>CM019067.1:330613288-331080788 GCA_009667805.1 Leptobrachium leishanense
GGAACGTCAACCCTGTTGCAAATCTTTGTGTCATCAGCAAAAAGACATACTTTTCCATTAATACCTTCTGCAATATCACTAATAAAAATATTAAAGAGAATGGGTCCAAGTACTGACCCCTGAGGTACCCCACTGGTAACAAGACCTTGCGCCGAATAAACTCCATTTACCACAACCCTCTGTTGTCTGTCACTCAGCCACTGCCTAATCCATTCAACAATATTGGAATCCAAGCTCAAAGATTGCAATTTATTGATAAGCCTTCTATGCGGAACAGTATCAAAAGCCTTACTGAAATCTAAATAAGCAATGTCTACTGCACCACCTGTGTCTATTATTTTTGTTACCCAATCAAAAAAATCAATAAGATTAGTTTGGCATGATCTCCCTGAGGTAAACCCATGTTGTTTCTGATCTTGTAATCTATGTGTTTTTAGATGTTCAACAATCCTTTCCTTTAACATGGTTTCCATTAATTTCCTACTACTGACGTAAGGCTAACTGGCCTATAGTTCCCCGATTCCTCCCTACTACCCTTCTTGTAAATAGGCACAACATTTGCTAATTTCCAGTCTTCTGGGACGACTCCTGTTAACAAGGATTGGTTAAATAAATCTGTTAACGGTTTTGCTATTACATCACTGAGCTCTTTTAATAATTTAGGGTGGATCCCATCAGGCCCCATTGACTTATTTGTCTTTACTTTAGACAGCTGCTTTAGAACCTCCTCCTCTGTAAACTCATATGTAAATGTCTTTTTAGTGTTCTCTCCTAACTGAGGTCCCTTTCCTTCCTTTTCTTCTGCAAAGACTGAACAAAAATATTTATTGAGGCAGTCAGCGAGACTTTTATCCTCTTCTACATACCTTCCTTCCTTTGTTTTTAATCTAACTAATCCTTGTTTTACTTTTCTTTTCTCGTTTATGTATCTAAAAAATGTTTTGTCCCCTTTTTTACTGACTGAGCTATTTTCTCTTCTGCGTGTGCTTTGGAAGCTCTTATAAATTGCTTTGCCTCTTTCTGCCTAATCTTATAGGTTTGCCTATCTTCTTCACGCTGAGTTTTTTTATAATTATTGAATGCTATCTTCTTGTTCTTCACTATTTTGGCCACTTCTGCAGAGTACCACAGTGGTTTCTTCCCTTTTTGTTTTTGCTAACAAGCCGAATGCAATTTCCTGTGGCCTTCAATAATGCTTCTTTAAATAATCCCATTTCTCTTGGACTCCCTTTAAATTCCTCCAGTCTGATAATGACTCCTTCACACAAAATCTCATTTTAGAAAAATCTGTTTTTTTAAAGTCTAAAACTTTTGTTTTTGTGTGGTGCGGCTCCATCCCTGTTCTTATATTAAACCATACTGACTGGTGATCACTAGATCCCAAATTTTCACCTACAACAACGTCCGATACCAAACCTCCATTTGTGAGTATTAAATCAATATGGCCTCTTTACGGGTCGGCTCCTCAACTACTTGTGTTAGAGATAATCCCAGTAAGGAGTTTAGAATATTTGTACTCCTGGTGCACCCAGCTGTTTTGGTTTTCCAGTTCACATCAGGAAGATTAAAGTCCCCCATGATAATAACTTCCCCTTCATTGCCATTTTGGCTATTTCCTCAACCAGCAGATTATCTGGCTCTTCTACTTGTCCAGGGGGTCTATAGATCACACCTACACGAGCTACTGTATGATTGCCAAATGTTAGTGTAACCCAAACTGACTCTATGTTCACCTCGCTCACTTTTATTTGGTTCGTTTTTATGTTGTTTTTCACATACAGGGCCACTCCTCCTCCTTTCCTACCTTCTCTGTCTTTTCTATATAAAGAGTACCCCGGTATTGTTATGTCCCAGTTATTTTTCTCACTGAACCATGTCTCAGTAACCGCCACTAAATCTACTTTTTCAGCTGCCATCATTGCCTCCAGTTCATTGATTTTATTGACTAAACTGCGAGCATTTATAGACACGACTCTGAGCTTGTCATTTTTTACCTCGCATGTTGCTTGCACCCTCCGATTTAGTTTTGGGGGACAATCGGGCAGATTGTTTACCCTTTTGTCCCCCCCTCCTAGTTTAAATATTTATTTGTGAAACCTTGAACTTCTCACTGAGAACATATGTTCCCCTATGAGTAAGATGCAAACCATCTTTTTTATACAGTTCCTTTCTGCTCCAATTAGAGCTATCATGGGACACAAAGCCAAATCCTTGCTCCCGACACCATTCCGAAGCCACAAATTGAATTCCTTATTGCGCATCTTTCTATCTTGAATGTTATGCACAGGCAAAACTTCAGAGAATGACACAGTGGACTCAATCTGCTGTATTTCACCTCCAAGAACACAAAAATCTTCCTTAATCTCAGAAACCTCATTGCTAGCCAAGTCATTTGTCCCTAGATGGACTAGAACATCTACTTCCCCTTGCTGCTTTGCTTCTTTGACAATATTGAGAATACGTCTCCTGTCTCTACGAGCAGTAGCCCCAGGAAGACATCTCACCAAACACTACTCTCCAGCTCAACACCTCTTATGATAGAATCACCCAGCAACAATTTCCTTCTATCCAGTCCCACCTTTTCATTTTTGTCCTTGGTTGCAGTGCTGCATACCTTAGGCATAGTGGATGGTGGTTCTTCAACTATGGTGTCTGAGCCTGCATCCGTCTTACCACTACACTCTGAAAGTGCCTCAAAAGAATTAAGAAGAGCCACAGATTGTGGGACATGCCTTCTATCCACAACGCTAAGTCTACCAGATCCTACAGTAGTCCATCTGCCGCTCCTAGGAGGCCTCTGTGGCAGTGGCTTTGTAACAGTCATAGCCTGAGTTTCTCTAACAGATAATTTACAAATCTCAGACTTCAAACAGGCAATTTCCTGCTGCAATAAAGAGAACTGCCTACATATCAGGCACACTCCAAACCTCCAAAAATTGGATCTAAAAACAAACGCATGACAGCTCTTACACTGGACCAAGCCTGCCATTATAAAAGAATGGATTTAAAACCAGCAAATCTTACCTATCTATCTATCTATCTATCTATCTATCTATCTATCTATCTATCTATCTATCTATCTATCTATCTGTATCTCTATCTATCTCTATCTGTATCTATCTATCTATATCTATCTATCTATCTATCTATCTATCTGTATCTATCTATCAATCTGTATCTAGCTATCCATCTATCTGTATCTATCTATCTATCTATCTATCTGGATCTATCTATCTGGATCTATCTATTTATCTAGATCTATCTATCTATCTATCTATCTGTATCTATCTGTATATATCTAGATAACTATATAGCTATCTGTATCTATCTGTATGTATCTGTATGTATCTATATCTATCTATATCTGTATGTATATATCTATATCTGTATCTATCTGTATCTATCTATCTATCTATCTATCTGTATCTATCTATCTATCTGTATGTATTCTATCTATCTATCTGTATCTATCTATCTGTATCTATCTATCTGTATCTATCTATCTATCTATCTATATCTAGCTATCCATCTATCTGTTCTATCTATCTATCTATCTATCTCTAGCTATCCATCTATCTGTATCTATCTATCTATCTGTATCTAGTTATCCATCTATCTGTAATCTATCTATCTATATCTATCTATCTGTATCTATCCGTAAATATCTAGATATCTGTATCAATCTAGATACTTATCTAGCTATCTGTATGTATCTGTATGTATCTATATGTATCTATATCTGTATGTATATATCTATCTGTATCTATCTATCTATCTATCTATATCTGTATCTATCTGCATCTATCTGTATCTATCTGTATCTATCTAGCTATCTGCATCTATCTGTATCTATCTATCTATCTATCTATCTGTATCTGTCTGTATCTATCTATTTATCTATCTATATCTATCTGTATATATCTATCTGTATCTATCTATCTATCTATCTATCTATATCTATCTGCATCTATCTGTATCTATCTATCTATCTATCTATCTATCTGTATCTATCTAGCTATCTGCATCTATCTGTATGTATCTGTATGTATATATCTATCTATCTATCTATCTATCTATGTATCTATCTATCAATCTGTATCTAGCTATCCATCTATCTGTATCTATCTATCTATCTATCTATCTGGATCTATCTATCTGGATCTATCTATTTATCTAGATCTATCTATCTATCTGTATCTATCTGTATATATCAAGATAACTATATAGCTATCTGTATCTATCTGTATGTATCTGTATGTATCTATATCTATCTATATCTGTATGTATATATCTATATCTGTATCTATCTGTATCTATCTATCTATCTATCTATCTGTATCTATCTATCTATCTGTATGTATCTATCTATCTATCTGTATCTATCTATCTGTATCTATCTATCTGTATCTATCTATCTATCTATCTATATCTAGCTATCCATCTATCTGTATCTATCTATCTATCTATCTATCTCTAGCTATCCATCTATCTGTATCTATCTATCTATCTGTATCTAGTTATCCATCTATCTGTATCTATCTATCTATATCTATCTATCTGTATCTATCCGTAAATATCTAGATATCTGTATCAATCTAGATACTTATCTAGCTATCTGTATGTATCTATATGTATCTATATCTGTATGTATATATCTATCTGTATCTATCTATCTATCTATCTATATCTGTATCTATCTGCATCTATCTGTATCTATCTGTATCTATCTAGCTATCTGCATCTATCTGTATCTATCTATCTATCTATCTATCTGTATCTGTCTGTATCTATCTATTTATCTATCTATATCTATCTGTATATATCTATCTGTATCTATCTATCTATCTATCTATCTATATCTATCTGCATCTATCTGTATCTATCTATCTATCTATCTATCTATCTGTATCTATCTAGCTATCTGCATCTATCTGTATGTATCTGTATGTATCTATATCTATCTATATCTGTATGTATATATCTATATCTGTATCTATCTGTATCTATCTATCTATCTATCTATCTATCTATCTATCTATCTATCTGTATCTATCTGTATGTATCTATCTATCTATCTGTATCTATCTATCTGTATCTATCTATCTATCTATATCTAGCTATCCATCTATCTGTATCTATCTATCTATCTATCTATCTATCTATATCTAGCTATCCATCTATCTGTATCTATCTATCTATCTATCTATCTATCTCTAGCTATCCATCTATCTGTATCTATCTATCTATCTGCATCTAGTTATCCATCTATCTGTATCTATCTATCTATCTATATCTATCTATCTGTATCTATCCGTAAATATCTAGATATCTGTATCAATCTAGATACTTATCTAGCTATCTGTATGTATCTATATGTATCTATATCTGTATGTATATATCTATCTATCTATATCTGTATCTATCTGCATCTATCTGTATCTATCTGTATCTATCTAGCTATCTGCATCTATCTGTATCTATCTATCTATCTATCTGTATCTGTCTGTATCTATCAGTATCTATCTATCTGTATCTATCTATCTATCTATCTATCTATCTATCTGTATCTGTCTGTATCTATCTGTATCTATCTATCTATCTATCTATATCTATCTGTATATATCTATCTGTATCTATCTATCTATCTATCTATCTATCTATCTATCTATCTATATCTATATGCATCTATCTGTATCTATCTATCTATCTATCTGTATCTATCTAGCTATCTGCATCTATCTAGATATCTGAATCCATCTATCTCTCTGTATCTATCTGTATCTATCTGTATCAATCGCTGTATCTATCTATATCTATGTATCTAATTTATTTTGCAAACAAATTTCATTTGTATTAGGGCTCCAGAATATACCCCTAAAGTTTTAGCAGCATGGACATGATGCCCAAGATACTAACACTTTTATAAAACTAGCTGTGAATGTGTCTGAATAACATCTCCCCATCTGATCCACGGAGACCAGAACTGCAGTAACTGCAGGTGGCAACTTCTCCCTGTCATATAGATTATTACAGTAAGGGATACATTAGGAATATTCCCAAATCTTTATTACTGTATAAATGATTAAAACCAATCTTTATAAAAAGATTAAAAAAAAAACACTGGTTCCTTACATTGGTTTAATGGAAAATCCCTTGCTAGTGAAGGGGTTAACTAAATAAGACATTTTTCTGCATACCACAAATAAATAATAATTATATATGTTTGTACGCTGTTCTGTCACGTCCCTATAAATCTTCCAATTGAGTGCTTTCCTCCTGTTACAGCGTTGCTGTCATTCAGCTGCCGGTGATCGACGGGAAGTAATTATTTTATTCTCCCGCAAAGATATAAGTGACAATGGAGGAATCAGCTCAGTGAGAGAACATTATTTCCCGTTTCCATATCATTATTCTTGTAGATTTAACCCTCGCTTTTCCCTTTTTTATGTTCTCTATTTACAGAGTGTTATGATGTATTTATGGGTCTGTTTACTAGAAACATAGAAACATAGAAAAATGTCGGCAGATAAAAACCTTTCGGCCCATCTAGTCGCCCAATTACATGGATACTTTCCCTGGATTTATCTTTTGTTTAGGATAGTCTTATGTCTATCCCATGCTTGCTTAAATTCAATTACTGTTTTGGCCTCTACCACTTCTACTGGAAGACTGTTCCATGTATCCACCACCCTCTCAGTAAAATAATGCTTCCTGATGTTACTTTTAAACCTTTGCCCCTCTAATCTAAGACTATGTCCTCTTGTTTTGCTACTTTGTTTCCTTTTAAATATACTCCCTTCCTCTACCTTGTGGATTCCCTTTACGTATTTAAATGTTTCTATCATATCTCCTCTGTCTCGTCTTTGTTCCAAGCTGTACATGTTAAGATCATTAAGCCTTTCCTGGTAACTTTTCTCCTTCAAGCCGTACACCATTTTAGTAGCCCTTCTCTGAACTCTCTCTAAGAGGTCTATATCCTTCTGGAGATACGGTCTCCAGTACTGCACACAGTACTCCAAGTGAGGTCTCACCAGTGCTCTGTACAGTGGCGTGAGCACTTCCCTTTACCTACTGCTAATACCTCTCCCTACACAACAAGCATTCTGCCAGCATTTCCAAGCATTCTGCCAGCATTTCCTGCTGCTCTATTACATTGACTACTTACCCTTAGATCCTCTGAAATAATAACCCCTAAATCCCAACCCTCAGATGTTGAGGTTAGGACTGTATCAAATATTCTATATTCAGCCCTTGGGTTTTTACGTCTCAGGTGCATTATCTTGCACTTATCCACATTAAAACTCAATTGCCACAGCTCCCACCATTTTTTTAGTTTACCTAAATCATTTGTCATTTGGCTGATCCCTCCAGGAACGTCAACCCTGTTGCAAATCTTTGTGTCATCAGCAAAAAGACATACTTTTCCATTAATACCTTCTGCAATATCACTAATAAAAATATTAAAGAGAATGGGTCCAAGTACTGACCCCTGAGGTACCCCACTGGTAACAAGACCTTGCGCTGAATAAACTCCATTTACCACAACCCTCTGTTGCCTGTCACTCAGCCACTGCCTAATCCATTCAACAATATTGGAATCTAAACTCAAAGATTGCAATTTATTGATAAGCCTTCTATGCGGAACAGTATCAAAAGCCTTACTGGAATCTAAATAAGCAATGTCTACTGCACCACCTGTGTCTATTATTTTTGTTACCCAATCAAAAAATTCAATAAGATTAGTTTGGCATGATCTCCCTGAGGTAAACCCATGTTGTTTCTGATCCTGTAATCTATGTGTTTTTAGATGTTCAACAATCCTTTCCTTTAACATGGTTTCCAATAATTTCCTCACTACTGACGTAACTGGCCTATAGTTCCCCGATTCCTCCCTACTACCCTTCTTGTAAATGGGCACAACATTTGCTAATTTCCAGTCTTCTGGGATGACTCCCGTTAACAAGGATTAATCTGTTAACGGTTTTGCTATTACATCACTGAGCTCTTTTAATAATTTAGGGTGGATCCCATCAGGCCCCATTGACTTATTTGTCTTTACTTTAGACAGCTGCTGTAGAACTATGTACTATGTTGTCTTTAACCCCTTCACTTCCAAGTGATTAAAAAAACATTTTCAGGAACCAGTGGCTTTTTTGTAAAATCCTTTTTAATTAATTATACAGTAAGAAATATTTGAGCTTATTCCCATTGTATTTCTTACTGTAAATAATCTATTTGGCCAGTAGATGGCGCCATCTACTGCCAAATTGAATTACAGCCCTTACAGCTGCAGCTCAGTTTTTGAAAAGATTTTTTTGCTGCCTCAACTGCTGAATGTCTGATGTCAGGGCAATCAGTTGATTTTACACAGTTTTAGCCCTGTGGACATTGTGCCCACAGGACTAACACTTTGCTTTTGGTCTGCAGAAGGCACCCCAAACAAATTTCATTTGCTTTTGGGCTGCAGATCAGCAGATCGAGATATCTTAATAGCGGGGCACTGGATGGTGCGTTTGAAGCCAGAGATATCTTGATCTCAGTAGTGAAGAGGTTAATTTATGGTAAACGACTCTAAGTATAGCATTACAATGCTCAATGCAAATATATAGAAGAACACTAACAAAGTATGAAAAATGTACTGATTTTTACAACAGCGAGAGACCCCCATAGCTCACCGTGTACTCGGCCCTCTCCCTGGTTGCTGGAATGCAGCAGTGTAGTTTGTTGAGCTTTTTGTTACAGTGAGTGTGGGAGCTCCGCCTTGAAGCTTCTTTACTGTAATACTGGGTGACAGGAATGAGATCTCACTAAGACGTATGTTTCTCCACTGGAGTTCACTAATCTTAAATTAATCCCTTCACTACCGAGAGCAAGATATCTCGGGACTCAAAGGCACCTCACGATGCCCAATATTGAGCTATATCGATCTGCAGCCCAAAAGCAAATTAAATTTATTTGCTGAAAATTTATTTTGCTTGCTTTTGGGCTGCAGAAGGTGCCTCCAAGGTTTTAGCCCTGTGGGCATCATGCCCAAACAGCTAAAACTGTGCAAAAATTGGCTAACTGAATGTCCTGAGATTGGACATTCAGCAGCCGATACAGTTGCATGCTGTAACTTAATTTGGCAGTAGATGGTGCCATCTACTGGCTAAATATGTTAGTATAATAAGAAATACACTGGGAATATGCCCAAATATTTCTTACTGTATAATTAATTAAAAATGTTTTTTAAAAATAAAAAAACACTGGTTCCTGACAATGTTCTTTTCGGAAAATCAATTGGTAGTGAACGGGTTAAAAAAGGTATGCAAATAGGGTAATACGTGTTAATTTAGGTTTTCTTTCTAAAATTGAGTTTATGACCAGTAGAGACACAAATGAATAATGTTTACACTTTTAAATGTTTTTATTGTGTTGATACATTTGCATTTATACTGTTTCATGTTTATTTTTCTTCCATTTCCTGCTATTTGGAGGAACGATAAGATAAAACCACTAATATGCTATAATAAAGAACATACTGTACTAAAGTTAATAGGAGACATTTTTTCCACCTGGAGAATATGAATCATTTCCTTAAATCTCAAAAAGAACAAGCTGAAGAGGAGCAATTTTTTTTATTTTTTTAAAAAAAAATCAAATTAAACATAGTCTAATAAAACGCCACGTTTCGAAAAACTAATAAAAACGAAAAAGTTACAGTAAAAGAATGCAATTTTCTCTCTGTCAGACACGCCGTCACCCTTAAAGGTCCCATTACTTCGGGGGCGCAGAATGCATTTTGCTCATGACACATTTTAGAATTTGACATTCAATCATTTCCGTGCACTGATTCTATTCCTAATGTGTGAAAATTCCAAAGAAAGCAAATAGAAGCAAAAAAATAAATAATAAATTATATATATAGTGATAACAATTAATGTCTTATAAAACCCAACACTTCAGGGACTTCCTGTGACCATGTTGTTTATTCACAAGGCACAGGAATTGAATGCAATTCCTGTCCTTTTATTTTTTTTTAAAGACCGTTTATTTTTTAATTTATTTATTTTTTTAGGACATTTTATTTCGAAACAGATCTTCATTAGTTTTTTCTTTTTAATTCTTTTTAAAGGACTTTTTTAATATTATTTTGAAACATTTTTAATAGCAATTTTTGGCAAAACAGGGAGACATTCACTAAATAGTGAAGTCATCGTGTTTTCGGTGAAATGGAATCACCGAAGTGAGGTGAAATGTGTCAATAAATAGCACAGGAATTGAGCGCAGTTTCAGTGCTTTTCATTTCGGTGCACTTCGGCAATTTTATTTTGTCAAAAATTCAGTGAACTCACTATATATCAGATGCTTACCATATTTTGACGCAAATGGAGTCGCCAAAGTCATCAGACGTCACTGAAAAGCGCCAAGGAAGGCCGAATTGTCCTCGGCAAATTCCACTGAAGTAAAAAAAAAAAAGGTTCTATCCACAAAGCACCGAAATTGTGTGAAATTTCGGTGCATTGTGTTTTGATGCATTTCGCCTAACTTCGGTGATTCTATTTCACCGAAAATACGATGAAATCACTATTTAGCGAATGTCTCCATGGTTTGCCATAATTAGTAGTAAAAATGGGTCATAATAATTTTAAAAACTAATAAAAAGATCTGTTACAAAACAAAATGTCCCAAAAAATAAAAATAAAAAGGACTAAACGGTCTTTGAAAAAAAATAAAATAAAGATACTTTTTTCAATGACTCCTATTGAATTCTCCTGTTTAAACCTGTTGAATTGAAACACCGAAAATCCGGGCATTTTTCCCGAATTTCAGTGTGAAAGGGTCTTTAAAGCATAATAAAAAGGTCTGTTACAAAATAAAAAAACCTCTTTTAAAAATAAAAAAATATATACATATATTTTATAAAACATTTAAAAAATATAAAAAGGTCTTTTAAAAATTAAAAAGTTTTTAAAAAAAATAAATAATAATAATAATTAGCGGTCTTTAAATTTTTTTAAAAAGATATTCAATTTATTACATTGAAACCTATTAGATTCGTCTGTTTAAACCTGTCAAATTGAAACACCGAAAATCTGTTCATTTTCACGAAATTTCGGTGCAGCTCGGCGTTCTGTGAATATACTGTATCAATCGATAGTTCTCTATGGGACAATTCCAGTGCTGCTGCAATGTGGCAAAAAGCACCCCATTTCACTGGAAATTCACCTGAATTTGGTGAATTGACAGCTTTGAGAATGGACGTGTTTTATAATGTGTTTTATGAGGTGGTTTTGTTTGTAATGCACAAGTAATCTAGTTACAGCTGATGTTAGTGCTAGTGTCCCTTTAAATCATTTGTTATTTTTAAAGGGTGTCTGCTGGGCATTCGAACAACGAAAGCATATATACAATGCATGCACATATAGACGCCCTTGCAATCTCCCGACTTGACTATTGTAATAATCTCTTAGCTGGCCTCCCTCTATCCCGCCTCTTCCCCCTACAATCTATTCTGAATGCCCCTGCCAGGCTCATCCACCTCACCTGCCGCTCGGTCTCTGCCGCTCCCCTCTGTGAGTCCCTTCACTGGCTCCGCATCCACCTCACCCGCCACTCTGTCTCTGCTACTCCTCTCTGCGAGTCCTTTCACTGCCTTCCCCATCCACCTCACTCGCCGTTTTGTCTCTGCCTCTCCTCTCTGTGAGTCCCTTCACTGGCTCCCCATCCACCTCACCCGCCGCTCTGTCTCTGCTGCTCCCCTCTGCGAGTCCCTTCTCTGGTTCCCCATCCACTTCACCCGCCGCTCTGTCTCTGCCGCTCCCCTCTGCGAGTCCATTCACTGGCTCCCCATCTAGTCCATCACTCCCACCAGTCCATCACTCTCACCTTGCAGTCCATCACTCTCACCTTGCAGTCCATCACTCTCACCTTGCAGTCCATCACTTCCATCAGTCCATCACTCCCACCAGTCCATCACTCTCACCTTGCAGTCCATCACTCCCACCAGTCCATCACCCTCACCTTGCAGTCCATCACTCTCACCTTGCAGTCTATCACTCCCACCAGTCCATCACTCCCACCAGTCCATCAATCCCATCAGTCCATCACTCTCACCTTGCAGTCCATCACTCTCACCTTACAGCCCAACACTCTCACCTAGCAGTCATCACTCTCACCTAGCAGTCCATCACTCTCACCTTGCAGTCCATCACTCTCACCTTGCAGCCCATCACACTTACCTTGCAGTCCATCACTCTCACCTTGCAGTCTATCACTCCCACCAGTCCATCACTCCCACCAGTCCATCACTCCCATCAGTCCATCACTCTCACCTTGCAGTCCATCACTCTCACCTTACAGCCCAACACTCTCACCTAGCAGTCATCACTCTCACCTAGCAGTCCATCACTCTCACCTTGCAGTCCATCACTCTCACCTTGCAGCCCATCACACTTACCTTGCAGTCCATCATTCTCACCTTGCAGTCCATCACTCTCACCTTGCAGCCCATCACTCTCACCTTGCAGTCCATCACTCTCACCTTGCAGCCCATCACTCTCACCTTGCAGACCATCACTCTCACCTAGCAGACCATCACTCTCACCAGTCCATCACTCTCACCTTGCAGTCCATCACTCTCACCTTCCAGTCCTCTCCTCCTGTTTCCAACACCAAGATTGTGATTTCCCACGGAAATAGGGCCCTCATTTCCTCCTGTGCTGGTTTATCAAATGTTGTTCAATATATTGTAACCCTGTCTATAATGTACCCATTGTACAGCGCTGCTTAATATGCTGGTGCTTTATAAATAATGATTAATAATACATAAACACATGCATGCACTGCTGTCTCCGCGTGACTTCCTTTTCCCCTCATTAATTTGAAGCGTGCAGTTAGAATGAAATCAGTGCCGCGCATGTGACAATGTAATTATAAACGCTTAATGTAATTATTGACTCGCGTGAAACAATATAACACCGGCCTTATAATATCATTTAACCAGAAACATGTAATAAGGTCGCTAATTGTCCTGTAGACTCTCTGTCAGTGACTAGCATTTAACATCCTCATTAGTGGCTGGCAACTAAGGGTCTCGTTGCTAATTTTCAGGTAGGAAGACAATTAACCCCATCTTTGCTGCGCCGTTTGCTGAGCTCAGGCCATTTTTACTGTATCGCGTTTACGCACAATTTTAATACATGTGTTTTACTTTTGGACAACCTAAACATATTTTATATCCTTTTTTCCCCGTAGATTTAGCAGATTCATGTTACATCATTACTAGGTGTCACGTCACGTCACGTCACGTCAGAAAGCTACATGGAGAAAAGTAAATGAAAAGTATAATATCTTTATTCAGGTTTCAATCATTTAATAGTAATAATATTTGGGCATAATGACATCACCACACTCGCCGCAGTGCCCCAGTGAGGACCAGGGTAATCCAGGCCATGTTGCTGAGATGGGATAGATATATCTCGATCTGCAGCTCTGCAGCCCAAAAGCAAATGGAATTAGTTTGCTGCAAATTAAATTCGTTAGCTTTTGGGTTGCAGAAGGTGCCCCCAAAGTTTTAGCCCTGTTGGCATAATGTCCAAAGCGCTAAAACTGTGTAAAATCAGCTGATGAATGCTCTGACATCGGACATTCAGCAGCCAAAACAGTTGCAGCTTGTGGTTCCATTCAAGGGCTGTAACTCAATTTGGCAGGGAGATGTCGCCATCTGCTGGTCAAACAGAGATACTGCAGTTAGAACTGCAGTTTGTGGCTCTTTGCATCGGCTGGGGAAAGCACGATATGTCAGGACATTCCCTAGCGGATTTTACACAGTTTTAGCACCTCAGGCATTATGTCCACAAGGCTAAAACTTTGGGAGCGCCTTCTGAAGCCCAAAAGCAAACAAAATTTGTTTGCAATAAATCACACAGCATAGCTCTGGCTTGTGTTAACACCCGCTCAGGCTGCTGTGTCTGCTACTAATCGTCTGTACACCAACACTGTATTGAAGGGGTTAAAGGTTAAAAAGGGAACTCTGTTTTTAATAAAGTAAACCAATAAAATGCTTTTAGATTAATGATAAACTGCTGTTTAACACTCGCTCTGGGTTTATTTAACCATCTTCAGCGATATTGCAAACACTGGAGAAAATCATAGTAGATGAAGCTTCTCCTTTTGAAGTTTGAATTTTAAGGGAATAAGTAAACTTAAAAAAAATCTGAATTTTTTTAAAAACAAAAAACCCTGTATAACAGGTGCTGCACTAAATGCTTCCCCCTGTATAACAGGTGCTGCACTAAATGCTTCCCCCTGTATAACAGGTGCTGCACTAAATGCTTCCCCCTGTATAACAGGTGCTGCACTAAATGCTTCCCCCTATAACAGGTGCTGCACTAAATGCTTCCCCCTGTATAACAGGTGCTGCACTAAATGCTTCCCCCTGTATAACAGATGCTGCACTAAATGCTTCCCCCTGTATAACAGATGCTGCACTAAATGCTTCCCCCTGTATAACAGGTGCTGCACTAAATGCTTCCCCCTGTATAACAGGTGCTGCACTAAATGCTTCCCCATGTATAACAGGTGCTGCACTAAATGCTTCCCCCTGTATAACAGATGCTGCACTAAATGCTTCCCCCTGTATAACAGATGCTGCACTAAAAGCTTCCCCCTGTATAACAGGTGCTGCACTAAATGCTTCCCCCTGTATAACAGGTGCTGCACTAAATGCTTCCCCCCTGTATAACAGGTGCTGCACTAAATGCTTCCCCCCTGTATAACAGGTGCTGCACTAAATGCTTCCCCATGTATAACAGGTGCTGCACTAAATGCTTCCCCGTATAACAGGTGCTGCACTAAATGCTTCCCCCTGTATAACAGGTGCTGCACTAAATGCTTCCCCCTGTATAACAGGTGCTGCACTAAATGCTTCCCCCTATATAACAGGTGCTGCACTAAATGCTTCCCCCTGTATAACAGGTGCTGCACTGAATGCTTCCCCCTGTATAACAGGTGCTGCACTAAATGCTTCCCCCTGTATAACAGGTGCTGCACTAAATGCTTCCCCGTATAACAGGTGCTACACTAAATGCTTCCCCCTATAACAGGTGCTGCACTAAATGCTTCCCCCTGTATAACAGATGCTGCACTAAATGCTTCCCCCTGTATAACAGGTGCTGCACTAAATGCTTCCCCCTGTATAACAGGTGCTGCACTAAATGCTTCCCCCTATAACAGGTGCTGCACTAAATGCTTCCCCCTGTATAACAGATGCTGCACTAAATGCTTCCCCCTGTATAACAGGTGCTGCACTGAATGCTTCCCCCTGTATAACAGGTGCTGCACTGAATGCTTCCTCCTGTATAACAGGGGAAAATGACGCTGACATTACAGTGCTCTCTTGTTCCCCATGCTTCCCTGCACTTCAGGGAATCATAGTTCCCCACCCTGCGGTGAATTCAGCATTCACTGCAAGGTCCCCGAAGTGCAGGAAAAACCTGCCGAACACCCACCAAAAACTCACTGAACACCCGTCGAACACTCGATGAATACTCACCGAAATCCAGTCGGAACCGCCCCAAAAAACACGCCGAACACTTCAGAAAAAAACGACGAACCACCGGACACAGCACAGGCCAGCCGCCTGAAAAAGCAAACAAGCTGACGAACGGGGTAAAAAAACAAAAATACGCTTGAAAGTTTGGAAAATTGAAACGCTGTTTGAAAAAAAACTACTGAATGAAAATGCCTGGAATTTACACATAAGATCCAATGAATTTTAATAAAAAGGTCTGTTACAGAAAAAAGAAAAATGTGCTTTAAAAAAAAAACAGGAAAAAAATTTACCGAAGAAATCCCAAAAAATGCCTAAAAGATCCTAAAAATCAATAAAGAGACTTTTTTCTGTAGATTAAAATAATAAACGGTTTATTAGATATTGGATTAAAACGGGAATATTTTTAACATTGAAACCTATGGGATTCGCCTGATTAAACCTGTCGAATGAAACCACCGAACATCAGGGCATTTCACTGACATTTCTCTGCTGTTCGGTGTCTGTGAATAGATTAACCATTGCTTCTCTATGGGGAATTTCACTGCCGCCAAACAGGCACCGTACTTGCTGGCAGTTCGCCAACATTTGGCGAACTGCCTGCGCTCTGAATAGCCGAATGGCCACGAAATGTCATGTACGGGAAAATTCACTGTTCGGTGACATTTCAGGGCCAGATCGACTCTCTCTGAATAACTCCTTTAGTTGTGAGAAATGCCGGCATTGCGATACAGGCATTTTTGGAAAACCAGCAAACACCGGAATTTATTGGATAAGCCCATTAGTGACCATGTTCTTCTCTTATTAATAAGATTAAAACGCTTTATTTTGTTTTTCTATCTGAATTGTATTTGGTTGATGTCCGACATATAACTAGACCATGAATCATGCGAATACCGGCGTCTTGTGAGAGGAGCCGACTCACACCCATTCATTTGTTTACACAACCTTAGGGATTAAACCCTCTGATGTGTTACAGATTTTAATGTTGCTGTTAGTAAACATCATGGAATGGAATGTGTGGTTTCTCATTATTTTTATTGTATCAGAATCAGGAACAGATGATGCGATACATAGCGTACAAGCTTCTGGAACTGGTTACATTTCTGTTCCATGCAATTCCTATTGTATTAAATTATAATCTGTAACGTTTATGTGTTTTAGCTCTTTATTTAAGGCCACACCAAGGAAAGAGCATCAGTAGACTGTCTAATTAGATTTAATAACCTCTTCCCTACTCGATGTTCGAAAGCTCCTGCATGAGCCCAGCATCGAGAAAGCTTGATCTGGCTACATTCTGGAGCAATGGAAAGAATTTTTTTTTTACCTTAAAAAAACAACAAATTGCTCGAGGATGCACCCCTCCCCCATATTTTCAGCATCTCGGACATGTCATCCAAGCTGCTAAAGCAGTTTGAACCACTTTGACTTGCATTTTCTCATTCATCTCCAACTGTATAATTATACATGCAGTAGTATGTTTTGGCCAGCAGGGGGAACAGCTTCAGGTTTCATTTTCTCCTTTATTTCCAACTTTATAATTTTACACGCAGTAGCACTTTTTGGCCAGCAGGGGGAACAGCTTAAGGTTTCATTTTCTCCTTCATTTCCAAATTTATAATTTTACATGCAGTAGCACTTTTTGGCCAGCAGGGGGAACAGCTTAAGGTTTCATTTTCTCCTTCATTTCCAAATTTATAATTTTACATGCAGTAGCACTTTTTGGCCAGCAGGGGGAACAGCTTCAGGTTTCATTTTCTCCTTCATTTCCAACTTTATAATTTTACATGCAGTAGCACTTTTTGGCCAGCAGGGGGAACAGCTTCAGGTTTCACTTTCTCCTTCATTTCCAACTTTATAATTTTACATGCAGTAGCACTTTTTGGCCAGCAGGGGGAACAGCTTCAGGTTTAATTTTCTCCTTCATTTCCAAATTTATAATTTTACATGCAGTAGCACTTTTTGGCCAGCAGGGGGAACAGCTTCAGGTTTCATTTTCTCCTTCATTTCCAAATTTATAATTTTACATGCAGTAGCACTTTTTGGCCAGCAGGGGGAACAGCTTCAGTTCTGTCTTTTCCTTAACACACACCTGTATAATTATACATGTAAAAAAAGAAACGAAAGATAAACTCTCAAAATGGATAGGAGTGCTGAATAAAATGTAACTTTTAATAGTTGCAATACATCTATATACACAGACTGACCAATAAAAAAAACATAAACACAATTGGTAATGTGCCCTGCAGGTACAAGCTAAACCGGTAACAATTAGCGCTAGGTCAGTATGCCAATTGGCGAACAGAGAGGAAGGAAACCAAACACAAATGTACCATGTGTATAATTAACAATCTTGAACGGTGTACTGGCAACTGCAAACTGATTCCTTCAAGACCATGCAATACCAGAATTTACAAACGGAGCAATGCTCTATGCTTCCTTAGGCTAGGGTCAGACGAACGCATTTTTTGCGTCGTCCGTGAAAAAGTGCGTTCGAACGAATGGACGTATTTTTTCACGGAATACGCGATAGCGGTCATACGATGCGCATTTTCGTCCGTGATTTTGTACGTATCATCAATAAAACACTTTTTGCGTCTGGACGTGATGTTGGCCGGACATTAGCAGCGTCTGACGTCTCCCAATCACGCAAACACGCCGCTAGCGGACGCAGCGCACTCTGTACGTCAGTACTAGCGGTATCACGTCCTCGAAAAAATGTGTTTGTGTGCCGCTTGCGTTGCGCAGCCGCACTTTTGTGCGGCCGTACTTTGTGTATTGCCCGTCATTGGCCGTCATCTGCTGCTGCTACGGCCGTGATAAAGTGCGGCTGCATGCGCGTTCGCACTGCGTTCGTCTGACCCTAGCCTAAATCTGGCCACCTTATATATTGCAGATGAGGATATATACTCGTCAGTACCAAAGCAGTAATTAGACTACAAGGACACACACCACTCGATGCGGATATAATTGTTACCGGTTTAGCTTGTACCTGCAGGGTACATTACCAATTGTGTTTATGTTTTTTAAATTGCTCAGTCTGTGTATATAGATGTATTGCAACTATTTAAAGTTACGTTTTATTCAGCACTCCTATCCATTTTGAGAGTTTATCTTTCGTTTCTTTTTCTATTATATACCAGGTTTAATCCTACTTAGGGTGCCCAGCCCAGAGATAATTGTTGCTTTGGGGTGGGGTGATTGTTGTCTCCACCACATGTTGGGGATTTCTCTCGATTTTCTAATTATACATGTAGTAGCACGTTTTGGCCAGAAGGGGGAACAGCTTCAGGTTCTGTTTTCTCCTCCATTCCCAGATGTATTATCATGTAGATGGAACCCAAGTCTATTATTATCTGCAAATACACCCCCTCCCCCCAAATAAAGAAACCCCTGAAACTCAAAACTTCACCCCAGCATTTTGGACAAGGGATACTTAGCTTGTATATCCATATATGGGATAGAAATATATATAAAACTGCACTCCACTGTTTGTAAACAGATTTTTTTAAATCTGGTTTAATCCCTCCCACTACTGTGATCACGTGTACCCAATCCTATAGCAGGTAAAGCAGCCTGAGTTGTTAACACAGTCTGGAGCTATACTGTATCATTGCAAATTAAATTTTGTTTGTATTTGGGCTCCGGAACCAGCCCCTAAAGTTTACGCAGCGTGGGCATAATGCCCAAGGTGCCAACACATTTTAAAACCAGCTGGGAAAGTGTCTGAATGACATCTCCCCAACCGATCCTGCAAGGAGACATGAACTGCGGTAACTCCTTTTGGCCAGCAGGTGGTGACATCTCCCTGATAAATAGGTTATTACAGTAAGGAATGCATTGGGAATATTCCCAAATTTTCTTACTGAAGAAGTCATTATAAATTATTATTTAAAAAAAAAAAACACTGGTTCCTTACAGAGTTTACCTGGAAAATCACTCGGTAGTGAAAGGGTTAAAATTTGTTTCACAGCTTTGATGATGAACTGTGAGCAAAGTGCACTTCTCTCAGCTCAGCAAAGATTCGGAGGACAGAAACTTCCCTTGATTAGCAAAAAAAACATCTAGATATGTGATGCGGATGAATGCACAGAGAAACATTTGCAGGATTTTTTTTTAAGGAAAAAGTGACATTTTGAAGACATATGTCTAGTTCCTGTCCCTCCCAGATAAGAGATGCAATAAGGTTCTGCGTACCAGGCACGGTGTCGTTCCACATCTCTGACTCATATCTTTGAATCCTCCCCAAACAGGCCTCTTGCTCGTTCTTTATAATGCAGTATGGATGCATGGCAGCAGCCTGGAAGGAAAAAGTGCAAGAATGACATCATCAATGTGATGAGATTTCAGGTTGCCATTAAAGTCATTTCCCAGATAACATGTAGTTGACATGTAATAGATAAATACAGATCGATATAGATACAGATACAGATAGATAGATACAGACAGATACAGATAGATAGATAGATAGATACAGATAGATAGATAGATATAGATAGATACATATAGATAGATAGATACAGATAGATAGATAGATACAGATAGATAGATAGATAGATAGATACAGATAGATAGATACAGATAGATAGATACAGATAGATACAGATAGATACAGATAGATACAGATAGATAGATAGATAGATAGATAGATAGATAGATACAGATATAGATACAGATAGATAGATAGATAGATACAGATAGATACAGATAGATAGATAGATAGATACAGATAGATAGATAGATAGATAGATAGATAGATAGATACAGATATTGATACAGATACAGATAGATATATAGATAGATAGATAGATAGATAGATAGATAGATAGATAGATAGATAGATAGATACAGATATAGATAGATAGATACAGATACAGATAGAGAGATACGGATAGATATAGATAGATACAGATAGATAGATAGATACCGATAGATAGATAGATAGATAGATAGATAGATAGATATAGATAGATAGATAGATACAGATATTGATACAGATACAGATAGATATATAGATAGATAGATAGATACAGATAGATAGATACAGATAGATAGATACTGATAGATACAGATAGATAGATAGATAGATAGATAGATAGATAGATAGATAGATAGATACAGATACAGATAGAGAGATACGGGTAGATATAGATAGATACAGATAGATAGATAGATAGATAGATAGATAGATAGATACAGATAAATACAGATACAGATAGATACAGATAGATATCGATAGATACGGATAGATACAGATACAGATAGATACAGATAGATAGATACTGATAGAGATAGATACAGATAGATACAGATACAGATAGATACATATACATAGATAGATAGATAGATACAGATAGATAGATACAGATACAGATAGATAGATAGATAGATAGATAGATAGATAGATAGATACAGATAGATAGATACAGATAGATATCGATAGATACAGATAGATACAGATACAGATAGATACATATACAGAGATAGATAGATAGATAGATACAGAAATATAGATACAGATAGATATAGATACAGATACAGATAAATAGATAGATAGATAGATACAGATAGATATCGATAGATACGGATAGATACAGATACAGATAGATACAGATAGATAGATACAGATAGATACAGATAGTTACAGATAGAGATAGATACAGATAGATACAGATACAGATAGATACATATACAGGGATAGATAGATAGATAGATAGATAGATACAGATAGATAGATACAGATAGATACAGATAGATACATATAAATAGATAGATAGATACAGATATAGATAGATAGATAGATAGATAGATAGATAGATAGATAGATAGATAGATAGATACAGATAGATACAGATGGATATCGATAGATACAGATATAGATACAGATAGATACAGATAGATACAGATATAGATACAGATAGATACAGATAGATATCGATAGATACAGATAAAGATAGATAGATACAGATAGATACAGATATAGATAGATAAATAGATACAGATAGATACATATAGATAGACAGATACAGATAGATACAGATAGACACATAGATAGATACAGATAGATATACTTGTAAGGGGGTGTCTTTTTAATAGACTATCCATTTAGTTCATATTAGAAATAAACATGATACAATGTGTGTGATCTTTTACTTTTAAGTCCTGTAATTCATATAAAAGATGTGTCAGTTTTCACATCGATGTTTAATAACACTAAAGAGCGTAAAATGTTTTTGTTTTACATGACAACCTGACTCATCGTCCGCTCCCAGACTCTGAAATAAGAAGTTCTTTGTTCCGAAGGAACATTCTTAATTGTTAAAATCTGTATGGTGTCTGGAGACGGTGCTTCTCTTAGACTGTTTCTATGTTGGTATAAACAAAGCTCCCTCTACCTTTTGTGCCTTCACCCTCCTTGGAACCCTTGCCCATACTATACATGGGCTCTGTGCCTGTTGGAGAAGTGTTGATGCTGGCCTCCTGCCAAGAGGACCAATTTGGCAAAGCAAGTTTTCAAGAAAAATGCGCATAAGGAGTGCCTAAGGGTTAATGAAATAAATGTGTTTTTTTCTTGAAACTGTTTGTATTGTAGGAGTTAGTTTGTGTTAGAGATACAATGTATTGTTCTTGCTATCTGTTTGTCCTTGGATTGATCTGATGCTGTTGCTTGCTAATCCCGACTAGTGTAACTAATTAGGTTTCTGTGTCTTCTGAAGGAATTCAACTCCCCCTCATGTAGACAATGTATTCTGTTGACTGTGTCATGTCACCCCCCTTCTCTGTCCCCCATATAACTGCTCTCATTTCCATTAAATATATTCATTCCCCTGCATTAAGTTGTGTCTGATGTTTGGGGAGAGATAAATAGAATATACAGCACTCCCTCAAGTTCTGACTCAGGGCTGTGAGAATGTAAACTGCTGTGGATTAGTGATGAGCCGAACACCCCCATGTTCGGTTCGCATTCGAACTCGAACAATTTCAAAAGTTTGAGTTCGAACTCGAACACGAACCGAGCTCAATGCAAGTCAATGGGACTCGAAAGTTCGATTTTTAGAGTGCCCTGGAAGAGGGCATATATGCAAGATATTTGCCATAAAAGGTGTATGGGGGTCCGGGTAGTGCCCTGGGGGACAGGAAACAAGGACAAAAAGTTAAAAAAAAACGTTTTTAAAGGAACAGTGAGTTTTCCATGAAATAAAGGTTAAGAATAAAAAGGAAAAATTCCTTCAAATATCGTGCCTAGGAGGTCCCCATAACCTGACCGTGAAGTGGTGGATTTCTAGGATGTATAGAAACATTTAAAAAAAAAAAAAAGACATTTCAAATGACGGTAAATGGTTTTCCTTTAATCTATTCATAAACAACTGCTTGGGGCGGCAGCCTGTATGAAAAGAGGAGACATTTTAGGACACACAGAACAAGTTTAGTGATTTTTTGGCTAAATTTTGGTGAAACTTATGCAAGCTTTGGAGGAAAGTAACAATAGGTGCTTTAAAATTGGGCCTTTAGTGTCGGCAACAGTCCCGTCACACCGTAACCCCTCAGTGGTATTGTGGAAGAGTGCAGGGTTAGGGGAATAGTACAGAGGAGGGAGAAGTCATACAGCGGGGCAGGAACTAGCAGCAGGATCCACTCCACAGGGTTTGGCAGGAGATGTAGCAGTCGGCCCTGTCTGAGGGTATGGATGCACCTATTTTTTTTTTTTAATTCTACTACTGCCTGTAAGGGTTAAGCCTGGCTGCTCCAGGGAGCACAGATGCACCAGGTTGCAGCATTCTGGCCTCTCCCAGCACCTACAAGTCACTGGCAGCAGGGGGAAAGCTTGTAAACAGTGAGAGAATACAGAGAGATGGTGAGAAAGGGAGAATGCATGCATGCAACTAGAAAGCAGAGAGAAAAATGAATGTAGAAAGAAGGGATGCAGAGAAATTCAGAGAGAAAGGCTTCTGAGAGAAAAATACAGAAAGAATGTTTAAAGAAAGAAGAGAAGAAGGAGAATTAATACAGAGAGAAAGGATGCAGAGATAAAGAATACATACAGGGTTATTTAGAGAGAGGTGAAAAGCAGGAGAATGACTGGAGAATGGAAAATTCTAAGTCAAAATAGCCAAACCAGAAAAATTCTCCCATTCATCTCACTGTCCAAATCGCCTATTTTGACCTAGAATTTTACATTCTCCCGTCATTCTCCTGCTTTTCACCGCTCTCTGAATAACCCTGTTCGAGACAGAAATGCAGAGTGAAAAGAAAGAACACAAAGAGAAAGAAACCGAAGGAAAGGATGCAGAAAGAAAGAATAGAAAGAGAAGGAAAGATTACAAAGAGAAAGAAGGCAAACCATACTGATGAAAGCCTACCACTAGAACACAGGGAGAGAACGGAGTGGGGGAGTCAGGTGAGTATGGCGAAGGGAATACTTCTATTTTTTTTATTGTAACTATTTGTATTTTTTCTATGCATTTATTTACCCCTACCTACCTACCCTTTATAGTTATGTCTGCTAACTGAAAAATCTCCCACTTGTCCTGTCTCTGCTGACTAGGGATGAGCTGTTCGGTTCGATCGGTTCGGAGTTCGATTCGAACATCACCTGTTCGCATGTTCGCGAACTATGAACATTTCTGCTTGTTCGCCGCATGTTCGCCCACAATGCACCACAATGGACCACAATGCACTTTTCCACTGGCCTGAAGCTTGTAATTGGCTACAACCTTGCACCTGACCACAGGTCAGGTGCAAGACAGGTTCAAGACTATGCCAATCACGGCTCAGAGTCCTGATTGGGCAAATTTTGCCCAATCATGGGCTTACAGAGCTAGGTCCCGCAGCACACTATATAAGGCTTCACACAGCCCAGCCAGCACGTGTTTTTTTGAGAGGAGATTGTTGTGTTAGTGTGTGTTCTCACTGCCAGTCTGCCACCAGAAATTGTGGGGGTCTCATTTCTCCAAAATATCTGGGAATTGTTCTAATCTTTGTGTTCTCACTGCCACCAAGTATTTTGGGGGTCTCATTTCTACAAAATATCTGGGAATTGTTGTAATCTTTGTGTTCTCACTGCCACCAAGTATTTTGGGGGTCTCATTTCTACAAAATATCTGGGAATTGTTCTAATCTTTGTGTTCTCACTGCCAGCAGCAATTGTGCGGGTCTCATTTCTACAAAATATCTGGGAATTGTTCTAATCTGTGTCTTCTCACTGCCTTCCATCAGGGGGTCTCACTGATTTGTAGGAGGTTTCTGTGAATTGTAATCTGTGTCTTCTCACTGCCAGCTATCAGGGGATCCCACATACTTCTATCAGATTTCTGCGAATTGTAATCTGTGTCTTGTCACTGCCACCCATCAGGGGGGCTCACTGATTTATAGGAGGTTCCTGGGAATTGTAATTTGTATCTTGTCACTGCCACCCATCAGGGGGTCTCACTGATTTATAGGAGGTTTCTGGGAATTTTAATCTGTGTCTTGTCACTGGCTGCCAGCTATCAGGGGGTCTCACTGAGTTATACCAGAGTTCTGGAAATCTTTAATCTAGATAACACAGTTGAATCAGAGTTCTGCATATCTCCAATTTTTTATAACAGAGTTGAATCAGAGTTCTGTATATCTTTAATCTATATATCACTCACCAATTTGGGGGGCTCACTTCTTGCAGATATCTGGGAATTGGTGGTATAAAGTGTGTCTTCTCATTCAGTGACAGCAGCAATTTGGGGGCTCAATTGTTGCAGATATCTGGTAATTGGTGGTGGAAAGTGTGTCTTCTCAGTCAGTGACAGCAGCAATTTGGGGGGCTCACTTGTTGCAGATATCTGGGAATGGTGGTGGAAAGTGTGTCTTCTCAGTCAGTGACAGCAGCAATTTTGGGGGCTCACTTGTTGCAGATATCTGGGAATTGGTGGTGGAAAGTGTGTCTTCTCAGTCAGTGACAGCAGCAATTTTGGGGGCTCACTTGTTGCAGATATCTGGGAATTGGTGGTGGAAAGTGTGTCTCTCAGTCAGTGACAGCAGCAATTTGGGGGGCTCACTTGTTGCAGATATCTGGGAATTGGTGGTGAAAGTGTGTCTTCTCAGTCAGTGACAGCAGCAATTTGGGGGGCTCACTTGTTGCAGATATCTGGGAATTGGTGGTGGAAAGTGTGTCTTCTCAGTCAGTGACAGCAGCAATTTGGGGGGCTCACTTGTTGCAGATATCTGGGAATGGTGGTGGAAAGTGTGTCTTCTCAGTCAGTGACAGCAGCAATTTGGGGGGCTCACTTGTTGCAGATATCTGGGAATTGGCGGTGGAAAGTGTGTCTTCTCAGTCACTGACAGTCAGCTATCAGGGGGTGTCACATACTTCCATAAAATTTCTGTGAATTGTAATCCGTGTCTTCTCAGTCACTGACAGTCAGCTATCAGGGGGTGTCACAGACTTCCATAAATTTCTGTGAATTGTAATCCGTGTCTTCTCAGTCACTGACAGTCAGCTATCAGGGGGTGTCACATACTTCCATAAAATTTCTGGGAATTGTAATCTGTGTCTTGTCACACTGCCACCCATCAGGGGGCTCACTGATTTGTAGGAGGTTTCTGGGAATTGTAATCTGTGTCTTCTCACTGCCAGCTATCAGGGGGTCCCACAAACCTCTAGCAGATTTCTGCGAATTGTAATCGGTGTCTTGTCACTATTTCCAGCTATCAGGGGGTCCTATCAGGGGGTCTCACTGATTTATAGGTGGTTTCTGGGAATTGTAATTTGTGTCTTGTCACTGCCACCCATCAGGGTGTCTCACTGATTTATAGGAGGTTTCTGGGAATTGTAATCTGCATCTTGTCACTGGCTGCCAGCTATCAGGGTGTCTCACTGAGTTATACCAGAGTTCTGGAAATCTTTAATCTTTATACCAGAGTTGAATCAGAGTTCTGCATATATTTAATCTATATATCACTCACCATGTCAGAAAGACCAAAAAGGACAGGCAGACGCTCCCAGACACAGATAAGAGGGCAAGCAGCCTCTGTGTCGGGAGGCTTTGCCTCTGGTCGTCGTGGACGTGGTGCATCCTCTGCAGGGGCACGCTTGTCCTTTCTAACTGGTGCTGGCCGTCTTAAGCAGCAGCAACATACATCCTCATCCTCCCAGTCCTCTGCCAGCCAGGCTTGTAGTGGCATACAGTCCACCTCAGCTGCCAAAGCATCTAATGCAGCCTCCATGTCCACAGCTACTCCTGTCGTAGCCTCACTATCACACACAGAGGAGTCAGCTGAATTGTTTGACTACAATGACAGTGACATGCTGCATGAGGATGCGCAGCAACTCCAGTGCTCTGATTCAAATTCTGAGGTTGAGGAAGGGAGTAGGGATGTGCGTTTCGGGTTTTGGAATTTCGGAATTTTCAGATGCGGCCGATTTTCCGAAAATTTTTAGATCCGAAAATGGCAGATCCGAAAAGTTTTCCGAGCCGAAACGAAATATTTTCGGAATTTTCGAATGGACTTGAAATGTGTCAAATCGAAATTTACTGCTTTGAAACGAGGAGGACAGACGTTCCGAAAAAATAAAAATTTCCGAAAATACGAAAAGTCAATACAAAAAACGAGCTAAGTGACACGAAAATACAAAAAATGGTCGATATTCCGAAACCATTTACAATTCCAAAAAACAAAAATTTCCGAAATCACGAAAAGTCGATACAAAAAACGAGCTAAGTGACACGAAAATACGAAAAATGGTCGATACTCGGAAAAAAAAATGTACACGAAAAACGAGTCGAGCCGAACCGGATCGAAACAGAAATCGGTCGAAACGAGCTGAATCAAAAAGTTTAAAAATCCGAAAAATCGAATCGAATCGAACTGAAAAAAAAATCGGTGCACAAGTCTAGAAGGGAGTGCCAGTGATGACACACAAATAACTGGCACTCATGTTGCCCCAGCAGCTGCAGCATACTGCCAAGTTGGCTCCAGTGATGAGGAGATAGGGGGTGATGACAATGATGATGAGGTCACTGACTCCACCTGGGTGCCTGATCGAACAGAGGAGTCAAGTGAGGAGGAGGAGGCACAACAAACACGAGGCACAACTGTAACGTTGGGGGCTTCCAGCCTCTCCAGTGTGCTTGAAGGCAGCATGTCTGATGCTGCTCGCTGACCAACACCCGGTTTAAATAGAGACAGGCAGGGAAGTGGCTGCATGAGGCGCGGCTTGAGAGGGGGGCGCGGTCTGGTGAAGGTCTTTAAAAAGCCACAGTTCCTTCTCAGCAGTGCCAGATCGTGGTTATCCATACCTGAGCTCCCTGTACCTGAATTCTCTCGTGATTTAACCTGTTATTGACCTCTGCTTGTTTTCTGACCATTCTACCTTCCGTTGCCCTAGACTATTTTCCTTGTACTACACTGCTGCACTGATATCAACCCGGCTATTCCATTTGACTATTCTATACTCTGTATTCCTGGATTCTGGCTCGTTTGACTACCCCCGTGTTGCTGACCTGGTTTTGTATTACGACATTGTCTTTGATTAACCCTTTCTGTCTAGCTAGTATACTTATACCTGGCCAATTTTTAAGGACCAGACAGTTAGGGATTGTTCTACGGCTACTCTGTTGGTAGCTTTTTGGAGCTGTGGAGTGTTGGGCTTTAAGGGCTGCGTGGTGGGATCCGGGAACCGTGACATTACGATCTGGCCAAAATGGATCCCGCAGACTTAACACAACATTTGAGTAACTTTGTATCCAGACAGGACGAGCAGGACCATAGGATGGATCAGTTTGCTCTCGCCTTACAAACTATCCTGACTCGTACGGCTCACCTGGAACCAGCTGGGGTTGCACCTCCGCCTGCTATACCTGTGTCCCCTGTCGTTCAGACATCCCAGGTACACATGACCGCTCCTATGAGGTTTGACGGTACTCCCTCGGAGTGCCGGGGATTTTTGGTCCATGTGGATATTCATTTTAAATTAAATCCACAAATGTTTATCACTGACATAGCCAAAGTGGGGTTCATTATTAACCAGCTGTCTGGCAGAGCGTTGACATGGGCGAATCCTTTATGGGAGGCAGAGAAGCCTATCGTACGGAACTATAAAGAATTCATAGCCGAGTTAAAACGTACATTTAATCCTACCAGAACGCCAAGGTAGCTGGCAAATCCTTGTTCCGCATACGTCAAGGGAACAGGACTGTGTCTGATTATGCCATAGAATTTAAAATGTTGGTTTCTGATGTGAACTGGACTGATGAGGCTCTGGTTCTGGCTTTTATGGAGGGGTTATCAGAGTCATTGATGCATGAATTGGCTCCTCGTAAATTACCTGAGGTATTGAGTGAACTCATTGATTATTGTATAGATCTGGATGATCAGATAAGGGACAGAAGAACTCCAAGAGAGAAACCTAAGAGACCGTTACCAAGGTTGGCTCCTGTCTTTCAGGCACCACCCAGAGAGTTATCTCCTCCCTCTGAGCCTATGCAACTAGGCCATACTAGGCTTACAGAGGAAGAGAGAACAAGGCGTCTTCATGAGGGATTGTGCCTGTATTGTGGTTTGAAAGGACATTTACGACTTCAATGTCCCACTCGCCCTAGAATGCATGATAAGTCGGAAAACTACCGCACCTAAGGCAGCTGAGGAGACAGGCTTTGGGTGTGACGTGCATGTCTCCTGTCAAAGACACTAAACTTTTGTTACCAGTATCCGTGGCTTGGGAGACCAAGACCACGCATACTACCGCTTTTGTTGATTCTGGGGCTGCTGGTAATTTTATCGATGTTGAATATGCTTCTTCCATTTCTCTCCCTCTGGTTGTAAGAGAGACACCCTTAGCCGTCTAAGCCATAGACGGTAGGCCGTTATCCTGCCCTAGGATTACTCACGATACGGTTACAGTGGTTCTTACCACTGGTCTCTTACATAAAGAAGAGATCATATTTCAGGTTATCCGTTCACCTTCCAATCCTGTTGTGCTTGGTTTCCCTTGGTTGGTGGAACATAATCCTGTTATTGATTGGGCTAAGGGAGAGATACTATCTTGGAGTCCTACTTGTTTTGGGACTTGTTTAATACCCATTCAACATATTGGTGCCCTGAACACACCTACAGCTCCCCCATTGTCCACAGAGGTTCCTGACCAGTATGCCGACCTCAGAGCTGTATTTGATAAAAGAGGCAGAGAAACTATCTCTACATATACCGTATGATTGCGCCATAGATATTCATCCAGGTACCATGCCTCCTCGAGGCAAAGTATATCCTCTATCCATAAAAGAGAACCAAATCATGGAGGAGTACTTAAAAGAGAATTTGGAGAGAGGTTTTATCAGACGTTCCTCTTCTCCAGCAGGGGCTGGGTTCTTTGTTGTGTCTAAAAAAGAGGGAGATTTACGCCCGTGTATCGATTATAGGGGGCTTAACAAGATCACCATCAAGAATGTGTACCCTATCCCTCTTATATCAGAACTGTTCGACAGGTTAAGGGGATCAGCAGTATACACAAAACTCGATTTAAGAGGGGCTTACAACCTGATACGTATAAAAGAAGGGCATGAGTGGAAAACAGCATTTAACACCAGGAGTGGGCATTATGAATATCTGGTCATGCCTTTCGGTCTTTGTAATGCTCCAGCTGTATTACAAGATTTTATTAATGATGTGCTCAGAGATTTTTTGCAATCCTTTGTTATAGTATACCTAGACGATATACTGATTTACTCTCCCGATCTGAAAACCCACCATGAACATGTCAGACAGGTATTAGCAAAATTACTAGACAACGGTCTTTATTGCAAACTGGAGAAGTGTTTATTCGACATTACCACTGTAAAATTTCTTGGGTACATTATCACTCCAGAAGGTTTTGAGATGGATCCTTCCAAACTCACGGCCATCTCAGAATGGCCTCTCCCTCAAGGCCTCAAAGCCATACAGAGGTTTCTGGGGTTTTCCAACTATTATAGGAGATTTATCAAGAATTATTCCACTGTAGCCTCTCCTATCATTAATATGACACGTAAAGGTCTGAAGAATCAGGTCTGGTCTTCACAATCCAAACAGGCATTCGAAGCTCTTAAGCAGGCTTTCACTTCCGCTCCCGTGTTACGGCATCCTGATCCCAGAATTCCATTTGCCCTTGAGGTTGATGCTTCCGAGATAGGCATTGGGGCTGTCCTATCTCAAAGAGAGTTTCCAGGGAAGCCTCTACATCCTTGTGGGTTCTTTACAAGAAAATTATCACCAGCAGAACGCAATTATGATATCGGTAACAGAGAATTGCTTGCTATTGTGTCTGCCCTGTCAGAGTGGAGACATTTGTTGGAAGGTACTCTTGACCCTTTGTTGATAATCACTGATCATAAGAACCTTACGTACATCGGGGATGCTAAACGTTTGAACTCGAGACAGGCCAGGTGGTCATTACTACTGTCTCGGTTTAATTTTGTGTTGACTTACAGACCAGGTGACCGCAATGTAAAGGCTGATGCCTTATCTCGTCAATATGACCCGTATGAATCAAATACACAAGACCACAATCCTATAGTTCCTCCTGAACATATTGTGGCTTCCACAGTCTTGTCTGTTTCCTCGCCTTTCCTGGAATGCCTCCAAGCAGCTCAAATGGGGGCTCCACCTAACAAGCCTCCAGATATGTTGTTTGTGCCTGAAAAGGAAAGACAAGAATTACTCATAATGTTTCATGATTCTAAACCAGCAGGTCATCCTGGTATTACTAAGACTCTTACCAGTATCTCCAGACAGTTCTGGTGGCCCACCATGCGACAGGACGTACGTCTGTTTGTTTTGGCTTGTCAAGTCTGTGCAAGAAGCAAAACCAGTAAAACCTTGCCTGTCGGTCTATTGCAGCCTTTACCCACGCCTAAGAGGCCTTGGTCTCATCTATCTATGGATTTTATTGTGGACTTGCCGAAGTCTAAGGGTCATACTGTGGTTCTGACAGTTGTAGACCGCTTCTCCAAAATGGCTCATTTTGTTCCTTTACCTAAGCTTCCTACAGCCAAAGAACTGGCGGTTGTCTTTGCTAGAGAGATTGTACGAATACATGGGGTTCCGTCTGAAATAGTCTCTGACAGAGGAGCTCAGTTCGTCTCTCATTTCTGGAGGGATTTCTGTGCGGAGATGGGGGTGCGATTGGCCTTCTCTTCAGCATACCATCCACAAACCAATGGGGCAGCAGAGAGGGCAAGTCAGGGTCTCGAGCAGTACATATGTTGCTTTACCACACAACAAGACAATTGGTCGGAGTTGTTGCCCTGGGCTGAGTATGCACGTAATAACGCCGTTAATGAGACTACTGGCCACTCTCCTTTTTCTGCCATCTATGGTTTTTTCCCTCCGGCTCTACCGCTTCAGTTTGCTGAACAGGCCATTCCGGCTCTCGATGAACATCTCACTCAACTACAAGAGATTTGGAGACAGATTCGCGACAACATGGAGCGCAATGTTGCTGTCCAGAAGCGCAAGGCTGACAGGCATAGGTTACAAGCTCCTTCCTATAACGTGGGGGATAGAGTTTGGTTGTCCACTAGGAATGTGAAGTTGCGGGTGCCCTCTATGAAAATGGCACCTCGGTTTATAGGTCCATACAAGATCATTCACCGCGTTAACCCTGTGGCTTATGCTCTTGCCCTTCCTAAACATCTTCGCTTGCACAACGTCTTCCACACCTCCCTACTGAAGCCTTTGTTGTGTAACAGGTACACGGGGGTCGTTCCTCCTCCTCCACCTGTTCAGGTTGATGGGGAGACAGAGTATGAGGTTAGGAAAGTTCTGGATTCTAGGCTGTTCAGGGGTGCTCTGCAGTACTTGGTCGATTTGGTGGGTTATGGTCCAGAGGACCGGTCCTGGATTACAGCTTCAACATGTCTGCCTCTAGGTTGGTCAGGGCGTTCCATGCCTCGCACCCCGATCGCCCTGGTGGTCGTCCTACCACTTGTCCTGTTGGTCGTCTGGTGGCCTCCCGTTGAGAGGGGGGTACTGTAACGTTGGGGGCTTCCAGCCTCTCCAGTGTGCTTGAAGGCAGCATGTCTGATGCTGCTCGCTGACCAACACCCGGTTTAAATAGAACAGGCAGGGAGGTGGCTGCATGAGGCGCGGCTTGAGAGGGGGGCGCGGTCTGGTGAAGGTCTTTAAAAACCCACAGTTCCTTCTCAGCAGTGCCAGATCGTGGTTATCCATACCTGAGCTCGCTGTACCTGAATTCTCTCGTGATTTAATCTGTTATTGACCTCTGCTTGTTTTCTGACCATTCTACCTTCCGTTGCCCTAGACTATTTTCCTTGTACTACGGTACTGCACTGATATCGACCCGGCTATTCCATTTGACTATTCTATACTCTGTATTCCTGGATTCTGGCTCGTCTGACTACCCCCGTGTTGCTGACCTGGTTTTGTATTACGACATTGTCTTTGATTAACCCTTTCTGTCTAGCTAGTATACTTATACCTGGCCAATTTTTAAGGACCAGACAGTTAGGGATTGTTCTACGGCTACTCTGTTGGTAGCTTTTTGGCTCTGTGGAGTGTTGGGCTTTAAGGGCTGCGTGGTGGGATCCGGGAACCGTGACAACCACATCCTCTATGACCAACCATAGCACTAGCCAGTCCAAGGCATCAGATGTCAGAGCTGCTCAGGTGCAGACCGCTGTTGTCTCAAAGCACACATCCAGAAACTCTGCTGTCTGGGAGTTCTTTAAGAAATGTGTAGCAGACCGCACCGTTGCTATTTGTAATCTATGTCAGATGAGGCTAAAGCGTGGGAAAGACACCGGACGCTTGGGTACCACGTGCTTGAGGCAACATATGACCACCTGCCACGCATCCCGTTGGCACAAAACATTGCGTAGGTCCTCCTCACCTGTCTCTACCCCCACTATATGTCCTGCCGTATCATTGACTCCAACCTCCACTGACAGGGATGATGCTACAGTAATGGATGTACCAGGTCCTTCCTCACAATGTGACAGCATCCCATCAGCTGAAGATTTACACAGTCAGATTACGTTGCCCCAACTGCTGCAGCGTAAGAAAAAATATAGTTCCAACCATCTCCAAGCACAGCGTCTAAATGTCAGCTTAGCAAAATTGCTCCCTTCCGTGAATTTGCTGAATGTGCTGTACCACAGTGGCAGGTTCCAAAATGCCATTTCTTTTCACGGAAGGCCATTCCAGCACTATACCAGCACATGGAAGACAATGTTATGGAGTCATTGGGAAAGGCAGTCAGCAGCAAGGTACATGTGAATTTAGCAAGCATGGACAGGGCCATTACATTTCCTTCACGGCACACTGGATAACTCTGATTGCAGCTGGGAGGGATCCAAGACAGGGCTCTGTGCTGGAGCTTGTTCATCCACCACGCCTCCAGAAAGCTGCTTGTCTGAGGTCTGTCTGCTCCTCCACCACCTCTCCCTCTTCCTCCTCCTCCTCCTCCTCCTTCTCTGTCTCTGGTGAAGTGGCTGTTAAACCGAGTTTAAGTGGCAGGGGCTACGCAAAGGCTCAAGCAAAAAGATGCCATACTGTGCTTGAGCTGGTTTGTTTAGGGGACAGGAGCCACACCGGGCCAGAAATTCTGTCAGCTCTGCAGGGGCAGGTGCAGAGATGGTTAACACCATGCCAGCTTCAGCTGGGAATGGTCGTCTGTGATAATGGCAGCAACCTTCTCTCCGCCCTACGCCTGGGTAAGTTGATGCATGTACCATGCCTAGCACATGTCCTAAATCTGGTGGAACAGCGTTTCCTAACCAGGTACCCAGGGCTGGCAGAGCTTCTCAGCCAGGCCAGAAAAGTCTGCAGCCACTTCAGACAGTCATTCCCAGCAAGTGTTCGCCTGGCAGAAATTCAAAGAGAATTCTACCTTCCCACAAACCGTCTGATCTGTGACATGCCCACCAGGTGGAACTCGACATTAGCAATGCTGCAGCGTCTGCACAAGCAGCAGAGGGCCATCAACGAGTACCTGGGTGAGTATGGCACAAGGACAGGTTCAGGTCAACTTGTTTCCCCCCCGCAGTGGCTGATGATCAAGGATGGATACACTGTACGGTCACCATTTGAGGAGGCAACGAGGATGGTGAGTAGGGAGAGTGCATGCATCAGTGACACAATTCCTTTAGTGTTCCTGCTGGAGCACACTCTGCAGGGAATTATAGATGTGGCTCTAAAGGCAGAGCAGCGGGAGGAAGAGGAGGCCTTCCCTAGCTCTGAAGGCCCCAGTCTTTCCGCAGACAGCATTTCAGCGGGTCCTCCTCAGATCAGACAGGAGGAGGAGGATGAGGAGGAGGAATATTTAAGTAGTGGGGGCATTGAAGGTGGGGATTCCTCAAGGGAGGGTTTTGTGTGCCCAGAAACCCAAGGACTAGTACGTGGCTGGGAGGAGGAAGTGCATGATGGGGTCATCCTCATTGACCAGGAAGACTCAGAAGCTAATGACACCTCCAACCTACGCTGTGTTACGTTCCCTCCAGCCATGCCCACTGATTATGAGAGTTTTCCGCAGCCCTTTTGAGTATAGGGTTAATCTGTTTGGCTCCCGCCTCTGGAGTCTTGGTGTCTGATCAGGCCTGTGATCACATGATCTGTACTGCCCTATTTATATGGCCTTTAGTGCCACAGCTCCTTGATCCAGTATATGGTTCTCTTTGCTGTGTTCCTGCTTGTGAAATATTGTATTTTTGATCTCCTGGATTCTTGACTTCTGGCTACGTATCCTGACCATCTTTGTTTCTAACCCCTTGGTACCGCATATTGCTATTTCTGGTTTAAGACTCCTGGCCTGGTATATTGACAATTCTCTTGCTTAATCCCATTTTGAGTTTTGTATGTATGGTCTTCAGGTTCTGGTTTGTTTGTACCACACTACAGCCTCTGTTGTTTGTTTCTTGTTCTGGTGTTAGACCTAATCGCAAGGCATCCAGTGGTTTGTGCTGGTTGCAGCATAATCTGTTTCCAGTGAAGTCCTCCCCTGCAGGTTGTAGACTATATTTCTGTCTAGTCTGGTGTTCTGTGTCTTTGTATCTAGTACAGCTACTTATTGTTTATAGATACCACATCAAGGATCTCTTTCTAGTTAGCACCGTTGTTCAAGTCATGTCTGTTTAACCCCTGATTGTTCATTGTTTGTCATTTCATGTTTCCCACCCTGTACTCTGTGTAGATCAGAAGGCCATCCAAAGGACCTTACCCCAGAGTAGGGTGTTCCTTGTGTGTGTATACAGTTTTGTCTTGTCTGGTTATTTCTGAGTTCAGGGTTCTGCATTATGCAGAGAAACACATACCAGCCTAAAGGGCTTAACTATAAACACAGCAACAAGGTCCCCCCTTTGGCTCCTGAGGGGGGCCACCGTGACACGCTGCAGGGGCTCCCTTATCCTGCAAAGCCTGGTAAAGGACCCCAGGATGCGTGCTATCAAGGAGAGGGATCATTACTGGTAGGGCAAACCTTCTTGATCCACGATACAAGGGTAAAGTTGCCGAGCTCATCCTGCCCGCACAGAGGGAGCACAGGATTAAAAAACTTGAGGACGCTCTAAAGCGACACTTGTGTAACACCTTTCCAGGCACTGGTAGGTTACCAAGTGATGACACAGGTGCTTCTGAGGCTGCGGATGATCAAAGGAATAGTGGTGAAGGCCGGGGCCGCTTGACTGATGCCTTTTTAAAAATTTTAGTCCACGACGCCCAGGGACTTCAAATGTAGGCACCCATTGCCAGCATCTTCACCGTATGGTGCAGGACTACCTAGGGGCAAGGGCAGACCTGGATACCTTTCCAGCAGATGATCCACTGGTTTACTGGGTGTTGAGATTGGATCACTGGCCAGAATTTAGCCAATATGCTATGCAGCTACTAGGTTGCCCTTCATCTAGCGTGCTTCCTGAAAGGACGTTCAGTGCCGCTGGAGGTTTTATCACAGACAAAAGAGTGCGTCTGTCCACCAACTCTGTAGACCGGCTGACATAAATAAAAATGAATCAGTCCTGGATCAGCAGCTATAAATCCCCTGATGCTGACGTAACGGAATAGGTCGGGGATTTCTTCTGCATTCCCCCAAACCTCCACCACTGAACTCCTACACAATACCACAAAAGGTTACGGTGTGAAGGCACTTGCTGCCACCAAAGGCAAAATATTTGGGTGCACTGACACCTATATTACCAGATTTATATCATTTAAATTTTTTGGACTGCAGGGTCCAACCCTGCACTCTTCCACAATACCACAAAAGGGTTACGGTGTGACGGCACTGTTGCCGATGCTAAAGGCCCAATTTTAAAGCACCTATTGTTACTTTCATCCAAAGCCTGCATAAGTTTCACCATAATTTAGCCAAAAAATCACTAAACTTGTTCTGTGTGTCCTAAATTGTCTCCTCTTTTCATACAGGCTGCCACCCCAAGCAGTTGTTTATGAATAGATTAAAGGAAAACCATTTACCGTCATTTGAAATGTCATTTTTTTGTTTTTAAATGTTTCTATACATCCTACAAATCCGCCACTTCATGGGCAGGTTATGGGGACCTCCTAGGCACGATAGTTGAAGAAATTTTTCATTTTTATTTTTAACCCCTATTTCATGGAAAACTCACTGTTCCTTTAAAAACTTATTTCTTTAAACTTTTTGTCCTTGTTTCCTGTCCCCCAGGGCACTACTCGGACACCCATACACCTTTAATGGCAAACATCTTGCATATATGCCCTCTTGGAGGGCACTCTAAAAATCGAACTTTTGAGTCCCATTGACTTGCATTGAGTTCGGTTCTTGTTTGCGTTTGAACTCGAACTTTTGAAATTGTTCGAGTTCGAATGCAATCCGAACACGGGGGTGTTCGGTTCATCCCTACTGCTGACTGCAGAGAGTCCAAACCGGGTTCCAGCTGCACAGAATTACTGAGTTTTATTACTGTGGCACTCTGATATGCTCATACACACTGCACATTAGTGTAGCACAGAGCTCCACAGCAATAAAACTCACTGTAATGTGCGGTGTGTATGAGCGTATCACAGAGCTCCACAGCAATAAATCTCCCGGTAGTGTGTGTATCACAGAGCTCCACAGCAATAAAACTCACAATAATGTGCGGTGTGTATGAGCGTATCACAGAGCTCCACAGCAATAAATCTCCCGGTAGTGTGTGTATGGGCGTATCACAGAGCTCCATAGCAATAAATCTCCCGGTAGTGTGTGTGTATCACAGAGCTTCATAGCAATAAATCTCCCGGTAGTTTGTGTGTGTATCACAGAGCTTCACAGAAATAAAACTACTGTGCGGTGTGTATGAGTTTTATTGCTGTGGAGTTCTGTGATACACTAATACACCGCACATTACTGTGAGCTTTATTGCTACATACTGGGGGGCCTATATAGCTAGGTGTGTAAATGTATGTATTTTATCTTTAAATGGCTTGCTGTGCATATACACCTACACCTTTTTTCTTTTGTACCAGTCTGACCTTGTCCCATCGTCATGCACTCAAAAGGCCAGTATCACTGGAATCATCACACACACAGGGTTATTCAGAGAGGTGAAAACCAGGAGAACTGGAAGGAGAAGAGAACAATCTAGACCAAATAGCCGATTTGGAAAGTTGAGATAAATGGGAGAATTTTTCTGGTTTGGCTATTTTGACCTCACATTTTCACTTCTCCAGTCATTCTCCTATTTGTCATCTCTCTCTGAATAACCCTGACCGTATATGCCCTCCGTAAACTAAGACCGATTGCAGGCATTGTAAATTCAATGTGAGGAACAGGTAGGATACTAAATAGTGACATCCCTAAGTGGCATCCCTAAGTGGATGTTCAGAGTTGATTCCTGGAGTTTTATCCAAGATCCCCTATGCCATCCACCATCACGATCCCTAATTCCTGTGTCTCCTCTCTCCACAGGTAGGACATTATCACCCATCATCCACAGACACCCACATCTCAACTGATCCCCTGCATACTTTTGCTGGTAGGACATTATCACCCATCATCCACAGACACCCACATCTCAACTGATCCCCTGCATACTTTTGCTGGAAGAACATTATCACCCATCATCCACAGACACCCACATCTCAACTGATCCCCTGCATACCTTTGCTGGTAGGACATTATCACCCATCATCCACAGACACCCACAACTGATCCCCTGCATACTTTTGCTGGTAGGACCCCCATCACCCAGTATTCGCAGGCACCCACATTGTAACGTTACCTTGGTCTTTTTCTTTTATTTTTTATTTTTGTCTTTCTCCACCATTTGCTTTGCTAATTAGCATGTGAATCTCCTGCCCTATTGACACAGCCCATCCAGCTTCAGGTGTTTGCATTCAGGCAGTTAGAAGCAGGGATCAAGTTCTAAAAAAAGAAGTGTGGGAACTCGCCAGGATTTCTGTCTCCCAATAAGCAATTATCACCGCGCACGTAACACAAACACACTCAGATCTGCTATATTTATGTATATATGTCAATAAGAAAGCAGACTGTACAACAAATGCTTATGCTGGCTATTGAATACAGAGATGTAGTGTATACAGCTGCCCCACAAACACACCTTCATAAACTTACTACATTGTATAACTCATTCTGTCGCTTTGTGCTTCAATGTAACTACATGACCCACCATTGTGACATGTTAAAAGAGCTAAACTGGCCATCGCTTTAATCCAGATCATTCACCTTTCCAACCTGGTGTTTAAGAGCTTTTCTGGGAAGCTACCACCCTACCTGAATAGACTGCTTCCCTCAGCAGTTCCCTCATCCTATAACCTCCGATCCAGGACCTGCACCTTACTTGCAATACCACAATACAAAAAGACAGTGGCTCGATCCTCATTTTCCTACAGAGCACCACAATTATGGAATAACCTCCCAGACACCATCAAATCTTCCCCCAGTCTAAAGGCACTCGAGATCTCTATTAACATACCTCAATACAGAATGCACCTGTAAACATGTAACATAGTGACTATATTTCCTACATATTTATTTTCTGGGTTAATCTGTATATTTGTGTTGTTTTTTTAATATCTTGCATTTTATTACTTTGTATTTTTGTACCTATTGTACCTGCCTGTTGTGTGTATATATCCATAATATGCCTGCCTAACCGTTTGTTACTTGTATTTCTGTACCTACTGTAACAATTAAATTTCTTAAACCGAGGACATACTTGAAAACTAGAGAAATCTCAATGTCTCCTTCCTGGTAAAATACTTTGCAAATAAATAAATATGTGGAATATAGCAAAAATATATGATAAATCTATATTTATTGTGACTTAATAGAGAAATATATGATTGAACACCTGACTAAGCTTTATAGAGTATGGGACCAAAGGGAACTCCGTTCCCTCTGCAAAATTAGTGCAGGAACTCCGTTCCCACGCGTTCCCCCTCGACTTGACCCCTGGTTAGAAGGTAATCAGTCCGCCCTATATAACCACTAACACTGGCTCTAGTGATCCCCAAGTGACATCCCTAGTGGACGTTCAGAGTTGATTCCTGGAGTCAGTGGCATCCTAAGTGGACGTTCAGAGTTGATTCCTGGAGTTCAGTGGCATCCTAAGTGGACGTTCAGAGTTGATTCCTGGAGTTGCGGGACTGGAGGAAGGAACTGCAAGGCCCACTTTTTACTCCGGGTAAACACACATCTATATCATGCTTTCTCTCACGCTTCTACTCTTTACTTCTACCTTTCTCCTTAAATGGAACGCCTGCCCCTCTACCACCGACCCCTACACTATCTGCATCTCCCCTCCCTCCTCTCGCCACATGATGACCTCACATGAGCTCCTTTGTTTCCTCAGAACATGGTCTCCCTCTAACTCTCGTGCTGCCAATCACTCCCACTCCCACAAATCCCATTCCCACCTTCTCTTTCTCACCCTCCTGCTGTTACTCTATTCAGGTGACATATCCCCTAACCCTGGCCCCACAACACATCCAATACTTCCCTCTCATCCTATCTCCATCGCACATAAATCACCTCCCTGCAAGCCCAGCAACCTCATTCCCATAATCCCTCAGCGCCTGTCCTCTTTCTCCTGCGCCCTCTGGAACGCTCGCTCTGTGTGCAACAAACTCACAGCAATCCATGACCTCTTCCTTTCAAACTTCTTCAACCTCCTAGCTTTAACTGAAACCTGGCTAACTCCCTCTGACACGGCCTCCATTGCTGCTCTCTCACATGGCGGTCTACAATTGAGCCATACCCCCAGACCGGGTGAGAGAAATGGTGGCGGGGTCGGACTCCTGCTCTCTCCCACCTGTACCTATCAGCATCTCCCTCCACCCCCATCACTCTCCTTCTCCTCCTTTGAGACACACTGCATCCGCCTGTTCTCTCCTCTGGCTCTCAGGGTGGCAGTCATCTACCGCCCACCGGGACCAACCTCCCAGTTCTTTGACCACTTTGCTACCTGGCTTTCTCACTTCCTGTCTTCTAATCTTCCATGCCTAATTCTCGGGGACTTCAACATTCCCATTGATGATCCTTCCGCCCCTGCTGCCTCCAAAGTTCTTTCACTCACGTCCTCCCTTGAACTCACACAATCCTCCCTCCTCCCTACCTACCGCGATGGTCACGCTATTGACCTTGTCTTTTCCAACCTCTGCTCCATTTCTGAGTTCAACTGTCGCCCTTTCCCCATCTCTGACCACCACCTTCTCTCTTTCAACCTATCTGGACTTCCTAAACACCCTGCTCCCCCACCCCGCACACACACTCGCAGAAATATACATGCTGTGGACCCCCATCAATTCTCCAACCTACTTCACCACCTCCCTCATACCTCATCCTTCACCTTCCCTGATGCTGCCACTAATCACTACAACACTACGCTTATCTCTGCTCTACACACTCTTGCTCCTCTTCGACTCTGTAAGGCCCCACGCCGCCAGCTTCAGCCCTGGCACACCCTCCAGACTCGCTACCTGCAAAGATGCTCCCACACCGCAGAGCGTGCCTGGAGGAAATCCCGCTCTGAAGCTGATTTTGTTCACTTCAAGTTTATTCTCCGGTCATACACCTCTGCCCTCCACTTGGCCAAACAATCCTTCTTCTCATCTCTTATATCTTCGCTGTCCTCCAACCCTAAACGGCTCTGGTCCACCTTCAACACCCTCCTCTACCCACCTGCACCTCCCCCCACAGCTGCCTTCAGCGCTCAAGACCTGGCAGACTACTTCCTCAGTAAAACTCTAACTATCAGAAGCAACATCCCAACACAAGATAGTTATCTGCCACCTCCACTCCCACAGGTCCCCTCTGCCACCCTCTGCCACTTCCTCCCAGCCACTGAGGAGGAAGTCAATTCCTTATTGTCCTCCTCACATCTCACCACGTGCCCGCTCAACCCCATTCCCTCACATCTATTTCCTCCCCTCTCCTCCTCCCTCACCCCTGCTCTCACACACATCTTCAACCTATCTCTCTCCACTGGCTCCTTTCCATCTGCCTTCAAACACGCACTAGTTACCCCTTTACTAAAGAAACCATCCCTAGATCCCAACTCTCCATCCAACTACCGCCCTGTATCCCTGCTTCCCTTCACATCAAAGCTCTTAGAAAAACTAGTCTTCAACCACCTCTCCCTCTTCCTGTCCTCCAATTCCCTACTTGACCCCCTGCAATCTGGCTTCCGTCCCCTACACTCAACTGAAACTGCCCTCACCAAAGTCACCAACGACCTCCTAACTGCTATAAAACACGGCCACTATTCTATTCTCATCCTGCTTGACATCTCTGCTGCTTTTGACACTGTTGACCACCCCCTCCTTCTACAGACCCTCAACTCTCTGGGTCTCGGTGACACTGCACTTGCTTGGGTTGACTCCTATTTATCCAACAGGTCCTTCTGTGTGTCCTTTGCTGGTAACTCCTCCTCCTCATTGCCTCTATCTGTTGGTGTACCTCAAGGCTCTGTCCTTGGTCCTCTGCTCTTTTCCATCTACACCTCCTCCCTGGGCAAAATCATCAACAGCTTTGGCTTTAATTACCACCTCTACGCTGATGACACCCAGATCTACCTCTCTACCCCTGATCTCTCTCCCCCTGTCCTCTCAAATGTCAGTGACTGTTTATCTGGCATCTCCTCCTGGATGGCCTCCCACCACCTAAAGATCAACATGTCAAAGACTGAGCTCCTACTTATTCCTCCCTCCAATGCCTCCCCACCTCCTGACTTCTCTATCACGGTGGAGGGTATCACCATCTCCCCATCAAACCAAGTTCGCTGCCTTGGAGTTACACTTGACTCTGCTCTTTCCTTCATCCCCCACATCAAGTCTCTTTCCTCCTCCTGCCGATACCAACTGCGTAATATTTCCAGAATTCGGCCATTTCTTACCGCTGTCACCACAAAACAACTCATACACGCCCTGGTAATCTCCCGTCTCTACTATTGCAATAATCTCTTATCTGGCCTCCCTCTGTCCCGCCTCTCCCTCCTGCAATCCATCCTGAACGCCTCCGCCAGGCTAATTCACCTCACCCGCCGCTCCCCTCTGCCGCTCCCCTCTGCGAGTCCCTTCACTGGCTCCCCATCCACTGCAGAATTAAGTTCAAAATCCTTATCCTTACCTACAAAACCCTCACTAACTCAGCTCCCCACTACCTGTCCTCACTAATCACCAAATACACCCCAGCCCGCTCCCTAAGGTCAAACAGTGACCTGCGCCTAGCTTCTCCCCGTATCACCTCTTCCCATGATAGACTGCAGGATTTCTCACGCACAGCCCCCACTCTCTGGAACGCTCTCCCTCGTACTGTCAGACTTTCCCCTAACTTCTCTTCCTTCAAACGCTCCCTGAAAACATTCCTATTTAGGGAAGCCTACCACCCAACTCACTGACGCAACCATCAATCACTCTCACCTTACAGTCCTCTCCTCCTGTTTCCAACCCCAACCCTCCCAGATTGTGAGTTCCTACGGGAATAGGGCCCTCATCTCCTCCTGTACTGTTTGTCAAATGTTGTTCAATGTATTGTAACCCTGTCTATACTGTGCTTATTGTACAGCGCTGCGGAATATGCTGGCGCTTTATAAATAAAGAATAATAATAATAATAATAGTTGCTGGGCAGCAAGAGGTTAAATGGCCACTCTCCTCAAATTTCATCCCTCCCTTTTTTCCCTTGACAGGGACACTAGCACATAAACTGTAACTAGATTACTTGTGCATTACAAATAAAACCACCTTATAAAACACATACTGCTGTTTATTTCTTTGAAGTAATTGCATGTGAAAAAAAGGAAAAATAAACTTGGATTATTTTATCTCCTGTTTCCATTTTGTGTATTTTTCCCATGGTGTAACATTTTCCAAAATCTGTGCAAAAGTTTTACTTTACTGCTGTTGTTTATCTAAACAACAGCAGTAAAGTAAAACTTTTGCACAGATTTTGCTCATTAATCTACAGTTAGTGAGGTGGAGGAGGAAATGTTTAGATACTGTTGCAGGTGGTGTATTGTGTTCTCCAGGCTACCTGAGACAAGATCTGGCAGCTCAATGAGACGAGACAGTGAGCTTAAAAGCCTTCTACTCTCCCCCCTGGTGATGTCCTTTGAATACATCCCACATGATACAATGATAGTGAGTCGGTGATTGACCCATTCAATGGCCAAAGCAACACGGTGAGGAGCAAGTGATGGAAAGATAGAAAATATCACACAATGGATGCACCCAGTGTCACACATAGAGGAAAATATGACACAATGGATGCACTCAGTGACACACAGGAAAATATGACACAATGGATGCACCCAGTGACACATATAGAGGAAAATATCACACAATATATGTCACTGGGTGCATCCATTGTGTGATATTCTCCCTCTATATGTGTCGCTGGGTGCATCCATTTGATGTCAGCCATAGCTGTGGGACATCTGCCTCGTACAGGGCCTGTAACAGGGTCTCTATTCCTGATTATGAGTAACCCATAGAATTTATAACCACAAAGGTTTGGATAAGGCTTGAAAAAATAAATTTACACGCTGCAAATGATTGAAATGCGAATGGAAATATAAAATTATTTTTTTTGTTATGATATTCTGACATGAACCATACATATAGTAATGATTTATTTTGATTGCACGCAGGTGTGTGTGTATATATTATTATACGCGACACGTGCATTTTGCACTTTTGGGTGCACACCCTAATGTAATAGGCTGCGCCTGCCTATGTATGTATGTATGTATGTATATATGTATAATATATATATATATGTGTATAAATATCTCATAACTGCCCTTACCTTCCCCTATAAATTTGCTAAAAATATACACACCAAAAAAACAAACCACTCCTTGAGACCTCGCGCAGCCCACATGCCCCCCCCTCTTCCTGGCTGAATGTATCTAATATATATAATTAAATACATCCAGCAAGGTAGAGAAAGAAAAAAAGGTTTTATTTTATGTTCCCGGGGACATTTAAAAATGTCCTCGGATTAAATTTTTGTTAGAAATGTGTCGCCTTACCTTAGCCTGGTGGTCAGTGGGGGCTCCCTGGATCCTGGTTGTGGGGGGTCTGCTGTGGTCGCAGGTGCAGTGGCTCCCTCCCTGCGCTGCCTGTCTCTGCCACATGCACCCGGGCGGCTAGCCCGCACAGTCGCAGCTCTGTCATCCGGCGGCCGCATGCTCCTCAAGGGGATCCTTGGGAGGCCCCGGCAGGCTGCCCTCTACAGTGCCTGATTAGAGGGCCGTGTCTGCCTGATGTTTTAGTAACAAGAATGTTTTATCCCATAGGCTTCAATGTTAAAAATATTCCCATTTTAATTCAATATCTATTAAACCGTTGCTTATAATATTCTGCAGTAAAGAGTCTCTTTTTATTTCTAGATTTTTTAGTATTTTTTTAAGCATTTTTTTATACTTTTTTCAAATTATTTTTTTTTCGAACTTTATGGCAAACGTCCCAAAAAGTTCGAAGTTCGCGGACTGTCGAACAGCCGATGTTCGATTCGAACTCCGAACAGATCGAACCGAACAGCTCATTCCTACTGTGGATCAGCTTGGCTGATGAGAAGGGGTGGACACCGTAACAGTTTTGAGTCTGGTCCACAAGCCAGAGACCAGTTAACCCCAGTTGCTGTTACAGTTGGTTAACAGTATTTGTTCATTTCTGATTGTGCTTTATTTTGCTCTTGTATAATCCCACAGCTAATGGAACGAAGACTAAAAGTAAAGCACTAAAACGCTCGCATTATTAAGAACAGCCTTATGGCGGCGCTTAATTTAAATATAAACATTACTCTTCCCCATGTTCAGTCTGTAATTAAAGGGACACTCTATTCATCTTACTGTCCAATTATTGAGGACAGGCATGTACTGGCCACCGGGACTAACGGGATGTTCCCGGTGGTCCGATGGCTTAGTGGGCCGGTAGGGGCTGCGGTTTCCTCCACCCCACCCAGCGTCACCAGCAGTCGGGATTTCGAATTTCTCAGCCTCTGATCACCAGGTCAGTCACTAGTGACGTCAGCAAGCAGATATAGCTTCCAGACATTCCACAGCTTTATGAAATACAGAACATCTTGGCCTCCCACTTAACCAACGCGTTGGCGTTCCAACCAAAGAGCAGACTCCGATCATTGAGAAACGCCAAAAAAAGAGCAGATACCCAAATTCCTACAGTGTCCGTCTAAAGGCAAAAACAAAAAGGCTTGCATTTTGGTTGTCCCAAAAGCCTTTCATGAACCTAGATACGTGACAGCCGAAATGTTGTCCTTTTTGCGTGTCCAACTCAACAAACGTCCACCCAGCGGCACCAGCAGTCGGGATTTTAAATTTCCCAGTTGCCAATCACCAGATCAGTCACTAGTGACATCAGCATGCAGATATAGCTTTCAGATATTCCACAGCTTTATGAAATACAGAACATCTTGGCCTCCCACTCAACCAACCCGTTGGAGTCTCCACCAAAGATCAGACACGGATCATTGGGAGACGCTGAAAAAAGAGCAGATACTCAAATTCCTAAAGTGTCCATCTAGAGGAAAAAACAAAAAGAATTGGTTGTCCCAAAAACATTTCTTGAACCTAGACACGCGTCAGCCAAAATGTTGTCCTTTTTCCGTGTCCAACTCAACAAACGTCCACTTCTGGACTTCAAAGGGCCTGGTCCTTTGCTTAGGATTTTCTGCGTCAGAACTTGAGTGACCTGGACCACCTTTGGCATTCCCACTCGTATATTTGCATTAGTTAACTGGCAAAGGACTGCGATTGCACAACACAAACTTTCCGCCGATGCTGAGCTTATGAGTATGATTGACGACGGCCAAGTGTAATAGTCATGCAGCTGTAGGAGATTGTGTTGTGCAACATATTGTGCAACAGCTGGCGAGCCTCGGCGTCGAGTAATTAAAATGTAAGGCAAGCTTGTGTACAAGTCACAGACGTTGAAGAACCTTCATCAAGCTCCTGTGGAACTAGATGAGCCGGCACCCATCGCACTGCACCGCGTCACGGAATTCTGCATCATTATTCTACCATTTAACCTGTAGAGCGACTCTGGAATATTCCATAGCATATATTTTTATTTCCCCCTCAATAGCCCTGCTTATTTGTCCAGTTATCCCCTTGACCATCCCATGTTATTTAATTTGTCGAAGGATCACACGATAGTGCAATGAGATATTTAGATCTCCAGGTACCCTGTTGCAGTGCATCTCATTTTCTTCATGGATGGGGTTACTTGGCAACGTCATCGTATCAACAACACGGTCCAAATGTTAGTAGTCTATCAAAGTCAGGGTTAAGGAACTCAACCAGCCTACACCTTATTGATTATTTTATAAATGTCTGGGACATCTAGGGGCGAGAGTTGCTGCTGATCTGCACAGTAAGGAGAGGATTGATATCAGGTTACATACAGACTAAAGTGACAGCTCAGCGCTAAGTCAAAATCATGGTCTAGATGTTAGTAGTCTATCAAAGTCAGGGTTAAGGAACTCAACCAGCCTACATATTCTACTAAAATCCACCTTATCAGTTGTTTTTGAAATGTCTGGGACATCTATGGTGCGAGAGCTGTTGCTGTTCAGCACAGTAAGGAATGTATTGATATCAGGTTACAGACTTAAGTGACAGCTCAGCTGAAAAGCACAAGAGAAAGCTCAGCTGTAGGACACAAAAGGTTCAATCCTCTTCTCTATTTTCAGGTACAAAAGGTAAAACAAAGTAATTATTCCACAAGCCGTCACATTGTATTAACCCTTAAACTTTCCTTTTTTTAAAAAATCACTTTTAACCCCTTAGTGACCCGGCGGTTTTACGATTGTCTGACCGAAAGTAACCACCGCTGTTTTTACGTTTCTACGCTGTTTGTGTTTAGGTCTAATTTTCCTCTTACTCGTTTATGCAACCCACACATATTATACACCGTTTTTCCCGCCATTAAATGGACTTTCTAAAAATACCATTATTTCCATCATATCATATAATTTACTGTAAATAAAATATGAAAAAGAATGAAAAAAACACACTTTTTCGAACTTTAATCCCCAAAATCTACAACCGCCAAAAAAGAGCCCGGCTAAATAGTTTTGAAATTTTGTCCCGAGATTACAAATACCCAATTTTTACATGTTTTTTCTTTTTAACCCCTTCACCGCTGAGCCATTTCACCTCTGTACGCTGAGCTAATTTTGACCGTTTTATGCTCATCATATTTAAATGTTAACTCAAGTCTTATTTTATTATACCCCCAGAAACAATTTATTTTTTATTTTTTAAAAACCCCACTTTTTTATAATTTATTTATTTACTTATTTACTTTTACACCAAACCTAGTTATGTTTGGTATCACTGGAAAGGCCATGACCCACTAGCTGCCATGGATCGGGAGATACGGGGATCCAAAGGATCCCCTAGCTCCATTTGGCAGCTAGGGGGTTAATTGGCCGACTGACATCATTGCTCATACAGTGACGACAACAGTGCATGGGGGGGGGGTGACCTGGAGAATTGGCTGACATCTAAGATGTCAACCACTTCCGGGTTTGAATCACGATCCGGTACCTAAGGAGTTAAAGAGATGCACCGCTGAAAAGAGCAGACGCTACTAGAAAATGCCGTCGATCTACAGGACATCGCATATTGAACGGTTTAGTCTTCTTTTATTGGTTTGTGTTTTAACGCGACCTATCTATTTACACGCGAATCAGTAAAAACCAGTTTTGCCTAATTTATAATTAAAAATTTAATTTATTAATTCGTAAACGGTCTTCATATGTTTCAGCGCGTGAGACGCCTCGCTGGGTTTAACGCGATTTGCATCTGTGTGAAGCGAGAAGACGTTCCCGTTCCCTTTATAACTCGTTCTAAATGTTTAAGACTTGTCAGGGGAAGTAAATGGTGACATGAAACAATGAGGAAAACAGGCTCACGTCTTGCAGCTGCTTTGCCAACAGGATCCAAACAAGCCTCGAGTTGAATTCTGAGCGTATATCTCCGTGTCTGCCGCGGATTTACCGTGTCAAAATATTCAGTGGTTTCCCTTTTGTGACTTGATTCAGGCTGGCTCTGAGCCTTATTCTTTAATACTGCATGAAGCGTTTTAAATTACTGTCATTTCTCAAGCACTTAGGTAAAATGAAAGAACAATCTAACGCCGTCACATTCTTTTTTTTAGTCAATTTTTACTACTTTCTGGCAGGGGAAAAAATCATAGAAACTTAGAAAAGATGACTGATTTATTCTTCTTAAGAAGAAAAAAAATCAATCTGTGACTCTTGAAGAATAATAATATTAAAATGTGGTTTGGGACGTTTTACAACGAATGAGCGATATTAGAATGAGTCTCATTTCTCAGCAGAGCAGAGACAGAAGGAATAAACTCATATTGTCGTGTATTTTATGTAAGGGCTGCAGAAACTTCTAGATCTATATAAATGATAATAATAGTAACAGTATAGCTGTATCTTTTAACCCTTCACTAAGGGTCTATTCAAAAGCATTGAAATCGTGTGCAATTTCGGTGCTTTACATTTTGCGCCATTTCGGCTCACTTTGGCGATCCCATGTCACGGGAAAATACAGTGAATTCACTATTTATCTTTGGTCACCGAAAATGGAGCATTCATCGGATGTAGGCTGAAAAGCGCTACAATTTGCCTGGAAAATTCCATCAATGTAGAAAAAAAAAAAAAAAGACTCCTATTCTCCTAGTAGAATTTTTAAACCAATGAAAATGTATTAAAAATGTGTCTAAATAATAAAAAAGGTCCTTTAAAAAATAATAAAAAGGTCTGTTAAAAAATGAATTTAAAAGTCCATTAAAAAAATAATAAAGAGGTCCTTTAAAAATTAATAAAAAAGTCCACTAAAAATAATAAAAAGGTCTGTTAAAAAATAATTAAAAAAATCCATTAAAAATAATAAAAAGGTATGTTAAAAATGAATTAAGAGGTCTGTTAAAAAAATAAAAAACGCCTTTTAAAAATATCTTTTATAAAACATCTTTTATATAATTCAAAAAAATACAAAAAGGTCTTTTTAAAAATAAGAAAATAAAAAGAGTATGTGGAAAAGAAAATAATAAATGGTCTTTAAAAAAAATATTAAAAAATATATTCCATTTATTATATTGAAACCTATGGGAGACGCTTGTTTAAACCTGTCAAACTGAAACACTGAAAATCAGGACATTTCACGGTCTCTGAACAGACGAATCAATAGTTCTCTATGGGACAATTTCAGTACCGCTAAACGCAGCCAAATTGCGACGAAATGCACCGTATTTTACTGTCAGTTCGCCTTTATTTGGGGAATTGACAGCTTTGTGAATACATATTCATGGCATATTCGGAGGTTAGAGAATAACCCTCTAAAGTTTTTTTCCATAAAACCACTCCCAGGATCTTTTGCGATCGCAGACTTTTCCCGCAGGTGGCAGACCTCTTGAATGTCAGCCCTGCCTGCAAGACTAAACCCCACCCACTGACATCATTGCACATGGGTGAAATGATGTCAGAAATGGGACTTCCCCTCAGCTGGGCAGGTAAATTCCCATGGAGGAGATACAGGTTTTTTTCGACCCCTGTATCCCTGGAACTGTATAAGCTAGAGGGTGAAATGAGGCATTGTTGGAAAGGCCAGAGCATGACCAGGCATTATGCAAAAACAAAAAATTAAAAAATACTTTTTTCTTCTTTTTATTCTAATGCATCACTATTGTTCACTTTTCAATTATAAAGTGAACAATGATGCTGTATTTACTCACCTTCTCATTTCCTAGGCTGCCAGCAAGTGTGGAGGCGATGGTACAAGGTGTTAGAATGCATTGCTCCATCAAAAACCTGAACCGCCACACTGCTGCGAGGAGTGCAGAGGGTACTTTGGAACCCTGTGTCTCTAATCTTTACACTACACAAGGTCAAGGGAGGTGTCATTGGAAAGTCTGGCCTTTCCAACGATACCAAATATGATCACCTAACCTGTTCTGTTCTTATGTTCATTAGGGGGATCTACATAAAAAGCAGACAAAGCTACTGCACAAACTAACCTTCTCATTTCCCATGCAGGGAGCAAATGTGGAGGTGATAACGCAATTCGTCCATCTAAAACACAAGTGGCGGCACCACTGCAAGCGGAGCGGAGGTACTTTGGAGCCCCGTATCTCCATTATTTACACCACACAAAGTCAGGTTAGGTGTCATTGGAAACGTGTGAGCTAGGCCTTTCCAATGATACCAAACATGACCATGTAAAAGCTACAGCAAAAAAAGGTTATTTTTTTTAATTTAGTAGGTTTGATTATTTTTTTTGGAATGTTGGGGTGGATTATAAAATGAATGGGGTGGCCCAAGAAAATGTTTTCCCAGGGCCCAGTCAATATTAAAGACAGTCGGGGTTGGATTCATTCAGATCCTTTCCATTAATAAAGTAATTTTATGGTTCCATTCATGGCACAATTGTTCATTTCCAAGTCATTGATCTGCAATGATAAGCATGTGATATCACTGTTATTACATCAACACCTCAACATCAAATCAGAAAACCTGCATCGGAATTACCTTGCAGTTGATCGTTATATAAAATTATATATTTTGGAAATTATTTGCATATTGCATACAATTTATTTTGATTATTTCTTTTATTAACTCCTTACTATACTATTACTATAACTCTTTCACTACCAAAAATGTTTTGCTGAAAAAGTATTATTAAAACTTATTTGAAATAAGGGATGCAAACATAACACTTAAATATAGGGTTAAATGGACATTTTGAACAGAGACAGTTATTCTAAGATAGATTAAATTAATGTAAATTCGTTCATTTTTAATTTTTCATGTACTCCTTTATCCTTTACAGAAATATCACTTGGATGAGAGGTTGTAAACTGTAGATGGCGTCCCTTATCTGGCACAATGTCAGACAGGGTCTGCATTATCAGCATTAGTGATGAGCCCCGCATTCGAACTCGAACAATTTCAAAAGTTCGAGTTCGAACTTGAACTCGAACCGAACTCAATGCAAGTCAATGGGACTCGAAAGTTCGATTTTTAGAGTGCCCTCCAAGAGGGCATATATGCAAGATATTTGCCATAAAAGGTGTATGGGGGTCCGGGTAGTGCCCTGGGGGACATGTAACAGGGACAAAAAGTTTAAAAAAAACTTTTTTAAAGGAACAGTGAGTTTTCCATGAAATAAAGGTTAAGAATAAAAACGAAAAATTCTTTCAAATATCATGCCTAGGAGGTCACCATAACCTGCCCGTGAAGTGGCGGATTTGTAGGATGTATAGAAACATTTAAAAACAAAAAAATGACATTTCAAATGACGGTAAATGGTTTTCCTTTAATCTATTCATAAACAACTGCTTGGGGCGGCAGTCTGAAAAGAGGAGACATTTTAGGACACGCAGAACAAGCTTAGTGATTTTTGGGCTAAATTATGGTGAAACTTATGCAGGCTTTGGATGAAAGTAACAATAGGTGCTTTAAAATTGGGCCTTTAGTGTCGGCAACAGTCCGTCACACCGTAACCTCTGTGGTATTGTGGAAGAATGCAGGGTTGGACCCTGCAGTCCAATATTAAAAGGATATGAATCTGGTATAGGCGTCAGTGGCAGTGCACTCAAATATTGTGCCTTTGGTGGCAGCAAGTGTCTTCACACCGTAACCCCTCTGAGGTATTGTGGAAGAGTGCAGTGGTGGAGGTTTTGGTAATGCAGAAGAGATCCCCGATCTATTCAGTTACATCAGCAGCTATAACGAAACCGGATAAGCAATGTTTAGGCACTTGTACTGCGCTACTGTATATGATGAGAATCGGCGCACACGAGTAGCAACAGGAAGCAAACAGAACAGGCAGGGAATACACAGAGAGAATAGTCAAATGGCAGCCAAAGTCGGCAACAGATTGGGTCCTCAGAACAAGCAGGGTCAGTAACAAGTATACAAACTGATTCGGTAAGCTAGCGATGCGGGAATAAAGGCTGAGACACACTGAGAGTGTAGCGACGCAGAACGTAGCGAAGCGAAAAGAAGCAAACATTTTGCAGGCTTGACTTCACTACGCTCCGCCTCGCAGCGTGTCTACACTGCATTATGTTTGCTTCTCACCACACTGGACAGGAATCCACTAACTAAATTAAAATATACAAAAAAAAAACCGTTTTATTTTCACAAAGCACATGTTATATAGGGAAAAAAAGTTTCTACTGAATAAAATACAAAAAAAAATACTGTTAATTTAATAGGAATAGTATAAAAATATAAAAAAAGGTAACCCCTGATCATATATATATTATAGGGACACGGTGCACTGTGTATAGAGTAGGGATGCATTGATACCACACACACAGACATATACGTATATATCAACACGCAGATATATATATATATATATACACCCACCCACAGACCATATATACACATACGCACATGGGGGGTGGCATGTGGGCAATCTCAACTAAATGCGCCCCCCCAATTTGGCTGATCCCTCCAGAAGAAATGTTGAACCTGACAGAGCAGAGAATATATATATTATTCTCTGCTCTATCGGGTTCAACATTTCTTCTGGAGGGATCAGCCAAATGGGGGGGGGCAATTAGTTGCCAAAATGTGTATGTAATACAAGTCTGGATATATATATTTATAAGAATATAAATATATATCTCATATATCTTTATATATATATATATATATATATATATATTTATATATATATCATACCTGCCCTTACCTTCCCCTATAAATTTGCTAAAAAATATACACACAAAAAGAACAAACCACTGCCTGAGACCCCCGCAGCCCACATGCCACCCCCTCTATCTGGCTGAATGTATCTAATATATATAATTAAATACATTCAGCAAGGTAGAGAAAAAAAAAGTCTTATTTTATGTTCCCAGGACATTTAAAAAAGCCCTCGGATTAATTTTTTTTTAGAAATGTGTGTCCATACCTTAGCCTGGTGGTCAGTGGGGGCTCCCTGGATCCTAGTTGTGGGGGGGTCTGTCGTGGCCGCAAGTGCAGTGGCTCCCTCCCTGCGCTGCCTGTCTCTGCCACATGCACCCAGGCGGCTAGCCCGCACAGTCGTAGCTCTGTCATCCGGCGGCCGCATGCTCCTCAAGGAGATCCTTGGGAGACCCCGGCAGGCTGCCCTCTACAGTGCCTGATTAGAGGGCCGTGTCTGCCTGATGTTTTAGTAACAAGAATGTTTTATCTCATAGGCTTCAATATTAAAAATATTACTGTTTTAATTCAGTATCTAATAAACCGTTGCTTATAATATTCTGCAGTAAAGAGTCTTTTTATTTCTAGATTTTTTTGTATTTTTTAAGCATTTTTTATACTTTTTTAAAAATAAATTTTGCAAACTTTTGGCGAACGTCCCAAAAAATTCGAAGTTCGCGAACTGTCGAACAGCCGATATTCAATGAGAACTCCGAACAGATCGAACCAAACAGCTCATCCCTAATCAGCATACAGGTAGAAATATTGCTGGGATGAAGGGTTGTAAACTCTAGATGGAGTCCTTTATCTGGCAAAATGTCACACAGGGTCTGCATTGTCAGCATACAGGCAGATGCAGTAAATGTGCTGCAGACAGATAATTAAATGATGAGATCTCCTGCTTATAGGGATTTATAGTGATCAGAATGAGATTATTAGCCATGCAATATATGTATGTGCTGCATAAAGTCTGTGTATGGCAATTACAGTAACACCTTGTATCTGTATGTGCTGCATAATGCCGGTGTATGGAAATTACAGCAACACCTTGTATCTGTATGTACTGCAGAATGCCTGTGTATGGCAATTACAGCAACACCTTGTATCTGTATGTGCTGCATAATGCCTGTGTATGGCAATTACAGCAACACCTTGTATCTGTATGTGCTGCATAATGCCTGTGTATGGCAATTACAGCAACACCTTGTATCTGTATGTGCTGCATAATGCCTGTGTATGGGAATTACAGCGACACCTTGTATCTGTATGTGCTGCATAATGCCTGTGTATGGCAACTACAGAAACACCTTGTATCTGTATGTGCTTCATAATGCCTGTGTATGGCAATTACAGCAACACCTTGTATCTGTATGTGCTGCATAATGCCTGTGTATGGCAATTACAGCAACACCTTGTATCTGTATGTGCTTCATAATGCCTGTGTATGGCAATTACAGCAACACCTAGTATCTGTATGTGCTGCATAATGCCTGTGTATGGCAATTACAGCAGCACCTTGTATCTGTACTGTACAGGGATTTACACTCATTATAACCCCCCTGAATCTTATCCCTGTACAGCAGCGACTGACCCCACAGCTCTCCCTTCTGACAAATCCCTGGCTGCTGGAATGCTGCAGTAACGTTTGTTGAGCTTTTTGCTACAGTGAGGGTGTGGACTGCTTTGTGCAGCTTCTTTACAGTAATACGGAGGGACAGGAGTGAGATCTCAATGGGAATTTTCGCTTCTCTGTGGGGACACACTAATCCTGCTTAAAAATGTTTTATATACAGTCAGGTCCAGAAATATTGGGACATGGACACAATTGTAACATCTTTGGCTCTATACACCACCACAATGGAGTTGGAATGAAACAAACACAATGTGCTTTAACTGCAGACTGTCAGCTTTAATTTGAGGGTATGTACATCCAACTCAGGTGAACGGTGTAGGACTTGCAGCAGTTTGCAGATGTGCCCCCACTTGTTAAGGGACCAAAGGTAATGGGACAAAATATTTTTGAAAATGATAAAAAGGTCTTTTTTTATAATTATTTTAAATTTTTGCAACGAATGTACACACAGACTATTTGAATGTTTCTGCTTTTGTTGGATGGTGTTATAATGAAAGGCACATTAGCGCTATCCGTCTTGCCGGCTGGCAGTGCTCAGTTGGTGCAGAGACAAATTTGCAAGTGAAAAAAACCTGTGAAGCCCTACAGGCGACATTCATTTCACTTCAATACTTTCTCTCACAATAAAAAATAAAAATAAAAAAATGAAACTGAGCCGAGAATTAGAAGAAGAGAGATAACATATTTTTTAGCCTGGTGAAAAAGCTCCGCTTTTTTTTTTTTTCTCCTCTCGCTATTATTTTTTTTCATGCTGTTTTTGTCATGGCATCAGAAATCCAATCTCACATCAAATCACTGCAATCTACAATCTAATTTAAAAGGCCCTCGTACACAAAACAGCGACTTCTCAGGAAATTAAGTCTGAGTTCATTCATCCTAATGTCGTCTTTGGTTTTTTTGTGACTCGAGTTTTTACGCGTTGCATTTCGAAAAAAAGGTAATAGAAAAAAATGTTATCTCGAGCCCAGCTTTTAAAAAATAAATGATAAAATAGACTGGAAAAAAATATATATATATACAGTATATATAATATATAGATATAAAAATAATAATTATAATAATAATAATTTTATTATTATCATTATTTATTATTATTATAATAATATTCATTTTCTCATTCTCCCTGTGCTGGTCCTTAGGGGTGATATTACAGTATAAGAAACATATACTCATCCGATGATCAAGTCAGTCTTTTATGTTGTGCACAGCACTGGAAATATGTCTGCGCTGTACTGTACAGGAGCCTGCATGGGTCAATATGTGTAGTTAAAATGAAGAGAGACCAATGAAAATAGAAAGCTAGAGAGGGAATAGTTCAGGATATGCCATTATGTCCACATGCAGGCACAAGACAGTTTTCCATGTATATCTTCGGTGTGTAATTTAGTATTAAATCATTTCAAATTATTAAACTGTTTGACATATCTCCCTTAAACCAATTTTTGTAGTGAAAGGGTTATCTCAATTTTGCTTTATAATATATTCAAAAGCAGTCATTAGCATATCAAACCCATTTTTTAAAGCAAAAATAGTGTGCCCCGTGTGGAGAAATTAATCCTTCGTTTTATCCCCCCCACTCATCCTGTGTTACTGTAAAGAAGCTGCAAAAAGCAGCCCACACCCTCACTGTAACAAAAAGCTTTAACAAACTTTACTGCTGCATTCCAGCAGCCAGAGATTTGTCAGAATACAGGGAGAGCTGTGGAGTCAGTCACTGCTGTACAGGGATAAGATTCAGGAGGTTATAATGAGTGTAAATCCCTGTACAGTACAGATACAAGGTGTTGCTGTATTTAGCATAATATGCAACATCTTGTATCTGTCTGTGCTGCATAATATGCAGCACAGACAGATACAAGGTGTTGTTGTAATTGCCATAAACAAGCATTATGCGGCACATACAGATACAAGGTGTTGCTGTAATTGGCATACACAGGCATTATGCAGCACATACAGATACAAGGTGTTGCTGTAATTGCCATACACTGGCATTATGCAACACATACAGATACAAGGTATTGCTGTAATTGCCATACACAGGCATTATGCAGCACATACAGATACAAGGTGTTGCTGTAATTGCCATACACTGGCATTATGCAACACATACAGATACAAGGTATTGCTGTAATTGCCATACACAGGCATTATGCAGCACATACAGATACAAGGTGTTGCTGTAATTGGCATACACAGGCATTATGCAGCACATACAGATACAAGGTGTTGCTGTAATTGCCATACACTGGCATTATGCAACACATACAGATACAAGGTGTTGCTGTAATTGTCATACACAGGCATTATGCAGCACATACAGATACAAGGTGTTGCTGTAATTGCCATACACTGGCATTATGCAACACATACAGATACAAGGTGTTGCTGTAATTGCCATACACTGGCATTATGCAGCACATACAGATACAAGGTGTTGCTGTAATTGCCATACACAGGCATTATGCAGCACATACAGATACAAGGTGTTGCTGTAATTGCCATACACTGGCATTATGCAGCACATACAGATACAAGGTGTTGCTGTAATTGCCATACTCGGGCATTATGCAGCACATACAGATATTGCATTGCTAATAATCTCATTCTGATCACTACAAACCCCCCTAAGCAGCAGATCTCACCATTTTATCATTTGTCTGCAGCACATTTTTTTTGTGAAAGGATTTTACCAGGAAGGATACATTGAGATTTCTCTCGTTTTCAAGTATGTCCTGGGTTTCTAGTATGTACCGTTAGGTGTCTTGCCAAGGACACTTACTGGAGAGGTTGCTCGCTGGGATCGAACCCATGACTCCACAGGCTCTCTCCATGCAGAGCAGTGACATTATTTACTGACACAAAGGCCATTTCTGCCTGTATGCTGATAATGCAGACCCTGTGTGACATTGTGCCAGAAAAGGGACACCATTTAGAGTTTAGAACCTTTCTTCCCAGCGATATTTCCATAAAGGATAAACGAGTACATGAAAAATTAAAAATTGAGCAAATATACATTAATTTAATCTATTTTAAAATAACTATCTCTGTTCAAAATGTCCATCTAATGTGCATCCTTAGAGTTTATAACCTTTCATCTCAGTGATATTTCTGTAAAGGATAAACCAATACATGAAAAAACTAAAAGGAATACATTTTCATGTTATTAAAGATCTCAGAATAACAATCTCTATGCTATATAAAAGGGACACCGTCTGAAGTTTACAACCTTTCATCCCACCAATATTTCTGTACAGGATAAAGACATGAAAAATTATAAATGAGCAAAATTACCTTATTTAAATATTTTAACAGAACAACACTTTCTGTCCAAAATTTCTATATTACCCTATATTCAATTGTTAACCTCGCGTCCCGTGTTTCAAATAAATGTTACAATTAATATTTTTTCCACAAAAAGTATTCGGTAGTTAAGGGGTTAAACATGAAATAAAATAACATGAAAGAAAATAACTCGTTTGCATCTGTAAAACTGAAATATTTATTTATTTATTAAATTCCGTGGCATTTTAAGTCGGAAGCATCAGAGCTTTGTTCCTCCAGCTGTTGCCGAATGACATCCCTGCGATTAATTACTGCCTGAGAATATAATTTGCACGGAGGGTTGCCGCGCGTTCGCCGTCCAGATGTTACATCCACTCCGGCCCGGTTGAACACCCTGAGAATTCTAATTCGAACGTAGCGAACGCATCTCACCGGAGAGTATTTTGAAACAAAACCCTGGCAGGTCTTGTCCGAAAAATTCCCGTTTTTTTTACGTTTTATTTTCCATAGCCGCGTCCTTTCTGCCGAACCTATTGATCCGCGGGAGGATCTGCAATCATTTCAGATTGTGCTTGTTCCGTAGTTCCGGCTCTATGATTATGTGTGCAATCACAGACGCATTGTGTCCTAAAATTGCTCGGAGTTGGCTCCCAGAGTTTGCTTTTCACAGAGCACAAAGAAGTTGAAAATAATAAAAAAATAAAAAGAAGAACATTTGACATCCTCCGTCTATTCGCGGCTTTCGGCAGCCGTCCTGGAAGAATTGTTGTTATTTGTTGAACATTAGTCCAGCTCTCTTTTTTTTTTTCGGGCTGATTCATCCGGATACACGGGGTTATTATCCACAGCTGCTGTTATGTTGATGTATCTCTGTGTCCTCGTCTTCTATGCTTTATATCACTTTATATTATTTTCTAGCTATGAGAAATGATAAAGATTTCTGTTTTCTGAAGAATATGTGACTTAAAGGGATATTCTATTGAAAAATAGATTTCTTTTTGGGCCTCCTGCCATCTTTATTTGTGGACTTTCCGTTGACTTCTGTGCCTTGCTTTAACGTGGATGGTGGGTAGTGGGGTGTCGGGATTTTTTAACCCCCTCTTTTTTTTTTCTTGTGTATGGGACACCTGGGTTAACCTGGGTGAGCCACTTGGACGGAAACCATGGCTGGCCATTCCTCTTGGCTCCAGGTCGGCCAGACCTGTGACCTCTTGGTTCTCCCTTTGGCAGCCAGGGTGAGCGAGTAATGTCCATAATGTTGGGCAGTCCCTGTCTCCCCCCCTTTTTTTATTTTTGTCCTTCCTGATGGCCCCTCGGCACCCTCCACGAACTGCCTTACACATGTTGACCTGCTGAGTGTCATACTAGAAATTTTGGATTTGTTATCTTCTTGTTTTTTCCTTTATATTGTTGTCCGTCCTGGGGGTCTCCCTTCCTGCGATGCCTCTGATGTCGGTTTGATGATTATATGGATGACTTTGGACGGCCCTGCGTCGCCCATATATCTCACTTGTATTATTTGACTATATGTGCAAGTTTTGAAAAATAAGAGGCCCTATTACAATCTTTGCGCAAAAAACGCTCGCGCAGCACGTGAAATTTGTGCGCGTAGCGTTAAACGTAAATCAACGCTGGTATTACAATCCTCGCGCATTTTTTCATCCGTCAAAAAAATAACGCTTGTAAAACGAACGCGCAAAAAACATGCGCAGAAATCAGTGTGCGGACTGTTTTTTTCATGCGATTCAGCCAATCAGAATTAAGAACCACAATTGTCCCCCGTTAAGTTTTTGCGCCTGTCAAAATCAATCTGCGCATATATGCTGCAGCAATAATAAATGCACGCACAACTTCTCCAATTTTTTTTTGTTTGGGTATGTGTAGAATGTGTAACTATACTTTGCTGCGTATTTTTTTTTGGGCTGGTGTATTTGGGTTCGGCAGGTTGATAGAATTTGCCATTAACGCCAGCTTTTAGGAGTTGCTAAAATTATGCGCGCAAAGGCTGTGCGTTACAAACTGTGCAAAGATTGTAATACCATCCACGTACCAGCGCACAAACGCATTTGCGTTCACAATGTTAAGTATAGGACGCGCAGTAAAGTACACTCACGCAGCGTTGGTGCAGGTTCACCCGAGGTAGACATATACGCGCGTTTGTTGCGCTGACATTGTAATATGACGTTCTACGCAAAGGTTTTTACCCCCCGCGTTAATGCGTTTTTGTGCCGGCGCAAACATTTGCGCGAAGATTGTAATAGGGCCGAAAGAATTTTAAAAAAATAAAAATAGAGCGTTCCTTTATTTTGCCCTTAAATAATTGGTCGGATCCTGCTGACTGACAGCCTCTGCCCAAATTTTTTTTCTGGGGGTGATTTTCCTCCCCTTTTCCCCCTCGCTGAGCACTGCTCCTCCTCTTTGGCTCAGGGACTCTGGAACCTGGGAGTCCCTGAAGCTTTTCTGTGCAGTTTGTTCTCCTATACAACTTGTGTAGCGCAGAAACCGCAAATTGCGCAGCTCTACGGGACTCACACACTTTACGTACACAAGTTCTGTAGCGTCTGCGCAGAGCGATGTATCGGAGCTACACGCGCATGCACAGATCTGATCCATCTCTGCCTCTATGAAAACGCTCACTACAGCAAATGGTCTCAGAGGGTGACGGCGGCCGCTCTCTGTGTGTGACATCACTAGTGACCGATCTGGTGACCGGCAGCCGGGAAATTCAAAATCCCATTCTGAAATGGGCAAAATTAACCCCTTCACTGTCAATATCGAGTATACTCGATCTTCAAAAGCACAAGCTGGTGCACCAAGATCAAGAATACTCGATTCGGTTTATTTCTGGAGCAATGCAAAGGAATTTTGTTTGTAGCAAATGAAATTTGTTTGACGATGGGCTCCAGAATGTGCCCCATAAGTTTTAGTTCCTTTCGCCTGACTGGCGTCACCAACTGTCACAATCAGAAAGGACAGAGTCCAGACCATAAAGTGTTAAGAGCACTCCACACTGTGCTTAAATACTCTAAATACGGTATACAACACCACATGTAGCGTCCTCGTTGTGCTCTCCAGGGCACACAAAAACATAGACAATACAAAGTAAATAGAAGCACTACAAACAAAACAAAAAAATTAAACAAATAGCGTAACTCTGTGATGACAAGGGGGAGTTCTCCACCCTAATACAACTTATGCTCACTAGGTATACGATATAAAAGGCTTATCTGATCAAAGTCCTCCACTGGGTCATTTTACCCAATCTCACCAGCCACTTCCACGCCAGCCCTTGGATCTTGGACTCCAATAAATTGAAGATCACTCCAAGGTAATATAAAACATGGTCTTTAATGTATACTAATAAAAACACGTACACATGTGTAATAAAACAATAAACAAATAAATATATAAAACTATTACCAACGCGTTTCGTCCTTTTTATACCAATAGGACTTCCTCAGGGATCTATCATAAATTTTGATAGATCCCTGAGGAAGTCCAATTGGTGTAAAAAGGACGAAACGCATTTGGAATATTTTTTATATATTTACATGTTTATTGTCACAGAGTTATGCTATTGTTTTTTTTTTTTTAAAAAAAATTTTAGTGCCTCTATTTACTATATATCTGTCACGTTTCCACCGGTTACAGCCATGCTCCCTGGTGGTGAGAGCGATCCAGGCCACCTCTTCCCTATCTAGGCTTAGCCATTCCGCCCAGTGCCACAACTGGATTCCCCTGTGGCTGTTAGGCCTGGGTTCTCATGTCCTGTTTGCTCAGTCCTGTTCCCTATAAAGATGCAAGCAGCAGAGAGGCTCATGCCTCTTGCATGGGTTCATGTTCCCAAGGGTTTCTTGTTCATGGGGGGTCCTGGTTCCTGAGTTATTGCTTCCTGATATATTGTCCCGGTATTCTGGTTGGCTTATATTCTGACTATTCTGTTGTCTGCTCCCTTTCCTGTTTATTGATATCTGTGTACCGATCTCTGCTTGTCTGACATTCCCTCCTGGCTCTTGATCCTTTGGCTCCAGTCCTGACTATTATATGTTTCTTATTTCCTGTTCTCCTATCTCTGTGTTATTTCTTGTCAGGTTTCCTTTCCTAATCAGAAGACCATACAAGGACCTTATCCTAGTTCAGGGTTCCCTGTGTTGCTGCTGGGTGTGAGTATATTGTCTTGTTGTATCCTGTTTAACCCTTGCCCTTCCTGTTCTGCTATCTCTGTGTTATTTCTTGTCAGGTTCATTTTCCTAGTCAGAAGGTCATACAAGGACCTTATCCCAGTTTTCTTTATTTATTAAAAAGAAATGGAATTTTTTGATTCCCATTTTATTTTAAACGCATTTTTTTATATTCTATAGACCATTTTATTCTCTTTTTTTAAGACCTTTTTATTATTTTCACTCATTTTCATGCATTTTTATTGTTTTAAACACCTTTTAAAGAATAGCAGAGTTTGTTGGTTTTTTTCTCCCTGCAGTTCCGGATCATTCGGTGGTTAGTTTGGCTCTCATTGATGGCATTCAGCGGTCTGTTCAGCAGTCTTCTGTGGCGTTCGGTGGACTGATCGTCAGTCTGTTTGGCGGTTTTTGGCAGTCTGTTAGACAGCGTTCGGTGGTCTGTTCAGCGGTCTTCGGTGGCCTTTAGTGGACTGATCGGCGGTCTGTTCAGCAGTCTTTGGTGGTGTTCAGTGGACTGATCGACAGTCTGTTTGGCGTTTTTCGGCATTTTTTGGCAGTCTGGCGGTTTTCAGCGGCGTTTGGTGGTCTGTTCACTGGTCGGCAGCGGTCTTTGGTGGCTCCACATTCAGCGTACTTCAGGGACTGTGAATAGTGAATTCACCGCTGGGTAGGTGAACTGCAGTCTCCGAAGTGTGAAAAACGAGAAAGCACTGAAATTTCACTGAAATTTTGGTGCTTTCTGAATAACCCTTTTAATATTCAGATCTTCAAAACTCCTGCTGGCGCCCCAACATCGAGCATACTCAATCTGGTGGTATTCTGGAGCAATGCAAGGGAATTTCATTCACTGCAAATTAAATGTGTCTGCAAACAGATGCCAGAATCCAGAACTTGCCCCTAAAGTTTCGGCACATCATGAAGTGACAGCTGCTGTGTTAAAACTGGTTAAAAATCTTTGCCAAGGACGTCATCCCTGCACGAGAGATGCAGCAACCCCTGACAACGTCCTTGGCAGTTCAGTACTGGCCGCCTTTTCTGGGTGATAGCGTCTGATTTGCATATGGAGCAGTTGTCTGTTTAATGGAACAATCGAGCTAAAGCCTTGTGAGACCTGAGCTGGTCCCACCATAGAGCAGGCCACTCATTCTCAGGACCCTCACAAACCTCTTTTTCTCACTATAAGTTTACAGGGTAATCCAGAGGTGGACCCCTTGCTGGATGTGTCTAGTGGGGTGTCAGCTATACCCTCCTGACGAGGCCGAAACGATCGTCGGGGGTTGCTGCATCTCTTGTGCAGGGATGACATCCTTGGCAATCAGTACTGGCCACCCTTTCTGGGTGATTGCGTCTCATTTGCATATGAAGCAAGTGTACCTGTAATGGCACAATCAAGCTAAAGCCTTGTGAGACCTGAGCGGACCCCACCGTAGAGCAGGACACTAGCGCCGCTGCTCGTTCTCAGGACCCTCACAAACCTGTTTCTCACTAAAATGTACATTAACTTGCTTGTTACAGAAAACGTACTATGTAGGCGTTATATATCACACCCCGTTACAAAACTCACACCTTGCTGCCACCTTTGAGACTTACACAACACCATCACATTCCACGAAACGAAGTTTCGTCCTACAAAGGGCTCGTTAGAAACCTCTTTGAATGAATTATAGAAGGGTAAATATTAAATGTAAAAAAGTGAAGCCTAATACATATACTGCCGGAATAACCCCCCCACCCCCCGGATGTGACTCTGTCAATACAATAGGTGCTCATATTCCATTGGATAATTATTGCAGTGATTAAAAGGTTTCAGCATAAAATGAGGTCATGTGACTCCCTGAATATACTGAATGAGCAGGTTTCTCCATCAATGGGTTTTTTCTCCCCTGATGGCACAGCGGGCATATCCCAAGATGGCAATGCCAGGATTCATCGGGATCAAATTGTGCAAGAGTGGTTGAGGGAGCATGAGACGCCATTTTCACACATGGATTGGCCACCGCACAGTCCAGACCATTGAGGTTAATCTTTGGGATAATGTGCTGGAGAAGACTTTACGCAGCGCCGCGACTCTCCCATCATCAATACAAGATCTTGGCCACAAATTAATGTCACTCTGGACGCCAATAAATGCTGTGACGTTGTATGAGGTTATCGACACGATGCCGCGGCCCTGCTCTAAACAGAAAAGATGTTCCTTCAAGTTGGATTCCGTACATTTAAAGTGTGTCGTATCTTACCTAGAACAGTTTTATTCTCTCCGTTGATATAGATATGGAATATCATGTTTCATACAGATGTTTTCTGTCTCCAATATAATGTTTCTAAAAGTAAAACACATCTGAGTTTTGAAGAGGCTGGAGAATAAAGAATATTTATATTGACAGGAGGCAACCGTTGCGTCCGCATTGCTGTTTTTTTTTTTTCTTGTTTATATACGGATTTATATCACGCGTAAACGAGAACGAGTCCTTCTTCCATTAACAGCTAAGAACGAGAGCCAGGGAGGGATCCGTGGAAACATATCCGGATGAATTATTACCGGTGCCTAAAACACCTGCATTGCAGTCAAGTTTAATATTCACTTTCTACAGTGAGACGATTTTATGACTCATGAAAGTCATTGTTTCTCGAGTGCCTTTTCGCAAACTGACAGAAAGCTGCTCCAGAAGGCTCACGTGGCTTTCAGAAGAATGCTGAGGCTCAAAGTCATCGAATTGCCTATGGCTGATCCCGCCCGGTCAAAGCCAAGAGGAAATCAACGGGAACTCGGGACATAAAAAGCTTTTGCGGGGGGGAAGAGGAGGGAACCTGCTGGTGGCCGTGGCAGTATAGGCATCGGAGGCGGCGCGTTTTTAGCTCTCGTGCTGTAATGAGGCTGGTAATGCCCAATTAAGAAGCCAGACATTGCGTTCGGCAGCCTGTACAGAATTCTCCTGCAGTTTCATAACTCAGTTTTTTCCAAACATATGTTGCCCTCTGTTTGAATCATTTCCTCAGTTTTAGATGCCCAATTTTACTTTTTTTAGACCTCATCTCCACAGTCGATGAACAGAGACCATGTCTCACATGGTGGTAAGTCTCAGCGTCCTCATTGCCTGCCTGCCTGCCTGGCCTTTTGTGAGGCTGTTTCCTCCTGCTGAGGGGTTGGGAGGAGCTGCGGTGGGCATCGTCTAGGCCATCATGACAGAATAAAACATGGTTTGAGTTCAGAGTTGTCACAGGGGCTTGGTCTCCATTTCTTTTCATTGGTCGGATGAGAAATATGGAGACATGATAATGGTTGGTGATGGGGATGGAGAAGTGTTGACTTCACTGGTAAAGTGACCTTTAGTCATGTAGTCTATATGCTCACACTAAACACATTTCCATATGAATTGTGTTTCATCACCATTTCGGGCAATTGTTCAATTGTACCAAAACACAATTCTTCAAAAAGACACCGATGCAATGTATGACCTTAAAAACTGATTGCATGGAAGCCATTTTGAATTTTATCATTCGTCTTGGTTCCTGTCAATACATCTGAGGGGCTCGGCATTAAATTGAAATCACACTAGGCCACACACTCTCAAACCCCATACCACCCATGGCTAGCTGGTGAGGTGACGGGTCAAGTCAAAGATGGTGGACTCTTTGACCATGTCTGAATTAACTGGTAAGTCTCAGCCATGGGTGAAGAGTAAAGAGGAACTGGAATTAAAGAAGACCCCTGTAGAGTAATTTTGCCCCATCTCACAGACCAGAACCCCCATAATTTTGCAGGCATGGGCTTACAACTCTATGGCTAGTATGTGTCACTGTATACACTCTCCCCTTTTTTGAAGATGCACTGGCATTTCCCAAATGCTAAATAATCAGTGTTATCAGAGCGTGAACCGATGCGTTTGGCTAAAAATAATCATTAACGAAAAGTATATCATTCATTTTTTTCATCCCATTGTCCATGTAGAACACGTTTTATACGTTGAGGCTCAATGAAGGCAATCAAGTCGGAATTTATTTTAATTAATTATTCATCGTACTAAGAGCAGTGTCGATGTAAACATATTATTACAGGGACATTAAACAGATCACGATATTGAAATAATACACAATGTACGGAAGATTAAATGACTGGTTCTCTATTCATCATCTCATTGTTAGGACACGACTGAGGATGATGGTGATGATCTGCTCTGGAGATAACGAAACGCTTGGGATGTCGGTAAGTACTATTTCCTGTATGAGCAGGGACTGTTTAATAACAGAGCAATAGCACGGGATACTCTGACGTGTATTAACAATATAAATCCCTTCTATGTTTTTTAAGGAACCATTAAGATATACTTTAACGTCCTTTCAATGGTCCCAAAGGGAGCTTGGTGTTACACGAGTGTGTGTCGTTAGTGCAGTGATTATGTAGACCAAGGAATAATAAGTGTTTAAGAACGAGACATAGGTAGAGAGAGATACAGAAATGAACACGTCATGGTATTTCCTATCTATGAAAATGTTATGTGCCTATCAAGGCGCCTTTGCATTCAAATCACTGTAAAATCTGGACCAATCTGAGAACTAATCAAAGAGAATTTACAGACTGTTTTGGTTCAGAAGGTCCATAGGCCTCATAGATAGACGGTAGACATGTGCATTTCGTAGCGTCAAAATTTCCTTTTCGGCCAAGATTTGTATTTAGTAATTTTTGTCGATTCCGAAAAAAACGTAAATTCAGCCGTCCAATAATACGAATCGACCGAAATTACGATTCGAAAACGATCCGAAACGATATCAAATGATTCAAAAATGATCCAAAGCAATATCAAACAATTTTAAAATGATCCCAAACGAGAAAAATGTAGTGAAAATGACTCTTAACTGAACAAAATGTTCCCACAACTAAAGAAAAATGGAATGAAAATGACACAAAGTGAAAAAACAAATTTAATAAAATGATTTCAAAGAAATAAAAACGGGGCTTTTTTTAACATTGCAACTTATAGGATTCGCCTATAGGTTTTAATGTTAAAAAAATTACAATTTTTATTAAATATTTCTTAACCCTTTCGCTGCTGAGGCTTTTCCCGCCCCTGTGCTGAGGTCATTTTTTACCTGTTTTGCGCATCATGTTTAAACCTGTTTTGAAGGCTTATTTTAGTATATGACATCGACATATTATATATCGTTCTTTCCGTCAGACTCGGTAGATTCATAATATGTCATTATTATATGTATACGTTATGTCATGTTTGTATATTATAACAAAAAATGCAATAAAATATGTATTTTCAATAATTTACAGCGTGTAAAGTGTTTTTTTCCACATTTTAACATGCGAGCAATTGCGGTTATATTTTGTATGGGGTGCGCTTGTTAAAAAAATTAGAGATGGGGTCTCGTTACATTTTTTTTTGGGGAAAATGACACCATTTTTAACAAACGCACCGCATACAAAAATCGTTAATGCAGCATCATTGTTCATATTATAATTGAAATGGGAACAATATTGCTGCATTAACAAAACAAAAAAAAAAAAAAAAAGTGTTTATTTTTTTTTTTTAATTTTTTTTTTTAATTTTTTTTATTTTTTATTTTTTTTTTTTTTTACAATTTTTTTTACTTTCATGTTTGGTATCGTTGGAACGGCCATGCTCTGGCCGATCCAACGATATCAAAATTTAACCCCTAACTGCCACGGATCGGGAGATAGGGAGTTCATTGGAACTCCCTATCTCCACACTTCGTGGCAGTTAGGGGTTAATGCTAGGACTGGCGTCATCGTGCTGCGCACGATGACGCCAGTCCTCTGGGGGAGTTCCCGGAAGCTTGGCCGACATCCAAGATGTCGGCCAGCTCCCGGGAAGGATCGCAAATCGGCGCTTTTCAGCGCCGATTTGCGATCCAGCTCCCCAGGGGTTAATGCCAGGCATCATTTGGAAGGGCAGGCTGTGCCCTTCCAAATGATGCCTGGGTTAAGCCCCTGTGAGCCGCCGATCGGGAGGGAGAGAGGTCCGAAGGACCTCCCCCCCTCCCTTTCAGGCGCCTCCTCCGCACATGCGGGGGGGGCGCCTGAATTATGTGTCATCGCGGGGGCGCGATGACACATAATAATGGCGGCCACTGCTCCGGATGCCGGGCTGACATCCAGGATGTCAGCCCGCACCGGAGGGGCCAGCGATCGGCCGGAACCCGGCCGAACGCTGACCCCAATGCGAGGACGCGCTCAGCGCGTCCTCCGCATACCAGCGGGAATGCTGAGGACGCGCTGAGCGCGTCCTTAGCATTCAAGTGGTTAAACCATTTATTTTTTTCACTTGCAGCAATAAGCCATTTTGGTTATGTTTTAGGACTTTTTTGGCATTTTTCAGGGGTTTTTGGATGAAATTTTAGGTTTCCTAACTTTTTTAAAGATACAAGTTTTTTTTTTCCCATAGGTTTAAATGTAAAATAATATTTTTTTTTCACTTGCAGCAATAAGCCATTTTGTTTATTTATGTTTTAGGATTTTTGGGCATTTTTCGGAATTTTTTGGGTGAAATTTTTGGTTTCCTAACTTTTTTTAAAGTTTTCTTTCAATAGTTTTTTTGCAAACAGCGTTTCACTAATGATAATGAATCGGATCCAATCCGATAATGGTTTGGATCCCATAAATAAATCGGATCCGATCCGAAATGATCAGATCCGAAAACAGAAGTGATCCGAAAAATGATATTGGACGATCCGATATTTGGGATCAGTCCGCAATTACGAATCGCGGTGATATATCAATGGACCCGAAAAGAAAGAAAAAATACTTAAAATGGCCCGAAATCACCCGAAACGACATAAAAGAGGGACGAAAGATTCCAAAACAAAAAAACCCCGCTGTGCACAAGTCTAATAGACGTGTGCAGATTATGATTGTTATTATTAGTGTGCATTCATTTTCTTTCAAAATTGTTTTCAAACGAAATATCAGCGTTTCGACAATTTGGGAGCATCCAAACTTCCGAATCAACTGAAAACAATAACATTTTATCCAATAGATCTGAATATTTTTAGATCAGTTTGAAAGAATTTCCCTAACTGAAAAAAACTGTACTCTCTATGCAATACTAATCCTGGATTTGGCCTTCCGACATCTAGGGGCATGACACATGCTCCCCAAACCACTCTTGCACAATTTGAGCCCGATGAATCCTGGCATCTTGGAATAACCCCGCTGTGCCATCAGGGGAGAATAACCCCATTGATGGGAAAACCAGCTCATTCAATATATTCAGGGAGTCACATGACCTCATTTTTTGAGCACATAATGGTGCTGAAACTAGACCCGACCAACTGGAGCCACCCCAGATCATAATAGGTTTGTATGGTTGGTCGTGACTATTTTTGTGGCCAGGTGGTGTATATTGATATTTGTTGGCAAGATATCATTGTATCTTAGGAGACAAATTGGGGCTAGGTCGGAATACTTGGGATGACAAAATAGGAACCTAGGAAGAGATAGAGACATTGCACAGAGATATTTGGGGCCTGAGAGGTATGGATCTAGCAAATGCTGACAGCACAGTACCGTTGCCAAACTAGACTGTCCATACATATAGCATTGGACAATTTCTTGAATATTGGTAGAAAGACATTGAAATAGGCATTGTGTAGCATACAGGTGTTGAAATGTCCACTCTCTTTACCCAAATTCACTCCGCCCGGTCTTGCATGGGCCAAGAAGGCCATACGCCCAATACCTCCAGTGATGTTCAGAAAAGAAGGACAGGGTACTTAAGCATGTGTGAAAAAGGATCTCTATATTCGGGCATCACCACGAACAACGTTTTGGCTCCATCAAAGACACTTTATCAATAATAAAAGCTCTTTGATGGAGCCGAAAACCATGATCACAATAGGCAATGTTCTGATGGTATCCAGTTGCTGTGCTCCTGCCACCATGGGCTGATGTTCACGTAGTTACTATACGCTCCCTCGCAGACATTGCACCATGTACGATCTCTGACCTTTTCTTCTCCCATCACTTGATATACTTTGTAAAATGTATAATTTACTTCATCGCTTCGTGTCGGTTGTTTAATGTCACAGTGTGATTAGCATAATGGTGAGAAATGCAAACGGGAGGCAATTAGAGAGATTATTATTATTATTACTATTATAATTATTATTAGGCTTGTTATGAAGATTTCTCAAATTGATTTAAAAAGCCCGGAGTATTTCACAGAGTGTTCCCAAACCGGGACTGAACATAATCAGATTAACAGGAAACGCAAACGCCATGGAAACCAGCTCTGCTCAGAGGAGATAACATGATCAAGTTAAGGCTGGGACCATACAAGCGCACTGAGTGCGTCCGTCTTGACCCACCCTTCCAGCAACAGTCATAGCACTGCCACCATCAGGGGGTGACAGCCCATGATATGTTCAGGGGGCCTGTGGCACTAGGGGGCCCCAGTCCTTGCCAAACCCCATGCAGCTTGTGTATGTGACACAGATGTAAGGCACGGGTGCCGGACAAAATCCCTACAGCCAGGTTCCCTAATGCCAACATCCCGATGGCCAACTTCCAGACAGAACAAGTGCCGGACATCCCAACTTCCCTACACAGCCATCTTCCAGACATTCATAATCTCAGCGGCTAACCCTAAAACTAACACCCTAACCCTAGGTTTAAGGGGGTTAGGGCTAGGTTTAGGGGGGTTAGGGTTAGGGCTAGGTTTAGGGGGTTAGGGTTATGGCTAGGTTTAGGGGGTATGGGCTAGGGCTAAGTTTAGGGGTGTTAGGGCTAGGTCTAGGGGTTAGTGTTAGGACTAGGTTTAGGGGGTTAGGGCTAGGTTTAGGGGGTTAGGGTTAGGGTTAGATTTAGGGGGTTAGGGCTAGGTTTAGGGGGTTAGGGCTAGGGTTTAGGGGGTTAGGGCTAGGCCTAGGTTTAGGGGGGTCAGGGTTAGGGCTAGGTTTAGGGGGTTAGGGCTAGGTTTAGGGGGTTAGGGTTAGGGCTAGGTTTAGGGGGTTATGGTTAGGTTTAGGGGGGGTAGGGTTAGGTTTAGGGGGTTAGGGAGTAGGGTTAGTATTAGCCGCTGGGATTTTGGATGTCTGGAAGTTGCCCGTCAGGGAGTTGTATGTGTAGGGAAGTTGGCAGTGTAGGAAAGTTGGCCGTCAGGGAGTTGTCTGTGTAGGGAAGTTGGCCGTTGAGATTTTGGCATTAGGGAACCTGGTTGTAGGGATTTCGACCCAAACCTGTAAGGCACCATCTTCCCGGTGGACTGAGATTTCTGGGGTTGGTCAGAACATACTGACTCATCACTGATAGAGCAATTAGTATGGTCTGCTCCAGGTAGACATGCAGAGCAAGTGCTTGACCACCAAGGAATACTTAATAACCCCTTTGTGGACCTCTAGGACTTTAGCCCACTACATGTAAAATAAGATGATACGCAGAAGAGGAGGCAAATTAGTTTTCCTAAAATGGGCAGTTGAGGGAAGAGGGGCCCTGATTGGTGGTTCAGTAAAGAGCCCCAAGATTTCTGATGGCAGCCCTGTGTGGACAAATTGTGCACATAGTGAGGTGGCCACATAGGCGTTCGTCCAGAAAGAACGTCCATTATCATGGTCTTTGCTTCAGCAATTGTGTGGCCCCAGCCTAAACGTGCATCAGATCAATTATTACATAGGCCTGTGGATGAGGCACACGGTCAAACAAAGACTGGTGTGGACAGCCCTTAATATTAGGGTGTGCACCGATGGAACATACATTAATTGATAACTTATGTTTAGCAGATATTTTCACATAATGCGCATTTTTCATTACAAATAACGTGAGACACAGTGTTTATGTTATTCATCATGAACCAGATAAGGGACATCTAAAGTGTGTATATAGGAGGTTAAAGAGGACCTCTTCACCCAACATTAGGATGTGCCTGGGCACACCCCCTACACCTAAACCTATGGGCATCTCTAAGGTTTTCTAATTTGGTAGAATATGAAGCTCTTCAGAATGGTCTGAGATAATCAAGTTCAATTCAATAGGACAATATTTGGCAAGAGTCAGCTGGAGAATGGAAAGTAGGCAAAGGGATGTATGTTCTTATATTTTCTCGTCTTCCAACATACCTAGAAAATGAGATTCAACAAATGGATGGAAATTAGATACAAGTCGAGTGTCCCTTATCTGAAACTCTGAGGCCAGAAGTGCATGAGTTGGGAATTTTTGGAATATTTACATATAATAATGAGGTATATTGGGCACCAAAGTATAAACAGGACATTCATTTATGTTTCACACACACCTTATAAACACAGCCTGAAGGGCTTTTTATGCAGGATTTTAATCATTCTGTCCTCCAACTCGTGAGGATTAAAGAATATTGGATAAGGGGGTTTCAACTTTTACCTGTAGGTCAACAAAAGTATGTTCCCAGTCACTATTGTCTTCATCCTTTCCCCACTCATCAGTGATCCCCACCAACAGTTGACTATATCACATATTGAAATGTTATGGTGAATAATCATGAGATAAACCTCTAATATGTTCGATTACAGATTATTTGCCTCTTGGATGTTCTGCAATGCCTTCCATTTGGTGGCTTGGAATTTTACTGGAGTCTCACTGATCGAGCCACATAATGAGCAATTGCTACATCACAAATTACTCAGTGGACACTTCACCACTGACATGTCCGCTGTGGAATGTGGGACGTAGCGCGCGCATGCGCATTGTGTGGCACTGGCGTAGCACGCATGTGCATTGTGTGACTTTGGAGCTGAACAGTTGATTCGATGTCACCAGAAGTGATGTGGGTCACGAGTTGCCGCGGGTCCAATGAAATGACGGAACATTGACAGATCATCACCAGGCTATCAGTTTCCCTTTCACCAGTTTGGTTTCTTGAATTTGCATCACGTTTAGTTCTATCGATGCAAAAAAAGCCACCAAAAATAATCATCTTTAAATTTTTTACACTTATTTTATTATAAAATAAACATTTAAGTGTTACACTTACCAGAGAAGCGCTGACAATCAGGAGCAGATTGACGCTCTTTGGGAATTCCATTTCTTCTACAAAGAGGAGTTTAACTCAAAGTAACCTCTTTCTGCAGCACAAACCGTGATGTCTCTCCGCATACAACCGGGTCCTCCAGTTACAGGCCTGAGCGCTGCAAGGAAGAAAGACGCAAGTTACTACAGAGTCAGGAAATTATTCCAGTACAAAGGCAGAAGAAAGGACTGTCAGATTTGAAGACAAATATTACAATGTTCTTATTGAAACATTGATGGGGCTAAAAACAGCAATGTCGACCCTTCATTATCTCTGTATCAAACACATTCTTTACCTACAGAGCGATGGCTGAGACCTGTGAACCGGCGGAAGAAGAAACACAGATTTTATACTATACGCTGCTTGGTCTGTGAGTTAGAAAAAATATATACAGTTTGCGATTTGTAAAGAAAGGACATGTAAGTCCATTGGCACAAAGTCTGACACATAATTAGCATTCAGTATTTAAGGTCAGGGTAAGAAAAACACAGCAAAATGGTATTAATTACCCATCAATTTTTGTTTCTAGTGAACAAGAACAATGGGAGATGACAAGAATGAGACATTCCTCCCTCCAAGAAGAACCCAATACCACCTATCTCTCTATGAGTAAATGGAACACCCATTAGCCCAACACCCCAAACTCGCTGCCTTAGTGTCACTTTTGACTCTAAGCTAACATTCTCTTCCCACATCCAGACAGTGACCAAATCCTGCTATTTTCAACTCAAAACCATTGCCCATGTCCGCCCCTTTCTGACACAAGATACCTCAAAAGTGCTGGTTCATACTCTAGTCATTTCACGACTTGACTACTGCAACTCGCTCCTTATTGGCCCCAACTCCCGTATCGCCCCTTTGCAATCTGTAATGAATGCAGCGGCCAGGCTTATTTTTCTCACCAGACACACCTCCCCCCTCTGCCGGTCCCTCCTTTGGCTTCCTGTACCTCCCCCTCTGCCGGTCCTTCCATTGGCTTCCTGTACCTCCCCCCCTGCCGGTCTCTCCATTGGCTTCCTGTACCTCCTCCTCTGCCGGTCCCTCCATTGGCTTCCTGTACCCCCCTGCCAGTCCCTCCATAGGCTTCCTGTACCTCCTCCTCTGCCGGTCCCTCCATTGGCTTCCTGTACCTCCCCTCTCTGCCGGTCCCTCAATTGGCTTCCTGTACCTCCTCCTCTGCCGGTCCCTCCATTGGCTTCCTGTACCCCCCTCTGCCAGTCCCTCCATTGGCTTCCTGTACCTCCCCCTCTGCCGGTCCCTCCATTGGCTTCCTGTATGTTTCAGGATACAGTTTACAATACTGACACTCACGTTCAAATCGCTGAATAACTCAACCCTTCCCTACATGTCTTCGTTACTTCGCAAACACGTCCAATCTAGAGAACTCCGTTCAGCAGGTGATTCTCCACCTGTCATCAGTCCACACACACATGGCCAATTCTTGCCTCCAAGACGACTCAAGGGCAGCACCAGTCCTGTGGAATGACTTGCCTCGCCCTATCAAACTCTCCCCTGACATCCAGGCCTACAAGAAATCCCTCAAAACCCATCTCTTCAGATTATTGTACCACATCACTGATGCAACTCATCCCTCTGCTCACCTACTCACATTTGATTGAAGCCGCTTTTATGGCCCCACCATTCCCGAACCACTGGCACTAATAATTCTGCTATCTAGTGAAATTCCTCTCATCTTCCTCAACCCCAATCCCTCTAGACTGTAAACTCCTATGAGCAGGGTCCTCTACACCTCTTGTTTCCATCTTATATCTGTTTATATGTATTTCGCTCCCTTTGGTTATTGTAAAGTGCTGCGGAAACTGTTGGCGCCATATAAGTGATGACAATAATAATAATAGAAGAACAATGGAAAGTGAGAAGAATGGGGTAGAGACCAACCGGAAGGTGAGCTTATTTTGACAGAGGAACAATGGAAGGTGAGAGGAATGGGGCAGAGGAACAATGGAAGGCATAGCATGGCTGGCAGTTTTAAGGGGGTTAATATATTGCCATTAATTTGTTATTATATACGGTAGCTATTAACAATTTATTTTGATGATCCAACAATAAACTTGTGATCACAACGATAGCTGTAAAGGCTTTGTGTGTCAATTCAATAAGAAGATCTTTGGAAAGTTATATCACTTTATCGAGTCTCCGTTTTCTATCGCTGTTTACATTTATTTCATCCAACTATAAATCAAAACCAGCACGCATGAAGCACTTTGGAAAAGTTCATGTGGACTCTACTCCCTGCAGCTCGTCCGCCGACCATCTGTTCCCACAAAAGCCTGGCCAATATTCTAAAATAAACCAGGGGTGAACAAACAAAGGCAACAAAACCATTATCAAAGCAAATGAATGAACTCGTTATAATGTTCCTGCTCCCAGAAAACGTGTTTCCCTACAGACCAGTCTAAGCCTGATAATGGACGGTTTAAAATGTTATCAGATTTTGGTTAGTTTTATTAAAATAAAAGATGGCTGACTCTCCAGGGTTTACGTGCGTCAACTTGGACATTACTGTCTGGATTTAATTGACCCGATAGCCGAAGTTGGAACCTTTTTGTTTACATTTTGGACAATTTAAATTCAGAAGATTCAAAGTCGGCCTCACTGGCATTTCGATTCCGGAGAATAATTCACTCAGATATCGGCTCTCGCGGCTAAACGTTTTAATGGAAATATTGGCTTCATCGATTCAATTCGAGTTTATTGCTATTACAATTTCCAGAAAAGATGGCACTTGCTGAAATGTGCCGAAAAATTGATTTTCAGGCAAGAGAATAAAGGGAATCAGATCGAAAAAAAAATTTGAACATCAAATTTTTCTGATAGTCATGTTTAAAGGCAAAAATCTGTATGAAGCTGGTGGAAAATCAGCGTTTTTGGCCATTTTACCGAGCATGTTTTCTTCGGGCAAGTGACATTTTTAGAAAATCAGCTCTGGGTGATATTTTTCAACTGAATCAGCTGAGATTTCAAAATAATATCGACCGAATGCAGCCAATAATGTTTTTTAAAAAAAATCTTCCAATAGAATTAAACCAAGATAAATAACTATTTAGCTTTAGATGATAAGCCATAGTTGCTGTGAAAGACAAAAAAAATATGAATAGTAAATAGTTGCAGTAAATTGGGAAAAAAGGTGAATTTATTTCCTTTTCACTTTAAATGTTAATATTGTCATGCTACTAAAATATATCATAAAATTAAAGAGTTCCCAGTGTTATTCCAAGGCCCCGGCACAACCCTGCTAACCTGAGTGCAATGGAACCCCATTTTCCTGCTTGCTTTTGAACATTGTTTTCTTTATTCCAATACTAACTGAAGCACTTGCTTAGGTGATATGCCCCATTTTACTGTTCATCAGTGTGTTATTACTTGGCTATTCAACACTGTATATATTGATGTAAGCATGTTTTGTCCCTGTCATTTTGTTTTGGTTACACCCTCAGGGTCAGGTAGAGGTCAGTAGGAAAAGATGATGCAATGTTAAGAAAACACACTCGAGGTGGGGAACTGTGGGAAGGAGACAGGGTAGCATCAACAGTGTCCCCTCACTGTAGATAGTTATGTAACCATGTTTGTTTCCTGCCTTGTCACTCTATTTTGCTTACATCCTCAGGGTCAGGAAGAGGTCAGTGGGAAAGGATGATGCAATGTTGAGAAAGCACACTTGAGGTGGGAAGAATGGGGATGACACATGGGTGTTCCTTCCCTCTTAGATTTTGCATGAAAATAAGCCACACTATGCATAAAAGAGTCCAAAGTAATAAAGCTTATTTTTGCTTTCACCGTTATACCGAGTCCTGTCTCTGGTTTTGGGCAAAGCTATAATCACGCTCTATGTTCCTTGTGGGACAGCTACCTTGCCTTAGTGAAGCAGCTTCAGCTAGGTTTTTGTTAGAACCCCTGAGAATGGTGATGTAATCACTGCTCCTCGCCAGAAGAACTGCTCCTGCGGAAGCTGGGTTCAAGAGAACGGCCCGAATGGTGGAAGTGAACACGGAGCTTGCATAGGGTCAATATTTCCTCCATTCAGTCTTAAGGACTCCAGGAGGCGATACCAGTGGTAACAGACAACCATTTATAAGGCGACTCCGTTGCAGTAGAGCTTCTCACAGGAACCTGTGGAGGAGTGCTATCAGCTTGCAACAAAATTAATTTTTAGCAGCTCCCTGTTACTGGCTACTTGGAATATAGGACTTTAGGTATATGCAGGGCCAGATTTATAATTAGGCAGAGTAGGCATGTGCCTACAGGTTCCTACCACTAGGGGTCGCCTTGCTCTGTAAAAAAAGAGATTATTTTACCATAATTTAGACCACTTTATCTCTGGAGCCCTACAAGCTAGAGGGACATATGAGGTATCATTTCAAAAGGCCTGGGTATGGTCTTTCCAATGGTGCCACAATTGACAAGGTTTGTGTAAAATTGAATTAGCAATATATAAAATAATAAAAATATTTTTTTCTAACAGCACTATTGTTCACTTTTACAATTATAAATGTTGCACTTATGCTGCACTAGCTCCCCTTTTCATTTCCCACACTAGGAGCAAAGGTGGCGGTGATGCTGCTATGCGTTATTACTGGGTCATTGGGTAAACCTTAGCCCCAACATTCTGCTCCATTTTTTTCTTCATTATAATGCAAGAGATTCTGCTTCTTCTTTTGATGTGAAGTCAGCGAGAAACTGTTGTTTGTTTCCTCCAAAACAAAAATTGTATAGAGTGTTTTTGGCATTTTATTTGAGGAGGAAGGGGGGGGGTCCAGATTTCTGTGCCTACAGGCTCCTGAGATGTAAATCCGGCTCTGCTTATATGTTGTTTGTCAGGAGATTTCATAAACTTTTAGCTTTTAAAATAGTTTGTCTGTTTGTTTGTTTGTTTCTTGTTCTCGTCTACCAACAATTAATGATCGGCATTCATACCGGTGCGCGTCCTGTCTGCCGGGAGGAATTCTTCGCCTCTGCGAGTCACTTCGTTTGCATTAAGTGAAGGAGAAAGTTCTCGGTGTTCTTGTGTCTACTCAAGTGCCGAATCTAATTATTTCCTAACTGGCATTTCAGCGCCGAATCAAAGAGGGACAGAGACAGATAACATTTTCAAAGCGCTGCGGCAGAGGATGTCCTTGGTGACATTCACTGAGGTTTTGGTTCATGAGACTGACTTCATTAGCAGGATTCTGCGCCTGCGCAGCTCGACAGGAAACCCCTGCTAAGGAGGTAATGTCAGGGCAGCGCTCAAACGATCCAATACCTGTCACATACGACTCACAATAACCTGAGCCACGAAACTGAAAAACGACAAGTACAAACGATGCTCGGCTGCTCGAAGTCTGCAATCTGGAAATATCTGGGGGGGGGGGGTTACCCCACAACACTATAGACAACTTTATTGTTAAAGGGACATTGTATTAAAAAAATAGAGTTCCCTTTTCTTGCCCTTAAATCAGGGATGTCCAAACTCTGGCCCCCCAGATGTTCCTGAACTACAACTCCCAGAAATCTCTGACTGCATTAGATGGTTGGAGAAGCATGGGAGTTGTAGTTCAGGGTCATCTGGGGGCTGGAGTTTGGACATCGCTGCCTTAAATAATTGGATGGATCCTTCAGGCAGCCTCTGACCAACTTTTGGAGTGGGGTGATTTTACTCACCTTTTCTCCCTTGCCGCGCACTGCTCCTCCTCTTCAGCTCAGGGACCTCCGAACACAGAAGTCCATAAAGACTTTCTGCACAGTTTGCGCTCCAATACAACTTGCGTGGTGTAGGAACCACACATTGCGCAGCGCTACAGGATTCACACACTTTACGTACACAAGTTCTGTAGCGCCTGCTCAGAGTGATGGGTCGGAGCTGCACGCGCATGCACAGATCTGATCCATCGCTGCCTCTCTGAGAACGCTCACTACAGCGATTGGTCTCCCCTTAACATCCCGGTTTTAGCGCAGGGCAGCTGATCGAGCCCATGATGTTGCAAATATACATCTCAGCCTCTGTTATTTGTCAGCTCAGCCCCGCAGTGTACGCTACAATGGTCTGTTTCAGGGACTGCAGGGGGCTTTTTAATTTTCCTGCTGATGGCTCCCCAATCTGTTTTTATCACTGGATGAAGTTGAGGAGTTTCCTCCACCACACCCAGTATCACCAGCAGCCGGGATTTTGAATTTCCTGGCTGCCGGTCACCAGATCGGTGACTAGTGATTAGGGATGAGCGTTCGGTTCGGATCTGTTCGGAGTTCGATTCGAACATCTCCCGTTCGGCTGTACGTCGAACTCCGAACATTTCCGCGTGTTCGCCGCATGTTCGCCCACAATGCACCACAAAGGACCACAATGCACTTTTCCACTGGTCTGAAGCTTGTAATTGGCTACAGCCTTGCAACTGACCACAGGTCAGGTGCAAGACAGGTGCAAGACTATGCCAATCATGGCTCAGAGTCCTGATTGGGCAAATTTTGTCCAATCATGGGCTCACAGAGCTAAGTCCCGCAGCACACTATATAAGGCGTCCCTGCCTGCAGCCCCAGCGTGTGTGTTTGCAGGAGTGAATCAGAGAGGAGAGGAGATTGTTCTGTCAGGGTGTATCAGTGACGTTGTAGGAGATTTCTGGGAATTAGAATCTGTGTTGGCACAGCCTGTTATCCGTGTGTATCAGAGTTATACCACAGTTTAGCAAATTTGACCACCAAAGGCAAAATATTTGGGTGCACTGCCACTGACGCCTATACCAGATTCATATCATTTTAATATTTGAATGCAGAGTCCAACCCTGCACTCTTCCACAATACCACAGAGGGGTTACGGTGTGACGGCACTGTTGCCGACACTTAAGGCCCAATTTTAAAGCACCTATTGTTACTTTCATCCAAAGCCTGCATAGGTTTCACCATAATTTAGCCAAAAAAATCACTAAACTTGTTCTGTGCGTCCTAAAACGTCTCCTCTTTTCATACAGGCTGCCGCCCCAAGCAGTTGTTTATGAATAGATTAAAGGAAAAACATTTTTCCGTCATTTGAAATGTAATTTTTTTGTTTTTAAATGTTTCTATACATCCTACAAATCCGCCACTTCACGGGCAGGTTATGGGGACCTCCTAGGCACGATATTTGAAGGCATTTTTCGTTTTTTTTCTTAACCTTTATTTCATGGAAAACTCACTGTTCCTTTAAAAACTTTTTTTAAACTTTTTTTTCCTTTTTTCCTGTCCCCCAGGGCACTACCCGGACCCCCATACACCTTTTATGGCAAATATCTAGCCTATATGCCCTCTTGGAGGGAACTCTAAAAATCGAACGTTTGGGTCCCATTGACTTGCATTGAGTTCGGATCGTGTTCGAGTTCGAACTCGAACTTCTGAAATTATTTGAGTTCGAAGTTGAACCGAACACGGGGGCGTTTGGCTCATCCCTACTAGTGATGTCACACACAGAGCGGCCGACGTCACCCTCTGAATCGCTGTAGGAAACATATGATTGGAATCTAATGAAATCTGCTCAGTGTGTAGGTTGAGACGGGAACTCTGTTCCTTCTGAGAAAATAGTGGAGGAATTGCTTCCCATTTGTCTGTGCACGACTTGATCCCTGAAACAGACCATTGTAGTGTACACTGCGGTGCCGAGCTGACAAATAACAGAGCCCGAGACGTATATTTGGAACATCGTGGGCTCTATCAGCTGCCCTGAGCTAAAACCCGGACGCTAAGGGGAGAAATTAGTATTTGCTAACGTTACGTCGCAGTTTCCAGAACAGCACATCAGTGGCAGGCGTCGAGTCCGGCAGCCTGCCCCTTAACGATCGCTAAGCTTGCGGATGCTGGGGCAAAGCTACAGTGCTGTCCCCAACATCCCCTCCGTGGAGTCCATAGGACTCCATGCAGGATCGTGCTGCAGGGTCACATGACCGGCAGGATCTCGCCTCTCAAAAGATCCTGCTGGTCGGCGGAGTGATCGTGGTGGGAGAACCAGTCTCACTCTGCTCCCGGCGGCCAGAAGCAGTGGATCAGGTAGAGGGAGCGCAAAGTACAGTAAACCCATGCTACAAATCGCTAATTAAAGAGCGCTAACGGGTTTTTAACCCGTTAACCCGTTTTTATCCTGCTAAAAGGTTTTTAACCCGTTAGGTGATGTGGGCGCAGCGCTATGACCTCCTTTTAGGCTAGGGTCAGACAAACGCATTTTTTGCGTCGTCCGTGAAAAAGTGCGTTCGAACGAATGGACGTATTTTTTCACGGAATACGCGACAGCGGTCATACGATGCGCATTTTCGTCCGTGATTTTTTACAGATCATCAATAAAACCCTTTTTGCGTCTGGACGTTTTGTTGGCCGGACTTGAGCAGCGTCTGACGTCTCCTAATCACACACACACGCCGCTAGCGGACGCAGCGCACTCTGTACGTCAGTACTAGCGGTTTCACGTTCTCGAAAAAATGTGTTTGTTTGCCGCTTGCGTTGCGCGGCCGAACTTTCGTGCGGCCGTACTTCGTATATTGCCTGTCATTGGACGTCATTTGCTGCTACTACGGCCGTGATAAAGTGCGTTCGCACTGCGTTCGTCTGACCCCAGCCTAAGCTAGCGCTGACACTGACGCTAGGGTTAGCTTGAAGGAGGTGATAGAGCCCCACGTGTCTTCGGCCGGTCACACAGGTGCCTACACAGACGCATAGGTAACAGTGTTATTGATTGAGAATAACAGTAATTGCGAGGCGACGCTCCTCGCCCCCCCCCCAGCAGAGAAGCATTATCTTAATAACCGCAGACACGACGAATCCTCCTGGAGATTTATTCACACACAGGAGAAACACAGAGCCACGGCTTCATAATAAATTATTTACAAGAACAATTAATGTGTTAATCCTCCAGGATTCGGCATGGTAAACTTTCCCCGACGAGGAGCAGCAGCTAAATGAATTTATTTTTCATACAAATAGTGTCTTGGGAGGTCAGCGCTCTTTAAAGCATAAAGTACTATGTGTGTGTTCATTTGTATGTGTGTGTCTCTATGTGTTTGTGTGTGTTTTTACATGTGTGTCTGTGTTTGAGGGTAAATGGGCAAGTGTGTTTCTTTATGTATGTATTCGTTTATGTCTGTGTTTCTGTGTTTATGTGTTAATGTGTGTCTTTATGGGTGTGTGTTTGAGTGTGTTTATGTATATGTGTTTGAGTGTGTGTGTGTGTGTTTATGCATGTGTTTGAGTGTGTGTGTGTGTGTGTTTATGTATGTGTTTGAGTGTGTGTGTGTGTTTATGCATGTGTTTGAGTGTGTGTGTGTGTGTGTTTATGTATGTGTTTGAGTGTGTGTGTGTGTTTATGCATGTGTTTGAGTGTTTGTGTCTTTGTTTGTGTCTGTCTGTAGGAGAGACTCAAACACCGTGCCTGGCACTCAAGGGGTTATTTTTATCCTTGTTCGGAAGAGACGCTTTCGATTCCATATGGTCCAGGCATTGCTTGTTGCTTAGCAACCTCCACATCCTTAATGCAGATAACATTTATAGCTGCACCAGCTTTGTACATCACCTGCTGCGTGTATCGTAGGGAACACGCATGTGTATGTCACATTACACACAACAATGCGGGTACAGTGGGTTATATCCACCGGGACTGGAAAACTGGGCTAGCATGGGATGGGGGGGGGGGGGGTGGGTGCATTAGAAAAACATTTAAAGGGACACTACCACAAACATAAGCTGGAACTAGATTTCTTGTGCATTACAACCAAAACCACCTTATGAAACACCTTATGAAATAATTATGAAAAACACAATATAAACATCATAAAACACATTATAGAATGCATTTTAAAACGCATTATAAAACACAGTGTAACCGCATTATAAAACACACTATAAACGCATTATAAAACACATTATAAAATAATTATAAAACACATTCTAAAACATTATAACCACATTTTAAAACACATTATAAAACACAGTGTAACCGCATTATAAAACACACTATAAACGCATTATAAAACACATTATAAAATAATTATAAAACACATTCTAAAACATTATAACCACATTTTAAAACACATTATAAAACAATATACAGGGCTATGCAAAGAGATCCGAATTGCTGGCGAAAGGTAAACCGAACAGTGAAAATCAGCGTACAGTTACCTTTCCCGGCCATTCAGCTAATCACCAAATCCTGGCGAATTGCCTGCACATACGGTGCCTGTTCGAGGGCAGTGAAATCCCCATAGAGAAGCAATGCTTCATCTATTCAGAGAATAAAAACCAGCAGTGAAAAGTTGCCGAATTGCCCTGCTGTTCAGTGGTTTCATTCGACAGGTTTATTCAGGAGAATCCCATAGACTTCAATGTTAAAAATATTCCCATTTTAATTCAATATCTAATAAACCGTACAGTATATTATAATTAATATTCTGCAGAAAAAAGTCTCTTTATTTATAGATTTTTTAGGATTTTTAGGTTTTCTTTTTTCTGTAACAGCCCTTTTTATTATCATTCATTGGATTTTATATGTAAATTTCAGACATTTTCGCTCAGTAGTTTCTTTGCAAACAGCGTTTCACTTTTCAAACATTCAAGTGTACTGTTTTTCTAATTTATTCACTGCCTTCGTCTGCGGTGTCGGGTTTTTTCCGGCGGCTGCTCTGCTCTGTGATCGGCGGCTGCTCGGGTTTCTCCAGCATGTTCGGTGGGGTTAATTCAGATGTTTTTGCGGGTTTCGTGTGCGTTCGCCGGGTTTTGTGGTGAGTTTTCGGCGGGTTCGCGTCGGCTTCTCCCTGCACTATGACGGCCCTGTTGTGCTTGCTGAATAAACCGCAGGGTTGCCGAAATGTGATCGCCAACTCACACTGAATTGAAGAGAACGAAAAGTCACCGAACGTGCAGTGGCTTTTCGATTCTCTTTGAATAACCCTGATAGTGATAAACACATTACGAAACACATGCTGCCGTTTGTTTTTCTTTGTTTGGCATAATTGCATGTAAAACATAAACATAAAGTTAGGTTTTTATCTCCCATTTCTATTTTGTGTGTTTTTCCCATGATGCAACATTTACCAAAATCTGTGCAAATGCTTTACTTTAATTCTTTACTTTTATGTTACTAGCAAGTGGCACAGACTTAAACCCCATACTAATTTTATATCAAGGCAGGAGGCTTCATATTTTGCATTCTCTTTTCTTTACTAAACAACAGCAGCAAAGGAAAGTTTACATAGCAACAGCAGTAACCAATAGACAATAAGTGAGTAGTCAGTCTTAGCCACGCCCTTCTTTTCTTTGCTGCTGGCGACCAGGTGAGACGTTTCCTTAACAGCTCCTGGTTGCCAGGCTTATTTTACATATATATATACTTTTCAGCTATATTGCTTTGTTAGAGTTAGCTTATTACACGAACTGTTCAGTATTTTCTTGTGTTTAACTTGATTTTTTTCACAGGTTTTCTTCCCTGCTGTGCGGGCACTCTCCCGCCTGCAGGGTGCGCGTTGCGTTTGGACTGGCCTCCCGGCGGACCGAGGGCCGTGTGGCTAAAGAAAAAAGGGCCCTTGGTGGTCGAGCGACCAGCGGCGCCGAGTTTACCCAAATTCCGGGATGTGTTTTATCTTTAATTTCCCACTTTAGATAGCAATCCCGTTAGCGGCCGCGATACTGTTCTGCGCATGCGCTAAGTCTCCTCATGGCTAGACGTCCCTATCGCGCCTGCGCACACTGGCGGCCATTTTTAGGCTCCAACGGCTTTTACCGCCGTTCAGAACCTCGCGCCTCGCAGACACTGCCGGACAGGTGGCAGCACACAGGCAAGAAGCAACGCTTCCCCAAAACGGCGCCCGCTTCACTGCTGGACCCTCTGCTCTCTCGGGTGAGCCCCGAAAACGTTTGGTTAGTCAACTTAACCTATTATCTGGCGGCATTTCCCAGATCTGCCACAAAACAAAAATAAATAATAAATAAACATCGGGTGAGCCCCGATCCGAGTATACGAATAGCGCGACTTCAATTAAAAAATAATTATTTGCCAACGGGTGAGCCCCGTTACTATAAAAAATATGGATCCTCCTCAAATTAATCCTGTTCAACAGGAAGAACTTAAATCATGGCTCCCTACAGCCATCACTGAGGCCTTGACCATAGCCCTCGCGGCACTACCACCGCTCCCCCAGCCGGATCCCCCGGTGCTTTCCAGGGCCCAGTCCCCGGCCCCTTCTGTAGACTCGCAGTCCGACCAATCGGACACTGCTACCCCTTCACGTAAAAGACCATGGAAGGGTCAATCTGAAACAGCGGGTAAAGGTAAGGGTCGCGCGAAAATATCTACTCGCTTGTCCACCCATCGTAACGAGGATGCCTCTTACAACCTTGAGGACTACCGGGCTGATTCCCCGGAAGAGGAGGGAGCAGAGTCTGCCGGTGACCCACCAGCTACTCCAAGCTCGACGGGTGAGCCCCGTCCCGGTGCATTGGAAGTTATACCCCTTTCAGCTGTGTCAGCTCCACGCTCCCTGGGGTCCTCGGACACTCTGGCCCCAATCTTGGATGCTAGGGGCGTCCCGTTCTTCGACCCACGCACCACCACACATCCCAGGTCTCCGGCCTGGATTCCCTCAGATCACATCGCAGAATTCCTGCGTTTCTGGTTACGCTGCCCTTTGGAAAAGGCCGACAGAACTCGTTTGCGGGCGGAATGCCCTCGCCCGACACTACCTGACAAAGTATCCCTTACCCCACAGTTTGATGAGGACTTTGTCACCTTCATGGGGAAGGCTGGCAAAGATCCTTGACGGGGTCTAGAACAGGGTCTCCGCGGCGCCCAGGACAAACTGCTGGACGTCTCGGGCCCCCTTTCGCTAATCTTTGTCATGGCGGACGAAGCCTTAAATAACAGCACCCCGCTCGATCCGGCCCTTGTCCGTGAATGGGCACAGCGCGCCCTTTGCCTTTTGGGAAATGCCAACGTGGGCATTTCTTCCGAACGCCGCAAAGCGGCACTTTTTCGCTTTGACGCTAAGCTCACCTCCATGTCAACCTAGGAGTTGGGTCCTGCAGCGAAGGGGCTGCTGTTCGGGGACCCCTTTCTAAAAGTACTCAACCGCAAGGTTAATGTCTATACAAATTTGCAGAAAGTGCAGTCTAACATGGAGCGAGTCTTCCACCCGGCAACTCGTTTTTCCTCCAGGGCCGGCGCACCAAGAGGTCGGGTCGCCGGCCGATACCACACCTCGTATCGACCTCGCCTTCCCTCCAAGCCCGATCCTGGCATGGGGAGTTCCCGTCGATCGGGGCTTCGGCAGACCCAGACGTCGCTACTCCGCGGGTAAGTACCCCTGCGCTTCCGCTCCCACACATACCGGTCGCGGGTCGATTGCGCTTTTTTTCTGCCCAAATGGCGCAAGCTCACCCCCCCGGCCCGCTACTCCTCTCAGGAATCGGCATTAATCAAAAAGGAGCTTCGCTCCCTACAGTTTAAGGGAGCCATCCTCCCCACGCGGGAACCCACATGCTTCACCAGCAACATATTCCTGGTCCACAAAAGTCTGGGGACCTACGGCCGGTAACAAACTTAAAGGCCCTCAATGCTTTCGTGTCCTATCGCCACTTCAAGATGGAGGGCATACACCTCCTCGGAGATCTTCTTCGAGACGGCGACTGGTTCACGAGACTAGATCTCACGGATGCTTACCTCACGGTCCCGGTCCATCCCGCACATCGACGGTATTTACAATTCCACTGGCATCGCAACCTCTGGCACTTCACCTGTCTGCCGTTCGGCCTCAGTTCAGCACCCTGGTGTTTCACAAAAATCCTAAAACCGGTTATGGCCTCCATCCGGGCCCAAGGCATCAGGACGATTATTTCCCTAGACGACATACTGGTATTGGCGCAGACTCCAGATCAATCTTCCATTCAAGCCATTTTCCCCGGCCCACTTCACTATCGCGCAATTCAGCGCTTGCAGACCGCGTATCTCCGCATTCACCCCTCCTACGACCAAATGGTCCCCATCACCTCAGAAGTTCGGGTGGAACTCCTCTGGTGGCTGCGCCACATGGAAACGTGGAATGGGCGCGCCATCTTCGGCTCCCTACCGGACTTCGTGCTGAAATCGGATGCCAGCCAATCGGGTTGGGGAGCGACCTGCGGACCCGCATCTACAGGAGGGGCATGGACCCCCCAGGAACGGCAGCTTCTTATCAACTGCCTGGAGCTCATAGCTGGCTCCTTCGCCGTTCGCAGCTTTACCCAGGACCTCAGGGACTGCTCTCTCCTTCTCCGCATGGACAACATTTCCGCAGTCCAATACGTGTACCGGCTGGGAGGCTCCCGATCCAAGATTCTCTCGGACCTTACACTCTCCCTCTTCAATTACTGCCTGGAACGGATTATCTCGCTCACGGCGGAATACCTACCCGGTTCCTCCAACTATGTGGCGGATTGGTTCTCAAGACATTGGTGAGACTCCAGCGACTGGAAATTGGATGTTTCTACGTTCCATCATCTATCCATCATGAGGGGATCCCTTCACCTCGATCGATTCGCTTCCCGTTTGAACCATCAAATGAAGGACTACTTCAGCTGGTTGCCGGACCCGCAGGTGACAGCGGTGGACGCCTTTCTCCAGCCGTGGCCCCGTCGGGTGCTTACGCTTTCCCACCGTTCCCCATGATCACGCGTACGATCCAGGAAGTCCACAGACGGTGGATCCAACTTCTCTCGATCACGCCCCTGTGGCATGCTCTACCTTGGCTCCCGTTGACGTTGGAACTCTCTTGCCTTCATCCACTTCGATTACCGACCTTCCATTCAATCCTGACGGACCCCCAAGGCGGACCACATCCGTTGGTCTTGGACGGCAGCCTTTCCCTGGTGGCATGGACGATTTCCAGGGACCCAGCATACGGCCTGGCCTATCGGAGGCAGCTCGCACCTTATTGTGGGAATCCTGGGCTCCTGGCACGCGACGGAGCTACGATTACGCATGGCGAAATTGGTGTAGTTGGTGCGTGCGACACGAAGCTGATCCCGCTACAGCCCCTCTATCCCTAATCCTTAATTTTTCGGCAGACCTGTCTACTACCGGCAAGTCGTACCGTACCGTTAACCTGTTCCGTTCAGCTATTTCGGCCGCCCACGTACCCCTGGGAGGCGTTCCTGTCGGTCGGGACCCTTCCGTGTGTCGTCTCCTCCGAGGAGTTCGTTTGGCTCGACCACCGGCACCTAAGTATGCGAACTTTTGGGATGTCGTGCTTATGCTAGATTTTCTGCGCAGTTGGCCTGATAACGATGCGTTTTCCCTCCGTCAGCTTTCGGCGAAACCTACAGTCCTGTTATGTCTAGTGTCCTTCGCCGCGTCTCCGATGTTAGGGCCTTCGATGCGCACGCTGTGGCTTTCTCCCCTGAGGGTGTCGTCTTCACTCTTACCAGACGTACTAAAACTCTGTCTCCTGAGGTCTTTTACCCTTACTTTCCTTCCGATCCTCTATTGTGTGTCGCTCGTTGTGTAACTACTTACCTCTCCCATCTGCGCCCTTTGCGCTCCCCTCCTACGGGTCAGTTGTTGGTTTCCTATGTCACCCCTTACAAGCCTGTATCTTCCCCTACCCTCTCTAGATGGGTTCGCTTCCTGCTTTCCCTTGCGGGCGTTGCTCCTCATTTCGGCGCGCACTCTGTGCGGGGCGCTGCGACTTCCTCTGTTGCGGACGCTGGGGGTTCCATATCCGACATTGTAGCGGCGGCTGATTGGTACAGGGCGGCTACGTTCCGTACTTTCTATTTCCGCCCCGTTCCCATGCTTCTGGGGCTCTAGTGCAGCTTTAAAACTGCAAAATATGAAGCCTCCTGCCTTGATATAAAATTGTGGATTATTCCAGCCTTGGTGTTAGAATAATCTTAATTTTAATAAAGACAGGAGGCGAATATTTTTCCCGCCCACCCATGCCCGGGTTGCTTCGCCTTGTTCTGGATTACTCTTCTGTTACAAAAAAAAAAAAAAAAAAAATAAATAAGACAAAAGACAAATAATAATAAAATACTTCAACAATTGATATAAATGTTTTGGTTTGTCTCCACTTCGCTGATTTTTGTACATCATTCATTTAATCATTTTCCTTCCCTTAGTAGGCTTTGCTTCTGTGCATGTCTAGTTAGCCTGGTATAGGGCTATTATCTCGTTTTTTGGCTTAACTGTTAATCTTATATTATATTGGGCTAGTCAGTTGGGTGGCTGTTGATTGGCAAGCTTCCATCACATGGTACTTTCACGTATCCTCTGTTCTCTCCTTAGTTTGAGTTCCTTCTACAGTCCCGTTGGACCTACATCCCTGCGGACGTCTGTGGGTCTCCGGTCCTCCAACGATCCGTCTTCTCGTTTCTGGTTTCCTCTTGGCTTCCTACTCTTCTTCAATTCCCGGATTCTTCCTTCTTCTGGTTTTGCTGGTTTTCCACTTCACGGCTCTCCTGATCGTCCCGCATTCAAGAAAAGAGGGCGTGGCTAAGACTGACTACTCACTTATTGTCTATTGGTTACTGCTGTTGCTATGTAAACTTTCCTTTGCTGCTGTTGTTTAGTAAAGAAAAGAGAATGCAAAATATTCGCCTCCTGTCTTTATTAAAATTAAGATTATTCTAACACCAAGGCTGGAATAATCCACAATTCTACAATGATACTTTATACATTGTAACTTTATACAACAATACTTTATAATTTATACAATAATACTTTATACAACGATACTTTATACATTGTAACTTTATACAATGATACTTTATACAATAATACTTTATACAACGATACTTTATATTTTATACAATAATACTTTGTAAATTTATACACTGATACTTTAAACATTGTAACTTTATACATTGCATAAAGTATCGTTGTATAAAGTATCATTGTATAAAGTTACAATGTATAAAATATCAGTGTATAAATTTACATTGCATAAAGTATCATTGTATAAAAAAATCAATGTAAATTTATACACTGATATTTTATACATTGTAACTTTATACACTGATATTTTATACATTGTAACTTTATACAATGATACTTTATACAACGATACTTTATACATTGATACTTTATACACTGATATTTTATACATTGATAGTTGTTATTTTGGATCGACAGCATCAAAATAAGACAGAAACGTAGCCAGAAGAAATTACCAAAGTACCGTAACAAAGGCTGTTTATCTCCTGTATGTGAATCAGTATATTGTTACACTGGTGCGATGGGATGTGCTCAACATAAGAGGAGGTACACTTCTTGAAACCCTCATTAAGTTCCATGCATTTGCTTAAAGGGACAGTCTACTCATCCTGACCACTTTATTTTTTAAAAGTGCTCAGGATGAGACGCGTGCATCCCCATCCCCATTCCTGCTGCCCTGATCAGGTGAAATCACTGGGCAAAGGTGAGGAGTTTTCTCCACTCCACCCAGCGGCACCAGCAGCCGGGATTTTTTAATTTCCCAGCTGTCGGTCACCAGATCGGTCACTAGTGATGTCATACACAAAGAGCAGTCGTTGTCACCCTGTGAGACCAATCGCTGTAGCGAGTCTTCCCAGAGAGGCAGATCTGTGCATGCGCGTGCAGCTCCGATCCATTGCTCTGTGCAGGCGCTGCAGAACTTGTGTACATAAAGTGTGAGAGTCCCGTTGTGCTACACAATTTGTATAGGAGCACAAATTGTGCAGAAAAGCTTCAGGGACTTCCGGGTTTGGGAGCCAAAAAGGAGGAACAGTACAGTACTCGGTGAGGGGGGGAGGGGAGCAAAATCGCCTAAAAATAATAAAAATTGGGTGGAGGCTGTCAGCAGGATCTGCCCCTTTATTTAAGGGCAAGAAAATAAAAAAAATATTTTCATTACAGTGTCCCTTTAAGATCTAGAACAAAACTTTTGGATCATCAGCAGTAGGTGATGTGTGAAAGGCTGAACCTGATGGATGCATGTCTTTTTTCAGCCTATGTAACTTTTGGGTTTGGGTTTATATGAATCACTGTGTTGTAAAATAACCTCTTCCATGCCAAAGCTACACATCCCTGAACAATAAGTGTTACGTAGCTCTGGTCTTATGTATCTCCTTGCCGTCAATTCTGTTTTGCGTCTGCTGTATACAGAGAATCCATTCTTTTGGCGCCAAACCTATATGGAACACCCATGCAGCTCACGCACCTCTCTATCAATCTGCTCCATCCCTTGTAAACCTTCTTGTAATTGCACGTAATGCAAAGTCTTTAAGACATTGGAAGTGGAAAAAATAACCACGCTCATCCCATTGATGATGCCTCCATGTAATTAATGTAATGAGTCATTAGATGCACATATCATGAAGCTCATTACAGAGAAGCAGAAAGCCGCTGCGCTGCTACCAACAGTTGTTTGGTCCAGATACTGTGTCTTAGTGACTCATTAGTAATTGTGCGTCCCATCCTCCACCGGCGCGGTGCTGCAGCTTTCCTGGTCTGAGATTATACCAACGGTACAATTCTGTGATTCCACGAAATAGAGACAAGCAGCAGAGGCCATAGGATGAGCAAACAGACACGTTCACAAGAAATGGAACACTGGACCTCCTAACTTTAACCCCTTAAAGATCAAGGGTCTTTAAAGTCAATGCATCTATGACGTAACAGTTACGTCATTGGTCCTTAAGGGGTTAAATGGGGTGTGACGTGTGTCGCTTTGGACTTGGGGTGCATGGAGATTCCTATTTGGAAAATATAGTTACTTTTAGAGTTAGGGATAATGCTACGGTTAGGGATAGAGTTTGGCTAATTTTACGATTAGGGTTATATTTAGGCTGGCCAGCCATCCACTGGCACCGCAGTCGTGCCACCAACTTGGACAGTGCCATCAGCCGATTAGGGTTGTCCACTGGAAGCGTCTGTGGAAGACCCAGATCGGTCGATGGACAAGCCGGCCAAGGAAAAAAAAATAATTGAAAAACCCAACTGCGGGGAGAAAAAAACATCTCTGGTGCTGCTGAAACTCCGTTTCAGCTCCAAGGACAGCCTCTGTCCAGCACAGTCGAAGCAGGGGGACATTTTTTTTTAAAAAAAACGCCAGGCTGCAGGGGAGGGATTAACCCCCTGTCTCTGGTGCTGAATTACAGCAGCAGAGACACCAACAAAGAATGTAGCCGGATCGTAGACGCAAAAGAAAGAAGAAAAAAAAAGACGCAAGAAAAAAAAAAGCCTCATCTTTTCTTAAAAAAAAACAAAATTGGAAGCCTAAACTTCTCCTAAATAATGCCAAAAAAAGTCTAAAAAAATTCTAAAAATTCAATAAATTATTTTTTTTTTGCTGCGGAATAGAAACAAACAAACAGTTGAATAAAAACGAAAATATTTTTTACATTGAATCCTATGGGCTTCAAGCACGGCGGTTTCCCTATACATCTGTACATATATATAAATAAACAGTAACTGAGCACTCCAGCTTCCACATTCCACTTGCGCCCGGTGCCTGCCGTTCAGCTGAATATTATGCAGAGAGAAAGAATCGGTGACGGCACTCGAGGACTTTAAACGAACACAAGCTTTAATCCATAAATGTCAACGTTTCAGCCCTGACCCAGGGCTTTCCTCAGGACATATATACAGTCAAAAAACATAAACACTTCATAAACATCTGTCTTGGATAAACTCACAAATACACTTTACACTTCTTAATATCATAAGTATCTAGCCCACCTTAAGTCACAGTAAAATGTAACATTTTTCACAGTATAATACTACAACATATCCATTCAATTGAATTATATACACGTAATACTATCTATAATGAGTAATTAATACTGTAGAATGAGGACAACCTGCTCATACACAGTATATCATTATAATATGTAATTGTAGCAAGTCTTTTTTAATTTTGTTTCTTTTTAATGAACGATCATTCAATTGCATAAATCCGAAGTAATATACGATACCTGAAGTTTACGATTACGATCCAATCGAACGCATCGTGACACGCAAACGTCTCCGAAGCGCCTGCGCAAGATGGCGGCGCTCCGTCCAACATGGAGAGATTCGTAAAAAAGAGGCGTGAAAAGCACGTGAACCATCAATTAAGAACATGTGTAATTGATTGTTCTTATTTTATTCATTATATAAACATGCATGGAAGTTTTAGCCTGTAAACCAGCTGATGAAGCCGTATGCTAGCGGCGAAACGTGTTCTGGACATATGTCTAGCTTCATTTATTGTTTATTTTATTAAATTTTTATACTCCAGGACCTGCATGCGAGGTGTTTTTTTTATTGGATTTGACCAACAACAAAATCCATGTGCGTTCCATCCTGAGCTTGGATAAGCTCCTCCAAATGTGAGTCGGCACTTGTTATCATGTTATTACCACTTTTGTAACAGCCGATATACACAAGGAGTTTTTCTGTTTCTCAATATTCCATATACCAACTGCTGTGACGAGAAACCTTCAGTACCAAGGTGTGGGTTACCTGAGAAAAATTCCAGAAAATAACCCAGAGGCGTCTACCCACTCAGAGCCAGTGTCTAGGCTCTTGATTTGTGAGTTTATCCAAGACATTGATAAACATATGTATAAGACATACTGTACTATGTATTTTGTTTCCTTTCCCTATGTATCCATGGTGATGATGAAATTTTGATAGCTACCAGAATTCCCTAGCGTTGAATTTCGCGCTGATCAGATACGTATCTACCATTTATTCTTTCTGGTTTTGGGGGGAACCACTAACCATTTGGTTCAGCTGGGCATTCAGGTGGTGTGACATATTGTGGGCGCTTACCATTGTCAATGACACTTTATAAACACCATCGTACTCACCCCTCCCTTCACTTGGCGTTCTGACCCACTCAGTGCGCATGCGCCAATTCCGGACGCTGCGGAATGGCGTAATCAACGTGTAACCGCAGCAAACAGGGACACATAATCGTTCCCGCACACCAAAGAGACCAAAGAAAAAACAAGAGCAAATACAGTATAAATAAGGATATCTTCTGCGCTACCAGGAGCTATAAACAAAGTGATTTATAGTGAAGAATGACCCATTATCAGATGGTAGTTCTTAACTAGCCCATAAGCGGAAGAGCAACCCATCCCACTGCACAGACCCCCCACAAAGGAATCAAGACCAACTGCACAGTCTCGGATAGACCTAAGGGGACATAGAAATATGAACAGTGATATCAGAACATATGGGAACGTCAATTTCTCATTCAGTCCCTCCGGTTGAACCGTTCGTAAGAGATGTATCCACAAAGTTTCTTTTGCAACAATAAGCAACCACGATCCCCCCTCTCCTGGGGGTCAGGATATGATGGAAGGCCACGAACTTTAAGGTGGTTATGTTCTAAAAGTGCCTTGCCACTGGTTTGTCCGTGCGACCATCGCGGTACGCTATACGGATATTTGAGCGATGATTTCGAATTCGTTCACATAGTTGTGTTTCAGTCTTGCCGATGTAGGCTAGTCCACATGGACACGTAATTTTATAGATTACGAAATCGGTTTTACACGAAATGTTAAAGCGAATCTTAAAGATTTTTCCTGTGTGAGGATGAGTGAACGTTTTGGATGGTAACATATGTCCGCAGGTGACGCAACCTAGGCACCTCTTACAGCCCGCATTAATGAATTGACCAGATCCTTGGGAGTAACTATGCACCGGATCCGTTCGAACTAACGATTCCCTCAGGTTCTTACCCCTTTAATAGCAAAACATCGGTTTCTGTTGGAAAATAACTGGCAACGATGGATCTTGTTCTAAGATGTGCCAATTACGTTTGACTGAAGCAGTCAACTTAGAGGTTGCCGTATGATATTACATGGGGAACCTAAGGCGAGGTTGTAGTTCCGTCTATATCGCCCCAGACGAGTTGACCTTAATTAAGGCCATATCCAAAACTTTGGTTGAGTAACCGCGGGCTCTGAATCTTTCATACATGCAAAGCATTTGTTTCTCACGGTTCTCCTGCTCAGAATTATTCCTAGCCACCCTCAGGAATTGTGCATAAGGGAGAGATCTCAGAACATGGTTGGGATGCGCACTTGATGCATGCAGCAATGTGTTTCGATCAGTGGGCTTCGAATAGAGAGAATAATGTAAGCCATCATTTTTCAAATAGTCCTCAGTATCCAGAAACTGTATCCTAGTGGCATCCACCTGCATTGTTACTTCAACTGGAGTTCCAAGGCTATTAATGTAGCTTTCAAGCTGTTCTGCCTCCTCCATTGTGCCCTGCCAAACAATAAAAGTATCGTCGATATAACGTATATATTCAACGATGTTTAACGAAAATCTGGACAAGATATACTGTTTCTCCCATGAAAACATGTATGCATTTGCATACATGGGCACCATTGCCGTGCCCATGGACACCCCAGTGCACTGTAGGAACCAATCATCCTCAAAACGAAAATAGTTATTCTGAATGGTCAATAGCAATAACTCCAGCAATAACTCAATGCAAGGTCCTGTGTACTTATCGGATTGACAGAGAAGTTCCCTCATTGCTTCCACTCCAGCCTCGTGGGGAATGATGGTGTAGAGGCTCTTGACATCCATAGTCATCAGGACAACCTTACCAAGGTCGCCCTTGACCATTGATAGCCTGTGGAGGAATGCTGGTGTGTCCTTAACACATGTGGGAATGTCAAACACCGGTGCCTTAAACAAAAAATCCAGCCATTTGGCAATAGGTTCTAAAATACCTCCCACTGCTGATACAATGGGACACATGGGAGGTGTCGAGAGATTCTTGTGGATTTTGGGGAGTCCATATAGTACTGGAATTCTGGGAAATTTTTTATTCAAGAATTGAAACAGCTCCACAGAGATGTAATTCATATGCAGACCCCTCGTCAGGCGATCCTCAAAGATCCTCTGAATCACTGCAGTTGGATCATTACGCAATTTTTTATACGTGATCGTATCATTCAATAGAAGGCGTATTTCATCGGCATACTTGGAGTAATCCGTAACAACTATGGACCCACCTTTATTTATATATATATATATATCTGTTAACGTTTCCCCCAAGGGCGCTGGTTTTACTAAACAATGCATCTTTTCACATTTGTCGTGCGCACAGCGGTTTTACTATAGAATGCATCTTTTCACATTTCCCCTGTATACGACGGTTTTACTATACAATGCATCTTCTTCATGTTTCCATGTCGCGGGACTGCAGTTTAACTATACAATGCATCTGTTTCATGTAAATTGTATCAGATCTTGAGCAGCAATGTCCAGTAACTCCCATTGAAATGGGTAAGATCGCTAGTATTCTGTAGTCGCAAAAATCGTCTGAAATCGTTCGGTGGTCGGATGCAGTGGAAGAGGGCTGATTCACCTGCATTTTGTAGGATTGTTCGAACGACTTCAGACGATATCGGATGATCGAACCATCACATAAATACGGTGCCAGTTGATGGCCGGCCTTAATATTACGGTTAGATATACTTTTGGGGCTTTTACTTTTACTATTTCTGCTTATTTTAAGGTTAGGGAATTTGCAATGCACAGTGAATACAATTGAATCAAACATCTGGATTATTATTATTATTAATCTTTATATATAAAGCGCCGGCATATACCGCAGTGCTGTACAATGGGCACAATATACACAGGGTTAAAATACATTGATCAACATTTGACAAACCAGTACAGGAGGAAATGAGGGCCCTATTCCCATGGCAACTCACAGTCTAGAAGGGTTGGGGTGGAAACATGAGGAGAGGACTGCAAAGTGAGAGTGATGGGCTGCAAGGTGGGTGATGGACTGGTGGGAGTAATGGACTGTAAGGTGAGAGTGATAGACTACAAGGTGGAAGTGATGGACTGCAAGGTGGGAATGATGACTACAAGGTGGGAGTGATGGACTGCAAGGTGGGAATGATGACTACAAGGTGGGAGTGATGGACTGCAAGGTGAGAGTGATGGACTGGTGAGAGTAATGGACTGCAAGGTGAGAGTGATGGACTGCAAGGTGAGAGTGATGGAGTGCAAGGTGAGAGTGATGGACTGCAAGGTGAGAGTGATGGACTGCAAGGTGAGAGTGATTGATGGTTGCGTCAGTGAGTCGGGTGGTCGGCGTCCCTAAATAGAAATGTTTTAAGTGAGCGTTTGAAGGAAGAGAAACTATGAGAAAGTCTGACAGTACGAGGGAGAGCGTTCCAGAGGATGGGGGCTGTGAATGAGAAATCCTGCAGTGTATCATGAGAAGAGGTGATGCGGGGAGAAGCTAGGCGCAGGTCACTGTTTCATCTTAGGGAGCGGGCTGGGGTGTATTTGGTGATTAGTGAGGACAGGTAGTGGGAAGCTGAGTTAGTGAGGGTTTTGTAGGTAAGGATAAGGATTTTGAATTTAATTCTGCAGTGGATGGGGAGCCAGTGAAGGGACTCGCAGAGGGGTGTGGCAGAGACAGAGCGACGGATGAGGTGGATGGGGAGCCAGTGAAGGGACACGCAGAGAGGAGCGGCAGAGACAGAGCGGCGGGTGAGGTGGATGGGGAGCCAGTGAAGAGACTCGCAGAGAGGAGCGGCAGAGACAGAGCGGCGGGTGAGGTGGATAGGGAGCTAGTGAAGGGACACGCAGAGAGGAGTGGCAGAGACAGAGCAGCGGGTGAGGTGGATGGGGAGCCAGTGAAGGGACTCGCAGAGAGGAGCGGCAGAGACAGAGCGGCGGGTGAGGTGGATAGGGAGCCAGTGAAGGGACACGCAGAGAGGAGCGGCAGAGACAGAGCGACGGGTGAGGTGGATGGGGAGCCAGTGAAGGGACTCGCAGAGAGGAGCGGCAGAGACAGAGCGGCGGGTGAGGTGGATGGGGAGCCAGTGAAGGGACTCGCAGAGAGGAGCGGCAGAGACAGAGCGGCGGGTGAGGTGGATGGGGAGCCAGTGAAGGGACACGCAGAGAGGAGCGGCAGAGACAGAGCGGCGGGTGAGGTGGAAGGGGAGCCAGTGAAGGGACACGCAGAGAGGAGCGGCAGAGACAGAGCGGTGGGTGAGGTGGATGGGGAGCCAGTGAAGGGACTCGCAGAGAGGAGCGCAGAGACAGAGCGGCAGGTGAGGTGGATGGGGAGCCAGTGAAGTGACTCGCAGAGGGGAGCAGCAGAGACAGAGCGACAGGTGAGGTGGATGAGCCTGGCAGAGGCATTCAGGATGGATTGTAGGGGGAGAGACGGGACAGAGGGAGGCCAAGTAGAAGATTATTAAAATAGTCGAGTCAGGAGATTACAAGGGCATGGATGAGTTGTTTTGTGGTGACAGCGGTAAGAAATGGTCGAATTCTGGAAATATTTCGTAGTTGGTAGAGGCAGGAGGAGGAAAGAGACTGAATGTGGGGGATGAAGGAAAGAGCAGAGTAAAGTGTAAGTCCGAGACAGTGAACCTGGTTTGATGGGGAGTTAGTGATACCCTCCACCGTGATAGAGAAGTCAGGAGGTGGGGAGGCATTAGGAGAAGGAATTATTAGGAGCTCAATCTTAGACATGTTGATCTTTAGGTGGTGAGAGGCCATCCAGGAAGAGATCCCAGATAAACATTCACTGACTTTAGAAAGGACAGGGGGAGAGAGATCAGGGGTAGAGAGGTAGATCTGAGTGTCATCAGCGTAGAGGTGGTAATTAAAGCCAAAGCTATTAATGATTTTGCCCATGGAGGAGGTGTAGATAGAGAAGAGCAGAGGACCAAGGACAGAGGCTTGAGGTACACCAACAGATAAAGGCAATGAAGAGGAAGAGTTACCAGCAAAGGACACAGAGAAGGACCTGTTGGATAGATAGAAGTTGAGAGAAGCGGGTGCAGTGTCACAGAGACCAAGAGAACTGAGGGTCTGCAGAAGGATGGGGTGGTCAACAGTGTCAAAAGCAGCTGAGAGGTTAAGCAGGATGAAAATAGAATAGTGGCCGTGGTCAATCTGAATTGATCCGATTATATTTGGATTGGTTCCGACACTTTCTTTTGGATCAATCAGGATCAGTGACCTTGCAATACAGAATTTGAGAGATTCAAAATGGCCAAAATCACCGATATTCATCTGAATCGGATTCAGTCTGAATCAAATCACACAAGTCTAGCATTATTAAAAGGACTAAACTATGTCTAGTCTCCAATCAGTGTTCTGTCGCTGTAAGAGTGGGGATCTCCATTGTACAACGCTGAATTACTGTGGTGGAAACTAAGGTGAAATGTAGGTTAAATATGTTTTTTTTAGAATCTACATCAGAAATACTGGTGGGCACGGCAGGGCTGTCGCTAGGTCAACTAGGCGGGCCAGCGCAGCACCCGCCTAGGGCACAGCCGGCCCGACCATTTGTAAAAAAAAATGCCCGCGGGGCAGCCTGGGGCGGCTGCGTGCTGCAGCCAGCCCCAATACGTGCTGGCGTCGCCGCCGTCATCAAAGAGACGGAGGTGTGGACTTGGTGCTTCCAGCTTCCTGGACCAAGTCCACGCCTCCATCTCCTTGACGCCAGCGACGACGCCAGCACGCATTAAGACTGGCTACAGGAAGACGGAGACAGCGCTGGAGGCAAATATCCATGTGTGAGCTGCTGGGCAAGTATCCTTGTGTGAGCCTGGGCGCAAATGTCCATGTGTGAGCCTGGGGGCAAATATCCATGTGTGAGTCTGGGGGTAAATACCCATGTGTGAGCCTGGGGGTAAATACCCATGTGTGAGCCTGGGGGCAAATATCCATGTGTGAGCCTGTGGTAAATACCCATGTGTGAGCCTGGGGGCAAATATCAATGTGTGAGCCTGGGGGGTAAATACCCATGTGTGATCCTGGGGGTAAATACCCATGTGTGAGCCTGTGGGCAAATATCAATGTGTGAGCCTGGGGGCAGATATCAAAGTGTGAGCCTGGGGGCAGATATCAAAGTGTGAGCCTGGGGGCAGATATCCATGTGTGAGCCTGGGGGCAGATATCCATGTGTGAGCCTGGGGGCAGATATCCATGTGTGAGCCTGGGGGCAAATATCAATGAGTGAGCTGGGGCAATATCTCCATGCTATGTGTTAGCTGGGGCAATATATCCATCTGTTAGCTGGGGCAATATCTCCATGTGTGAGCTGGGGCAATATCTCCATGCCATGTGTTAGCTGGGGCAATATCCATGTGTGAGCTGGGGCAATATCTTCATGCCATGTGTTAGCTGGGGCTATATATCCATGTGTTAGCTGGGGCAATATAGCCATGTGTGAGATGGGGCAATATCCTCATGCCATGTGTGAGCTGGGGCAATATCTTCATGCCATGCGTGAGCTGGGACAATATCTCCATGTGTTAGCTGGGGCAATATCTCCATGCCATGTGTTAGCTGGAGGCAAACGTACCCATGTGAGCTGGGGGGCAATTGTACCCATGTGAGCGGGGGGCAATATATCCACCATGTGAGAGCTGGGGGCAAATATACCCATGTGAGCTTTTTTTTTGGGGGGGTGCAAGTAGCTGGTCTTGCCTAGGGCACAAAATAGTCTAGCACCGGCCCTGCTGGTGGGAACCCTATAGAGAGCTACGCAGTACAATGGAAAGAGGGTGAATATTGTGGAGATCTACAGTGCAAGGAGTTTCACCATTCTGGATCCCCCATAGGTCTCTGCAGTTAGCAGAAATAAATCCACCCTTTGTTCATTGAAAAAAACACTGCTTGGTGAATATTAACTGCTTTAGAATATTCTTATCAGCATTTTTGGCCAGGAACAGCCTTTTGTGGAGATATCTGTGTATAAACGGATATATTACAGATCTTTTAGGAACGTCGAACTGGCTGTTAATGCTCTTAAATGAGACACATAATAGCCTCCCCCTGATAGCCGTCAACACATCACACCAAGATCTAGACAAGCTCCACCAAGGCCTGGTGCTCATCACATGGGGATTTCAACACAAGGCAGGACCCGGTCACTCAACTCCAATCATTTCAAGGTCATGATATTGGAAAGCCATGACAATAGCAAGGCCCTGGAGATAAAACAGGATGGTAAAGAGTAACTCCTTCTACTATATGGTCATGTTCCATCCGGATACATTTTATCTTCGTGGCTCACATTCAGCCCCAGAAGACATAACGTCACCAACACCACCAGTGCTCGTCCTCCCTTTGAAATGGGATTTATTATATTGTCTTTCTTTCCACTCCATTTTCTACACCATCTCCTGGCATCATTTTTGAAGTGTTTCCCACATGTCCTGCAAATCCGGCTCCTAGTCTTTGAGATGAGATGGCAGGACGAACCTGAGATTGTTACATCAACAATCGAGTGAAATGTATACACGAGGTGACGTCACGTATCCTCAGCAATGTCGGTGTGTTTTGTTTCTGTATATACAAGGTGTCTGGTGGGCTCGATCTTAAGAAGAATGTTCTTTTGGAATTGCTATATAATAAACATAGAAGGGGGGGGGACTTCAGACTCTTGAACAAGGTTTGACTCCACACAGAACATTTGTGAACTGGCGGCAATATACACACAATTCTTTAGATCTGGGGCTAGATGACAACGGAGCTGTAAGTAATGTAACGGCTCGAGCTGGTGGACGTGTCCGCGATTAAATCCGAGCCCTAAACTCTGCTGTGGCAGCTTATGGTAAATTAACGGCTCCTATACTTAGTACAATTACTTACCATTACTTTGTGGTTAGATGGAGACTAGCGAGCTATTCCATAGTACTTCTTTCTTCTCGTCTGGAGCCGGTATTGAAAGAAATACAGATGATTCGAACCTTACTTGAGATCCAATGGTGCTGACGGTGGTGCGATCCACTGCTCCTCTGGCCAGAAAGAAACACATACAGGGTTATTCAAAGAGATTCTAAAAGTCACCGCACGTTCGGTGACTTTTCATCCTCTTCAATTCGGTGCAAATCGGCTTTCCCATTTCGGAAACCCTGCGGTGTATTCAGCAAGCACCACAGGGCCGTCGAAGTGCAGGGAAAAGCTGTTCAGCGTTCGGTTACCTTTCTCCAGCCATTCGGATCTCTTTGAATAACCCTGAAAGTTCCCATTGTCCTTCCACAGCTCCTGTGCGACCCTGCTAAAGCAGAGCACATAAAGGGTCACACTGGGCTCCATGGACTCCTACGCTCAGAAAATATTCCGACTTGAGCTGCTGATACAATGGGTTGTTGATCGCATAGTCACAAATTTTGTCCATTCAACAGCGGAACTCCCTCTTTATAGAGGTCAACTTTTTATTCTACTTAAAATAAGGTGATATTGTCGTTCACAGATTCCCCTACTCCCATGTGACGGTGGCATGCCACAGGTGGGAGGGGCCCCTGCAAGTAGAGAGACATCACCCGTTCAGTCAGTGTGCTGCGTGGCTGGCTGTCAGCCACGAGTGGAGTGACAGGCTGCACAGCACAATGACTCAGCAATTGGCTGTCCTGTAGGACGGCTGTCTGCTCGAAGCAGCCCCTCCCACCTGTGGCATGCCACGGTCACATGGAAGAAGAGGAATCTTTGAAAGAGGATGTTTCTGTTTTTCATTGATATCCTATGTAAAGGTAGAGGTGCCCATGCAAATGGGCAGGATTTGTGGATTTCACATCAACGACTCAATGCACCAGCAATGTGTTTTGTCCATGACAGGTGCACTTTAAAGGGACACAGTTGTCTTTTTTCTTTGAAATATCTAACAATAAAGTTAGTTTTTTTTATCTCCTGTTTCCATTTTGTGGATTTTTTCCCATGATGCAACATTTACCAAAATCTGTGCAAATATTTCACTTTACTGCTGTGGTTTATCTAATATACAGTATTTAACAGTTAATGAGGTGGAGGTGGGAATGTTTAGATAAGGCTGCAGGAAGTATTTTGTGATCCAGGCTACCTGAGTTAAGAGCTGGCATCTGAATGAGATAAGACAGGGAGCTTAAAAGACTTATAATCTACCCCCTGGTGATGTCCTTTGAATACATTCCACGCAATACATTGATGTGAGTTGGTGACTGACCCACTCACTCCATTCTATGACCACACAGTGAGGAGCAAGTGATGGAAAGATAAGGGGGGTGGTTTACATACAAAATATCACACAGTGGATGCACACAGTTACACATATAGAGGAAAATATCACACAATGGATGCACCCAGTGACACATATAGAGGAAAATATCACACAATGGATTCACCCAGTGACACATACAGAGGGAAATATCACACAATGGATGCACCCAGTGACACATAAAGAGGAAAATATTACACAATGGATGCGCCCAGTGACACATATAGAGGAAAATATCACACAATGGATGCGCCCAGTGACACGTATAGAGGAAAATATTTTCTAATCTAGAGAAAAACTAGAGAAAAACAAAGCACATGTAAGATATCAGCAACATAAATAAACACAATAAGGACATTCAATTTTTTGGTGGTACTGGCCCTTTAAGTTCTAACCCAATCACCCTTCATGCACTGTTTTTCATATGTCGCAAAGGATTTCACATTGTATATTGTTTTCTGCCCAAAGATGACATCTTGCTACCATTATGGAGTCAACAATCAATCTGCTTTTCTCTCTTTTGTTGCCAAAATAAGAATTTTGATTCTGTCTGATTTGTGTTTTTCTTCTTTGACCTTCTTTTGGATCAGCAGCAGCGACCGTGATAGGACACAGTGGATCTGACCTACACCAGGCTTTTTCCAGCTTATGCTGCTTTGTAAAATTACTTTGTAGAATGTTACTTTGTATTGTCTTCACGGTCTTGTAATAAATGAGTTATTCCTGTAACTAGTTACACGTTTTGCTGAAATGTTTGATCTCTGCCCCTTCTAAGCATCGCGGAGACGAGCTGATAACAGACAGTTAAGCAATGGTAATTAAATATGAGGGCGACTGACATTGGCGAGTTGGTGCCGTACGCGCGCTCCGCTGATGGATAGGATGATGTCAGCCCTTGTTACTGTTACAATGGACTTAATCCAAATAATAATTAATGCAATGTGTCACACAGGACTGACAAAACCTGAGCGTTCAGCACGTTAACTCAAGCGGGAAATAATTCTATATATCTTGATGGCATCGCACCCATACACTGAGATGTCATCTCATACTATTACCTTTCATTTTTACATTTAATAAGTCTTTTTTATATAATACTTTTTATTCAGTTGTTAAATGAAATGCTTCTTGTAACAGAGCTCCTAACTCAACTCGAGTCTCTCTGTTAACCCTTTCGCTTCTGAGCCATTTCACTCCTGTGTGCTGAGCTCATTTTTACCGCTTTCGCTCATCTTGTTTAAAAGCGATTTGAAGCCACGTTTTATTATACCACCCAGACATATTATATATCGTTCTTTCCGGGAGACTCGGCAGATTCATAATATATCATTATTATATGTATACGTCATGCCTTGCCTGAATATTATAACGAAATATGCAATAAAATTAGAATTTTCAATAATTTACAGCGTGTAAAGTGTATTTTTTTCCCATTTTATCATGTGAGTGTTTGCGATTATATTTTCTATGGGTTAGAAATGGGGACTCCTTATATTTTTTGGGGGGGAAATTACGTGCTTTTTAGCAAACGCCCCCCATAGAAAAAATCGTTAGTGAAGCATCATTGTTCACATTATAATTGAAGTGGGAACAATATTGCTTCATTAACAAAAGAAAAAGTTTTTCTTTTAATATATATATATATTTTTTTTATTCTTAACATGGTCATGTTTGGTATAATTGGAAAGGCCATACATTGGAACCCCCTATCTCCACCATAGGTGGCAGCTAAAGGTTAACTCCAGAACTGACGTCATTGCGCTTTGCGCGATGATGTCAGTCATCAGGGGGAGATCCCGGAAGTTTGGCCGACATCCAAGAGGTCAGCAAGCTCCGGGAGGGGACCACTATACGGCACCTGGTGGTGCTAAATTGCGATCCAGCACCCTATAGGGGTTCAAGACAGCTGCCACTTGGAAGGGCAGGCTGTACCCTTCCAAGCGGTGCCTGCTTTTCCCGGTGGCCCGCTAGGTTGGGGAGGGAGAGAGGCCCAAAGGACTTCCCCCCTCCTCTTCAGGCACTTTCCCCGCACTCGTGGGAGGGGTGCCTGCAATAGACGTCATCGCGCTAGCGCGATGACGTCTATTGTGCCCGCCGGGGTCCCGGATGCTGGGCTGACATCTGTGACGGGACGGCCGCCACTACGCTGTGGCGCAGTACAAGAGTTCAAGTGTTTATTTATTTGAGTGTTATTAAAAGTTCGTTAGCCCTTATTTTTATAAGTACCCCAATGTGCTTTTCCCTGTTGTTCCCCTGTTCCCCGCTCATTCAGAGCCACAGAAAGTTCACCAGACGAGCTGGCACCGAGCCTCAAGATAAGGGCTGCACCCACCAGGGGGGCCCAAGGTGAACAAAGGGAAATTGGGCCATGGCTCCAGGCAGTGGCAGAAATCACCCCGGGAGGGCTGAGGGCGGACCAGGGGAGAACAATGTCTTTTTTCCCCATAAATAAGCTGTGTCCTCCATGAAAAATAAATCACTCTTGTTTGAACCTTTACTCCTGCCTCGGCTAGTAATTGGGGATAACAGGGCTTTGGGAACAGAGACGCTTCAAGGACCTCTCTACAGCGCTGCAACCTCGGGGTATTCTACGAGCACCAGCGGCACCTCACTACCGACCTCCAGGTGTACTCGGCGCTGTCGGTGGATCTACTCACCCCGAGTAGCGGGATCCTTCACATTGGCTGGCAGCCTGGTGGGATCGGCTGAGACCAGACAAGCAGGGGGAAATACAGCCGCTGACTTGACCCCGGTCTCAGCCACCGCAACACGCCGAGCATCCGGAGCGGCCGCCATCCGGGGGGAGATTCTGAGACCAGCCCAGCAGAGGAAAAAACAGCCGCTGGCTTGACCCCGGTCTCAGACACCCCTGGGTCCGAGAGGCGGACACCCCAAGTAACGGCCGTAACCCCGTATGGCCCAGCACTACGAGGGTCTGAAGCGCACGGTCCTTAAAGAATTGCTGAAAGCGAGAGGCAAGATCCCGGGGGCAAACAGAAGGCAGTCATCATCAGAGAATTGATGGAGGACGACCGTGCTTGTATGCCTCCCTCCGAGGGCTCTGAGACCTCAGAATGGCGGCGAGAGGTACAGTGGCGGCTGGCCCTGTACGGAGCAGACCCCTCCGCCGACATCATCGGGAGGGTCTTGGCAGATACGGACAGACTCCGCCAAGCAGAAATGCAGCAACGGTCCAGTGGGTCTCTGACTCCCCAGGGCAACACCGGACCCCCAAGCAAAAGATTCCCTTTGCCGCCTTCAAACTCTTCCCAGAGGGAAGCGAGGATATTGACGGCTTCCTGCAAGATTTTGAAAGACAATGTGCACTGCAAGAGGTGGCGGCCCGAGATTGGGTACCTCTACTGGCAAGTAAGTTGATGGGCAGAGAGGCTGAAGCCTACCGGGCTGTGGCGGATGAGGACTGCATGGTGTACGAGTGGGTCAAGGAACACCTGCTGGCCCGCTATGCGCTCACCCCTGAGGCGTATCGAGTCCGGTTCCGAGCTCTAGAGAAAGGGACCCATGACTCCTACGCGGAATGGGGGCACCGCATGCAACAGGCTGTCCGCAGCTGGATCCAGGGATGCTAAGCCACCCACCCGGACCAGATCATCCAACTGCTCTTGCTGGAGCAGTTCTATAACTATTCACCTCCAGAGGTCCGGGATTGGGTGCGAGACCGACGTCCCCTTACCCTGCCCAAAGCTACCCGCCTCGCCGATGAATACCAGGACGCCAGACGAGTACCTCCTCCTGACAACCGGCCCCCACCTCCCCGGTTCCATCCAGCACCCCAGCCTCGTACCGCACCCACCGAGAGAGCACCCCGGCCACCGACAACCCACACCCCGGTTCCTCGGACCGGTCCCCGGTGTTATGGGTGCAACCAATTCGGACATATCCGGGACCGCTGTCCACTGACTGCCAACCATCCTGCCCCGCATCGCCCAGCACACCCTCCGGGCAGAGCTAAAGCATATTGTTGCCAACATGAGCCGGAGCCAGAACCCACAGCGATTCCGGACGAAGACTGAGGCATCCTACATGAAGCAGACCCGATTCAAGAAGCTGCTCAAGATAACCGGCAGCACCATCGCAAAAAGGTTTGGGTGAACGGACGGAGTGCCAATGGCCTGCGGGACACTGGCGCAACCCTTACCCTGGCACAGCCCCACCTTATTACCCAGTTGCCTCCACAGGCCACTCGGTGGCCGTCCGAGTCGCCGGTGGCCATGTTTACCGGATCCCTACAGCCCGTGTCCATCTCGATTGGGGCACGGATGCCCGGGACGTGGAAGTATGGATCATGAAAGACCTACCAAGCGAAGTACTACTCAGCAACGACCTTGGTCTGCTGACCTCTACTTTTGAGGACACCCACCCTGGCGGGATATGCCCCGTCACCACCCATCATCAAGCAAGGAAGGCTCTGCACACAGACTCCCAGGGGACCGCGGTAAGTGAGACCAGCCCAACCCTTGGCCCCGACAATACCCCCTCCCTGACCTGGGATTCCCCGACAGACTTTGCCCAACCCACCAGGGAAGACGTCACCCTTGCCCCTTACCGACAACAGGCTGGGCGGGAGCCGGGAGGGGTAGGGGAAGTGAGATTTGCCTGGGACCAAGGGAAGTTGTATAGGACCTCCGGGGGAGTGAGGAGGGGAGTGGACCAGGTACCCCATAGGCAACTGGTAGTGCCGGGGAAATATCGGCGCGATCTGTTGAAGATTGGGCATGATATTCCCCTTGCAGGCCATCTGGGGCACAGGCGGACACTACACTGCCTGACCCAGAGCTTCTTCTGGCCCGGGTTATCTGGGGATGTTAGGGACTATTGCCGGACCTGTGAGGTATGCCAGTGGGTAGGAAAGAGGGGGGACACCCGGAAAGCAACCCTGAGACCCCTACCCATAGTGGGAGAACCCTTTAGATGGGTGGCGGTGGATCTGGTAGGACCCCTGGCGGTGCCTAGTACTACGGGCAAGAAGTATATCTTGACCGTAGCAGACTACGCCACCAGGTACCCAGAGGCTGTGGCCCTCCGAGATATCCACGCAGAGACCGTTGCCGGAGCTCTACTACAGATATTCTCCAGGGTCAGATTTCCCCAGGACATCTTGTCTGACCAGGGCACGCAATTTACGGCCGAGGTGACCCAGCAGCTCTGGAGACTGTGCGGGATTAAACCCCTGTACAGTTCCCCTTACCACCCGCAAACCAACGGGCTCTGCGAGCGGTTTAACGGGACCCTCAAGCAACTCCTCCGCACCTTTACCATGTCCCATAAGGACTGGGAACGCCACTTGCCCCATCTGTTGTTCGCGTACAGGGAGGTACCCCAGGAAGCCACTGGCTTCTCTCGTTTTGAGCTGTTGTACGGCCGGAGAGTCCAAGGCCCCTTGGACTTGCTCCGGGAGCACTGGGAAGGTGCTCTGGCCGAGGAGGGGACCTCGGCCATAGATTACGTGCTTGAGTTTAGGGACCGGCTGCAGGAATTGACCGCCCTGGTACGGGACAATCTCCAAGCGGCCCAAAACAAGCAGAAGAGGTGGTATGACCGGTCGGCTAGGGACCGCACCTTCCAGCTAAGGCAGAAAGTGTTAGCGCTCCGGCCGGTCAAACAAAATAAGTTGCAGGCAGCCTGGGAGGGACCCTACAAAATTATAGAGAAGATCTGCGATACCACCTTCATCGCAGCCAGATGTTCGGATGAAAGGATCCAAAGAACCTATCATGTGAACATGCTGAAACCATTTCATGAAAGAGAAGAGGCAGTAGCCACCATCTGCACACCGGACGCGGGGGATCTGGAGGATCTCCCCCTGCCGGTACTGCCTGGGGATCCGAGCGCCCATGGGATAGCTGATGTCCGGCTGGGCGAGGGACTCAGTCCACGCCACAGGGAACAGGCTCAGCAGGTGCTACGGGAGCACCGAGACCTGCCCTAGTCCCGTCCCGGCTACACCTCTGTAGCTCTGCATCGGGTCGATACCCAGAGTCAAACCCCCTTGCGGCAGACGGCGTACCGAATCCCCGATGCAGTGAGAGACGGGATGCAGAAGGAGATCTGCGAGATGCTGGATCTAGGGGTAATAGAACCATCCGAGAGCCCATGGGCCTCCCCGGTGGTTCTAGTACCCAAGAAGGATGGCACTACCAGGTTCTGTGTAGATTACAGAAGGCTCAATGAGCACACCGTTACCGACGCCTACCCCATGCCCCAGGTAGACGAGCTCCTGGACCGTATTGCCCAGGGTCACTTCCTCACCACCATTGACTTGTGTAAGGGGTACTGGCAGATTCCCCTTGCCGAGGAAGGTGTGCCGAAATCAGCATTCATCACTCCGTTTGGCCTGTACCAATTTCGGGTCATGCCATTCGGGATGAAGAATGCCCCGGCCACGTTCTAACGCATGGTTGATCGGCTACTAGAGGGGATGCAGGACTTTACCAGCACCTACCTAGATGACATAGCCATCTTTAGTAACACCTGGGAGGACCACTTACAGCACTTACGGGCAGTACTGGACCGCCTTGGCACCGCAGGTCTGACAGTCAAACCAGACAAGTGCCACTTTGGCATGTCCGAGGTCCAGTACTTGGGCCACCGGGTGGGCTGCGGAAGGCAGCGCCTGGAACCCGCCAAGGTTGAAGCTGTCGCCCAGTGGCCCACACCCCGCACCAAGACCCAGGTGTTAGCATTTCTAGGTACGGCGGGGTACTACCGCCGCTTCGTCCCCAACTACAGCGCCATTGCCAAACACCTGACTGACTTGACCCGCAAGAACCTTCCCCGACAGGTACTGTGGTCCCCTGAGTGTGAGAAAGCCTTCCAGCAGCTCAAGCGAGCCCTGGTGGAGGCCCCCGTGTTGACCGCTCCTGATTCAACTAAACGTTTCGTCGTCCACACAGACGCTTCTATGTTCGGACTGGGAGCGGTGCTGAGCCAGGTCGGTGAAGATGGGCATGACCACCCGGTTGCCTACATCAGCCGGAAACTTCTACCCAGGGAGGTTGCCTACGCGGCAATCGAGAAGGAGTGCCTAGCCCTGGTATGGGCACTGAAGAAACTCCAACCCTATTTGTATGAGCGCTCCTTCACGGTCCTCACAGACCACAACCCGCTGGTATGGCTGAACCGGGTGGCCGGAGACAACGGCAGGCTCCTGCGGTGGAGCCTGGCCCTACAGCCCTTCAACTTTACTATCCAATACCGTCCTGGTAAGCAAAATGCCAATGCGGATGGGCTATCCCGCCAGACTGAACTTGAGACCTAGGGTGGGGTCCGTGGACATCCCCAAGTGGACTCGCAGAGGGTCTCACCGGGTCTGCCAACTGGTAACTTGGGGGAGATATGTGACGGGATGGCCGCCACTACGCTGTAGCGCAGTACAGCAGGTCAAGTGTTTATTTATTTGTGTGTTATTAAAAGTTCGTTAGCCCTTATTTTTATAAGTACCCCAATGTGCTTTTCGCTGTTCTTCCCATGTTCACCGCTCATTCAGAGCCACAGAAAGTTCACCAGACGAGCTGGCACTGAGCCTCAAGATAAGGGCTGCACCCACCAGGGGGGCCCCAGGTGAACAAAAGGAAATTGGGCCATGGCTCCAGGCAGTGGCAGAAATCACCCCGGGAGGGCTGAGGGCAGACCAGGGGAGAACAATGTCTTTTTTCCCCATAAATAAGCTGTGTCCTCCATGAAAAATAAATCACTCTTGTTTGAACCTTTACTCCTGCCTCGGCTAGTAATTGGGGATAACAGGGCTTTGGGAACCAGGACACTTCAAGGACCTCTCTACAGCGCTGCAACCTCGGGGTATCCTACGAGCACCAGCGGCACCTCGCTACCACACTACCGACCTCCAGGTGTACTCGGCGCTGATGGCGGATCTACTCTCCCCGAGTAGCGGGATCCATCACAACATCCAAGAGGAATACCAGCCAATCGCTGTCCCCTGTTCAAGGACGCGCTCAGCGCATCCTCCGCACAGGGGAACCACTTGGCTGGAAGCGCTGAGCGCGACCTTAGCAGCCAAGTGGTTAAAGTGTTGCCTTCCGTAGCTATCTTGTGAACCACAGCGAGCTGTCCTGAATACAATAGCTGCTATGTGTCGCTGCGCTACAATAATTGCTGCCACAACGGTACATAGCTGCTACCCACACCATGAGTTTTGACTGCATGTAGGGTTGAATTAGAACTCTCTTAATCAGGGACAGCCACACATACATTTATGGGTCATTTGCATATACAAAAAACACCTCTAGAAACTGTTGAGGGACCTAATTAGACTGAAACAGACAATTGGTTAAAAATTTGCTTCTTGGAATGTGAAACCTAATTAGATTAGTCAGCAGTGAAAAACACATTGCAGAAAATTTCTAAATGAGGCCGGACAATGGTAAACAGGAAATGGATTATAGATGGCAGATTTACAAACTATTCAAATAGAAACAGATAACACATTTCTGAGACAGGGTAGACTGGGAGTCTAATCCTTTCAAGAGTTAACAGATAGACAATAGCATTCTTGCATAATCACAGATTACACAAACATTCTGCACAGGAAAGGGCACTGAACAAATATTGATTATGGGGCCTGCAACCTACAAATATGCCCCCATGCCTATGTACCCCAAGCCCAAAGTGACTTCTGTCACACTACTAAATCTCAACACCACTTGGGTTGTATTCTATAATTGGTGCTAATGTTGCGTCTTGATATGTAATCGTTAGCACTAGGAGAAGTGAGTTTAATGTCTGGCATCGATTTTCCAACTTTGACGCTAAACTGGGGTGAAATCAGTTTGCGCCTCGCAGCTTGCACGATCTTACGGTACTTTGCGTCTCGTATACTTAACTTGACAAAGGAGATTAAGAAACTACTCAAACATACAGCAGATATCAAAAGATACATATGAACCATATTGAGTTAGACAACAACATTATTCTAACATACCACAGATTTCCCAAACACTCTATACACGAGAGGGCAAGGAATTAATATAGAATATCAGGCCTGGTGCCAAATACATCTCCAGGTCCATGCACCTCAAGTCCAAAGTGACGTGGCAGATGCGTCTCGACAAGATATTTCAATTAGGAGGTTTCATAAAAATCATTTAGATTTTTTTTTTATATATATATATTTTTTGTGAAAGTAAAAGAAAACAAAAATTGCAAACGCAAAAAGTGCAAAGAATCACAGGGGGCAGAAAATAAAACACTGATAATGCACCTTATGAAAGCACCACCTTCATTTCAAACAAAAGCAAAAAAGAAAATAAGGAGAGCTGAGCATGCTTTCATAATGCATCCCGGCTCCGGGTAATCATTTATTTCTTTTCAGCTCAATTTTCCTCCCTGGATATCCTTATTGAAGCTGGGTTTTAACAACAGCGCGCACATTGTTGCCATTATTCCTTCATGTAGCACTTTAAAGAAAAGATCAGCGGAGACCTGACGGGCCACAAAACTTTGAAAATGCACTTGAAAATTCAAGAGGTTTTTTTTTTTAATAAATATAGAAACCTGCTAAAATAATAAAAGTCAAAAAAAATAATGTAGGCGCAGTAAAGATTACACTATAAACAGAACCAAAGCATAAAAAATGGGTATAACTTGTGGAGTTCCTGTTCGGTCACAGCGGAAAACACATGTAGAAATTGAAGTAAAACAGGCACAGAATATTAACCCCATCACTCCCGAGATCGAGATAACTCTCCTCTTCAAAGGCTCCATCAAGTGTCCACTATCGAGTTATCTCAATCTACAGCTGTGCAGGACAAAAGCAAAATGAAAATTGTTTGTTGCAAAAGAGTTTTGTTAACTTTTCGGCTACAGAAGGTGCCCCCAAAGTTTTAGCCTAGTGGGCATAGTTCCCAAAATGCTAAAACCATTTAAAATATGCTGAAGAATATCCTGACATATCGTGCTTTACCCAGCCGATGCACGGAGCCTCGAGCTGTAGTTCTACCTGCAGTAACTCCTTTTGGCCAGAAAGTGGCAACATCTCCCTGACAAATAGGTTATTACAGTAAGGAATACACTGGAAAAATTCCCAAATATTTCTTACTGTATAATTAATTAAAAAAAAAAAAAACACTAGTTCCTGAAAGTGGCTTTTTTGAAAATCACTTGGCAATAAAGGAGTTAATTACAAATACATTACTCAAGTCTGACTATTCGTAGGAGATGTTTATTGTCTGAGAGATTAATGCAATGAGCATTACTTGAATTACATCTATTTTGTATCATAGAAACTAAATCCCTCAAATAATATATAAATTAATTGCACTTGTGATATTTAACACTGGTACTTGGTAAGTTTATAAAGGATACATACTATAAAAGTATGTTGTATTTGTCATGTAGCTGATGTAACGCTCCATGCTTCAAACCCCAAAAGACTTTATGTTCATTTATATTGTGTGATTTTAAATATATATTACATCATTTGGTTTTAGTTAAAATTAGTTTAGTGTAAAATGGCATAGCTTTGGTTTTAAAAATACTTGTATTCCTGTAGGTAAATGTGTTTCTGTACAGCCAGTAAACAAGCTTTACTGCTGTGTAATTTATGCACCAGGGCTTTTCCCCTTATCTAGCTGCATATTTAATTCAAGAAATCTGTGATTGTGTTTGTATTTAATCTGATGTGTTAGAACAATAGGTTATGCAAATGTTGTGTGAGCTAAAGGCTAAAGAATGTAAAGAATGTTTATTGTTAATAACTGACATAATGTAATTAGTATATTGGTAGAACGAGGTGCGTCATTTATGCAAATTATGACTGTTGGACTTCAGCATAAATGGTGGCGTTTTGTTCATTAAAAAGTCAGAGAACTCTCAAGCTCAGAAAGAGAGAATCCTGTTTTAAAGCATACAGCCGCGTCTGGTGTCTTTATTTCAAACTACGCTACACTCCACACTCACCCTCAGAAGGCAGAGAGCGGCCTTCTGGAGATTCCTAACGGCTCCAGGGCAGAGGAACAGAAGCAGGCGGGTCAAGCTGCTCGAGGCGCTGAGGACAGCGCTCCCAGTAGCCGGGCTGACCGTAACGAAGGGGTGTCTGGAGAGTCAGGACAGATGGAAGAGAACGGTTCCGTCACATTGGTGGCAAGCGGTGTGGATAGAGGCTCTCTAACACCAATACACCCCGAGATGACAAACTATACAGCCTGCAAGCAGGACACCCTGAAGGACCTGCTGGAAAGCCATGGAAGGAACGAATATTTAAGAAAGGGTCAAAGGCACAAGTTTGGTGCAACCAGGAGCGAGATGGAAACGCTCAAGGAGGTAAAAAGACGCCTCAAGCAATATGGTCCAAACCCTAGCCTGTACCTGTTCCAGAGCGTTTGGAATGAGGTCTGTTTATTGCAGAAAGGGGAAGCTGTGCAGGACCAGGAAGATTTTAACCCTCTGCATGTGGAATACAGTAAATACAAGGTCCCAGGCTGGATGGAGCCAGGGGACATTCATGGCCAGGAGGAGAACTGGCTGGCAACTACACCACACACCCAGAGGGTGTCTACAGACTTGGATTGGCAGAGACCAGGGATTTTGGAAGCATTGGCTTCTGCCAACGCCAAGACCCAAACAAAATATGCCTCCGCACCAACCGTGACCGTCAACCCACCCTCAAGTAAGGCTAAAAAGAAGCGATGGGGTGGACGGGTGAAAGAAATGGAGGTGGTGCTGGAGAGCGAATGCAAATGTTGTGACCCACTTAGAAGGGAGGTAGAGACCTTGAAAGGGCAACTAGACTTTGCAACCCAGAGCGAGAAAGAGACTGGCCTCCAATTGCACCGGCTACAGGATGAGCTGTGAGCTGTCACGGTGGAGAGAGATTTCCACTGCATGGAAGTACGAGAACAGTCGGTCAGTATACGAAAATTGTCATCCCAGCTGCAGGTCTGTGAGGACTGTAACATCGACCTACACACGGAGCTCAGTGGTGCTCAGGCGCAGATAGCGGAGCTGGAGCGCAGCTCCCGTGTAGTGATCGAGCAGCTGGAGGCTGAACGGCGAACTGGAGCTGCTCAACACATAGAAATAACAGCTTTTAAAATTCACCTGGAGAACTGCGAGCAGTAATTAGAGCGGACACAGCTCTCCCGAGATACTATTCAGGCATGGGCCTGGGAGCAGGAGGAGGAAATACAGCTGCTCCAGAACCAACTCCAGCTGTGCCAACACCAGCTACTAGAAGCAGACGCAGCTCGGAAGGAGAGCCTCGCTCAAACTAAGGCAAGCGAGATGGAGGTGAGCCGTCTGACACACTAACTAGGTGTATTGGAGCAGGAGCACCAGGGCACTGTTAGCCACCTGCAGGCCGAGCTCGAAGGGACTCGAGCACAGTGCCAACAGCTCCAAGATGAGTTGTCCCTGGCACAAGCTGCCAGCACCCATGTGCCCACCATGGAGGAGAGCAGCACAACAGGGGGTCGAGTCATTGCCCCTGATATGTTTTGCACCGAAGAGCGTTTGTACTCGGTGCTGCTGGAGGCTGTTCAGGCATCCACGTGTGACTGTTCCCTGAGGAAAATGGGGACCCCTCATAATGCCACCCCTACCAACCAAGGTGCAGAAAGAGAGATCACTTCCCCCTTCCCAGGAGACCGGTGAGTGACCATTCTGAGAGGCAATCAAGTTCCTGGCCCCAGGAAGAATTGCGCCCTTTTGGGATTTTGGGGATTGCCGTGGGCTGGGCCCTTTTTAAGTGTTCAGGAGGGGGGCATCAGCAGAAGGAGAGACTGGGAACTGTGACTGCTGACTGTATTCGGGTCCTGGGTCCGCAGAGGTGCCCTGGACAGAGCAAGATATGGGGGGTAATTTCAGGGTGCCCCTGACAAACACTTTGTTCCTGTGGACTGTGGTGGCCTGTTGCCTGGCGCACTGGACAAGAGGGTTGGCCTGCCTCTTGCCCCGGGACTATGAACCCACGGCCTTCCAGCGACTGTCAGACCCCGCTGACTTTGCTTATGTGCCCGCAACCATGGAACTTTGAAGATGGCACAGAAGAGGGGCAAGGTGAGAGGTCTCGTCAGTGGCAAGCGATCCGTTTGGGATCTAAGCTTGCCCTGCCATTCTGGAAGGGGGGACATATGTCATGAAGCTGATGTAACGCTCCATGCTTCAAACCCCAAGAGACTTTATGTTCATTTATATCGTGTGATTTTAAATATATATTACATCGTTTGGTTTTAGTTTAATTTAGTTTAGTGTAAAATGGCATAGCTTTGGTTTTAAAAATACTTATATTCCTGTAGGTAAATGTGTTTCTGTATAGCCAGTAAACAAGCTTTACTGCTGTGTAATTTATGCACCAGGGATTTTCCCCTTATCTAGCTGCATATTTGATTCAAGAAGTCTGTGATTGTGTTTGTATTTAATCTGATGTGTTAGAACAATAGGTTATGCAAATGTTGTGTGAGCTAAAGGCTAAAGAATGTAAAGAATGTTTATTGTAAATAACTGACATAATGTAATTAGTATATTGGTAGGACGAGGTGCGTTATTTATGCAAATTATGACTGTTGGACTTCAGCATAAATGGTGGCGTTTTGTTCATTAAAAAGTCAGAGAACTCTCAAGCTCAGAGAGAGAGAATCCTGTTTTAAAGCATACAGCCGCGTCTGGTGTCTTTATTTCAAACTACGCTACACTCCACACTCACCCTCAGAAGGCAGAGAGTGGCCTTCTGGAGATTCCTAATGGCTCCGGGGCAGAGGAACAGAAGCAGGCGGGTCAAGCTGCTCGAGGTGCTGAGGACAGCGCTCCCAGTAGCCGGGCTGACCGCAACGAAGGGGTGTCTGGAGAGTCAGGACAGACGGAAGAGAATGGTTCCGTCACAGTATTCATTTATAACAATAATTTAAAATTATAATTATTAATTACCAGTTCAGTACATGTGCCTTTTTGTTACAGTGAGGGTGGAGGCTGCTCCTTGTAGCTTCTTTACAGTAAAACAGGGTGAATTGAGTGAGATCTCACTGGAAATAGATATGTGGATATATACAGATTGGGTGCCGGACAAAATCTCTACAGACAGGTTCTCTAATGCAAACTTCCCAACCGCCAACTTCCAGACAGAACAAGTGCTGGACATCACTACTTCCCTGCATGGCCAACTTCCAGACATCCATAATCCCAGCAGCTAACCATAATACTAACACCCTAACCCTAGGTTTAGGGGGTTAGGGCTAGATTTAGGGGGTTAGGGTTATGGCTAGGTTTAGGGGGTTAGGGTTAGGGCTAGATTTAGGGGGTTAGGGCTAGGTTTAGGGGGTTAGGGTTAGGGCTCGGTTTAGGGGTTAGGGCTAGATTTAGGGGGGTTAGGGTTAGGGCTACGTTTAGGGGGTTAGGGTTAGGGCTAGGTTTGGGGGGTTAGGGTTATGACTAGGTTTAGGGGGTTAGGGCTAGATTTGTGGGGTTCGGGTTAGGTCTAGGTTTAGGGGTGTTAAGGTTATGGCTAGGTTTATGGGGTTAGGGCTAGATTTAGGGGGGTAGGGTTAGGGCTAGATTTAGGGGGGTTAGGGTTAGGGCTAGATTTTGGGGTGTTAGGGTTAGAGCTAGGTTTGGGGGGTTAGGTTTAGGGCTAGGTTTAGGGGTGTTAGGGTTAGGGCTAGGTTTAGGGGGTTAGGGCTAGGTTTAGGTGGCTAGGGAGTAGGGTTAGTGTTAGCCGCTGAGATTTTGGATGTCTGGAAGATGGTCGTCAGGGAGTTGTCTGTGTAGGTAAGTTGGCTGTCGGGATTTTGGCATTAGGGAACCTGGTTGTAGGGATTTCGACCCAATCCCATACAGATCGATATTTAGATACATGTAGATCGATACATACAAATAGATACAGATAGAGACAAATACAGATAGATAGATAACATAACATCAATAGATATCAATACAGATAGATATAGATAGATCGATACAGTATATATAGCTGTACCTTGCTAGTATGACAGGTTTAGACGTGTAAGGAGTCCGGACCATTATTTCTCCCCTGAAACACTATTTTTCTAGCTGTGTAGAATATTCTTTTCCTAGCGTTTTTCTAATTTTTTCCTCTAATTAATACTACTAATAATTATTTAATTTTAACATTTTTAAAATTTAGTTTTACATTAAATTAGTTAATTTACTTATTTATTTTTGTAATTATGTAGAGGTGAGCTCCATCAACAAACTCTAATTACTCAGTTTGCTTTTATAATGGGTTTTTAATTATTAATAAAGCGTTATTACGTGTATTTTGCTCCCGCTGTGGTATTATTTTTTAAGCTTGAAGTGTTACATTTTACGTTTAAGATTACAAAATTTTAAATAGATTCCAAGATCAATATGTTACAATTCACACAACGAACACGCTGCATAACAACCTTCACACAGCAAGAAGATGGAGATATAACAGGGTTATATACAACGAAATGTCGTCGACACAACAGGGTCCCCGAAGTACAGCGAACGACCCACCGTATCGATCCAGAAAAACGCTGAATCGATCTGAAAAAACATTTGAAATCTATCCAAAAACCCACCGAATGCATCCGATGATCCACTGTAAAACCGCCGAATCAAACCGAAAAAAGCAGACGACCTGCCAAACAGATATACAGAAAAATGGCGCGATGACGTCAGTTAGTCGAGGAACCCCTAGCTGCCCGGGGATTTCCTAAGGAAATCCCCTGGTGGAGTTATGAGGGTATAAAGAAACCCCCTATCTCCTGATATCTCCAGCTAGGGGGTCATGTTAGGTGTCATTCGAAAGGCCAGAACATGGTCTTTCGAATGATACCAAACATGAACATGTTAAAAGTAAGAATAAATTAATAAAGATAAAAATAATTTTAAAAAATAATATTTAAAAAAAAAATATTTTTTATTTTTTTGTGTGTTGTTTTTATTAATGCAGCAGTATTCTTCCCATTTCAATTAGAATGTGAACAATGATGCTGCACTAATGATTTTTTCCTATGGGGTGCGTTTTCTAAAAATCACGTAATTCCCCCCTAAAAAAAGTAACGAGTCCCCATTAGACATGTGCACAGCACAAAATTTCGTTTTGAACTAATGGATTAGTCCTAAACTGCAATTTATTTAGTTGCTAAAGAAATTCGTTTTCAGTTCTATCTTTAGTATGAAAACTAATTTCATTCATCCAAAAACCAGTGGATACAATTACTATTTTAGTGGCTCCTCAGAGGGCTGAGATCGCTGCTTGTTACAGTATCTCTCACTCTCAGCACAATGTGCCAGGCAAAGCTGTTACAGTAACTGACTGCTGCTCATCACAGCGCTCAGAGTTTCAGTAAAACTAGTAAATAATATTTTTATATATAAGAGGTTAGAACAATATTATTTCCTTGTTTTACTGAAACTCTGAGCGCTGTTACAGTCAGTTACTGTAACAGCTGAGCCTGATACATTGTACTGAGAGATAATGTAACAAGCAGCTGATCTCAGCGCTCACAGCCACTGGATTTAAAGGGCTAAAAAAAGGCTCCTCTCTGTATAATGTATAGAACATCCTCCTGCATTAATTAATACCCCTCTCTGTATAATGTAGATAACATCCTCCTGCATTAATTAATGCCCCTCTCTGTATAGAACATCTTACTGCATTGGCATGTGGAGGGTGCAAAACTTCAAAATGCAATGCTTATCCAGCACAGGAGAGGGAACCTTTACTTAAACTTTGTATCTCTGTGGGGGAGACACAGGAATATAAAAGCAGGGGAGAGGGAAAATATTAACGTAAATCGGTCTGAAAGCTCAGAGAAGAGATGACTGGTGCAAATTTACTTTTATAATAAAATAAAGCACTTTAAATCCATGGAAAACATTCAAATAAATCACACTGAAGGCTCATAATGACAGAGTAACTGTGAGAGCTGGATACTAAATGTATCAGGTTAAAAAAAAACCTTTATAACAAGCAGCACTGGGAGAGGAGAGGGACTTTATATAAAACATGTATTATAGATGAGGAAAGGGGGATAGTGCTCCTGGATAATATAAAATGTATCAGACCTAAGCCCCTATTATGCAGAGCGGGAGGGGAGATAACACACGTTTTATAAAGTCCCTCTCATCTCCCAGCGCTGCTTGTTATAAAGGGGTTTTTACTATCCAGCCCTCCTGTCATTAGCTTTCAGTGTGATTTATTTGAATGTTTTCCTTCTCCAGCTGCTTTTATCATCTTGTCTGCCTCATAGACATGCAAGGGTTAAGTAAAGGTATCCTCTCCTGTGCTGGCTGTCTGTGCTGCGAGTGAGTATTCTGGAGCTCTATCACTGTCAGATTTTCGGGTAGGGGTCGGGAAGGATTACACATACAAACCTTTTCTGTAGCTTTGCGATGTTGCGTTCAATACTGGTCTCCTTCACTCATCAATGTAATATCACAAAAAGGACTGAAACTAAAATGTAGTGCATTTTATTTTAGTTTCTTTAGTTTTTTGTACTGAGCAGTTTTGTATCTCTTGAGTCATACTAAAACGAAATTATCCCAAAATTCTGACTAAATCGTTTTAGTACTAAAACGAATGCACATGTCTAGTCCCCATTTCTAAATTTTTTTAAAAACGCAGCCCATAGAAAATATAAGGCTCATTTGATAAATGTGAAAGAAACACTTCACACGTTGTAGATGATTAAAAATTAAAATTTTATTGTGTTCTTTGTTATAATATACAGGCAGGGCATGACGTATACATATAATAATGATAAATTATGAATCTGCCGAGTCTGCCGAAAAAAGGATATATAATATGTCTGGGTCGTATAATAAAAAGTGGCTTCAAATTGCGTTTAACATGATGAGCAAAAGCAGTAAAAATGAGCTCAGCACAAAGACATGAAATGGCTCAGCAGTGAAGGGGTTAAAACTTGTTTGCAAAAAAACTACTGGACGAAATGCCTGGAAATAATTTATAGGCTCCTGTGAATAATAATAAAAAGGTCTGGTACAGAAAAAAAAAATAGAAAAACAAAAATGCACCAAAAAAAATCCAAAGAATGCCTAAAAAAATTCTAAAAAATTATTTAATTAAGAGACTTTTTGCTGCAAATGAAAAGAATCAACGGTTTAATAAATATTTTTAAAAAACTGGGATTTTTTTTAATATTGAAGCCTATGGGATTCACCTGATTAAAGCTGCCGAATGAAACCACTGAACATCAGGGCATTTCACTGACATTTCTCTGCTGTTCAATGTGAATAGATTAACCATTGCTTCTCTATGGGGGATTTCACTAACGCCGAACAGGCACCGTATTTCACTGGCAATTCGACAATATTTGGTGAGTCGCCAGCTTTTTGAATAGCCGAATGGCCTCGAAAGTGCACCCTAGAGGGAAATTCACTGTTTGGTCGCACAGAATCTCTTCTTGTAAACATTTATTTTGTAATCCTAATTTTAGAGAAATCCCATAAAGTCTGCATTGTCGACTACCCGTTCCATTGTCTGGAGACGATGAGGTATCCAGCAGATCCACGTTGCTGTCCTCCTGTCTCCTCATTCCCATGACCTCAGTTCCTTTTGTTCACTGTCTAGTTCAAATCTCTTTCAAGTGACATGAAAAGCTGCGGCCCGGCTAATCAATTCTCCACCTTCCTTCATTCATTCTCCGATGGCTTCAAACTGTTGACATCCCCGCATGGTCAAAACACCCAGAATTCTTTCATCTACCGTTGCCCTTTATTTTTCCACACTGACACGTGTGAGACCGGACAACCTTTGTTTAATAACCCTTTCTTTCCCTCCCCCCAGTTCTCATCTAGTCTTTGTGTTTTGGCTTCGACTGTGGGAAGAGCAAAAAACATGAACCAGATCATCAGATCCTAAAAATCATTTATTCCCTTCATCACTTTAAAGCGCACCTGCCGTCTGTTATAGAGACTTAGTTTTTATAACGTGTTTTGTTGTAGCTTAATTAAACCAGTAAACCTTTTTTATTTTACAGCTTCCAGTGGAGTTTAGTTTTTGTAGCTCCTAATCTGCCTGCTCTTCTCATGGAAGCGGCAATGTTTTTATACTTCCTTTCTTTCGTGGGGGGGATAAAACATCTAAAGTGTGTGACTGACAGTTCAGCCTGGCATATCTGGGTGGGGGCTCAGACAACAAGGCTACTAATATTAACTCTGAAAGGCTGAAAAGGTTATTTTCCTCATCCAACTGCTGAGCTGTACTGTAAACATTGACAGGCACACACAGTATGTGTATGTATATATATATATATACAGTCAGGTCCAGAAATATTGGGACATCGACACAATTCTAACATCTTTGGCTCTTTACACCACCACAATGGAGTTGGAATGAAACAAACACAATGTGCTTTAACTGCAGACTGTCAGCTTTAATTTGAGGGTATGTACATCCAACTCAGGTGAACGGTGTAGGACTTACAGCAGTTTGCAGATGTCCCTCCCACTGGTTAAGGGACCAAAAGTAATGGGACAATTGGCTTCTCAGCTGTTCCATGGCCAGGTGTGTGATATTCCCTCATTACCCCAATTACAATGTGCAGATAAAAGGCCCAGAGTTAATTTCAAGTGTGCCATTTGGAATCTGTTGCTGTCAACTCTCAAGATGAGATCCAAAGAGCTGTTACTATCAGTGAAGCAAGCCATCATTAGGCTGAAGAAACAAAACAAACCCATCAGAGAGATAGCAAGAACATTAGGCGTGGCCAAAACAACTGTTTAGAACATTCTCAAAAAGAAGGAACGCACCGGTGAGCTCAGCAACTCCAAAACACCCAGGAGACCACGGAAAACAACGGTGGTGGATGACCGAAGAATTCTTTCCCTGGTGAAGAAAACACCCTTTACAACAGTTGGCCAGATCAAGAACACTCTCCAGGAGGTAGGTGTATGTGTGTCAAAGTCAACAATCAAGAGAAGACTTCACCAGAGTGAATACAGAGGGTTCACCACAAGATGTAAACCATTGGTGAGCCTCAAAAACAGGAAGGTCAGATTAGAGTTTGCCAAACAACACCTAACAAAGCCTTCACAGTTCTGGAACAAGATCCTATGGACAGATGAGACCAAGATCAACTTGTACCAGAGTGATGGGAAGAGAAGAGTATGGAGAAGGAAAGGAACTGCTCATGATCCGAAGCATACCACCTCATCAGTGAAGCATGGTGGTGGTAGTGTCATGGCGTGGACATGTATGGCTGCCAATGGAACTGGTTCTCTTGTATTTATTGATGATGTGACGCTGACAAAAGCAGCAGGATGAATTCTGAAGTGTTTCGGGCAATATTATCTGCTCACAATCAGCCAAATGCTGCAGAACTCCTTGGACGGTGCTTCACAGTGCAGATGGACAATGACCCAAAGCATACTGCGAAAGCAACCAAAGAGTTTTTGAAGGGACAGAAGTGGAATGTTATGCAATGGCCAAGTCAATCACCTGACCTGAATCCCATTGAGCATGCATTTCACTTGCTGAAGACAAAACTGAAGGGAAAATGCCCCAAGAACAAGCAGGAACTGAAGACAGTTGCAGTAGAGGCCTGGCAGAGCATAACCAGGGATGAAACCCAGCGTCTGGTGATGTCTATGCGTTCCAGACTTCAGGCTGTGATTGACTGCAAAGGATTTGCAACCAAGTATTAAGAAGGGAAAGTTTGATTTATGATTATTATTCTGTCCCATTACCTTTGGTCCCTTAACAAGTGGGAGGCACATCTGCAAACTGCTGTAAGTCCTACACCGTTCACCTGAGTTGGATGTACATACCCTCAAATTAAAGCTGACAGTCTGCAGTTAAAGCACATTGTGTTTGTTTCATTCCAACTCCATTGTGGTGGTGTATAGAGCCAAAGATGTTACAATTGTGTCCATGTCCCAATATTTCTGGACCTGACTGTATATAACCAAATTTTATTAATATATACCACCCTCCTTTCCGCCTAAAACTATTTTTATTTAGCTGACAGTTACAGGGGAGTCACAGCAGTGTAGTAAAGGGTTAACAGTTGAACCTTACTGAGCATCCAGCATCCCTCTCTCTTCAGTAGATCTGGGAGTCATTTGTAAATGCTCTGCGTCTGTAGGGATGTTTAGCTCAGCGGCAGCTTGGGGGGAATATCTCTTGCTGTGCAGCCATAAATCCCTCCCCATGGAAACACGTCACGCGGCATGCCAAAGCACTGACAGCAAACAGGAAGCTCAGGGAGATTGTTCTTCAAGGAATTTTTGGAAAAACTCTCTATCTGCCAGCAGTTTAGTAATCATGTACGGGCGGATTTGGGAGAACTTTCAGATGAGCTAAAGTTGTCTGGGCATGATTGGTGCACCTTTAGGGTTTCTGCTTGATAGATACATACATACATACGATACATACAGATACAGACATACAGATAGCTCCAGGTAGATAGATAAATACAGATACAGAGATACAGATACAGATAGATAAATAGAGATAGATACAGATAAATAGAGCGACAGACAGAGACAGACAGAGACAGACAGACAGATGCAGATACATAGAGATAGAGATAGATACAGATAGATATAGATATATACAGATAATAGAGATACAGAAAGTTACAGATATATAAATAGAGATAGATACTGACAGAGATACAGATAAATAAACAGAGATAGATACAGATAGATAGATACAGATAAATAAATAGAGATAGATACCGATACAGAGATAGATAGATAGATAGATAGATAGATACAGATAGAAAAAGATACAGACAGATATAGATAGATACAGATAAATAGAGATAGATACAGACAGATACAGATATAGAGATAGATACAGACAGATACAGATAAATATAGATACAGAGATATACAGTAGATAGATACAGATACACAGATAGATACAGAGATAGATACAGATACAGATAAATAAATAAAGATAGCTAGATACAGATAGAGATAGATACAGACAGATACATAGAGATAGATACAGATAGATAGATAGATACAGACAGATACATAGAGATAGATACAGATAGATAGAGATAGATACAGATAGATAGATACAGACATATATAGAGATAGATACAGATATAGAGACAGATAGATACAGACAGATACAGACAAATAGAGATTTATACAGATAAAGATATACAGGGTTATCCAAAGAGATCCGAATTGCTTGAGAAAGGTAACCGAACGCTGAAAATCAGCGTTCGGTTACCTTTCCTGGCCATTCGGCTATCCAGAGAGCAGGCAATTCGCCAAATCCTGGCGAATTGCCTAAACATACGGTGCCTGTTCGGTGCCTATTCGAGGGCAGTGAAATCCCCATAGAGAAGCACTGCTTCGGCTATTCAGAGAACACAAACCAGCAGTGAAAGGTTCCCTAATGCCCTGCCATTCGGTGGTTTAATTCGGCAAATTTATTCAGGAGAATCCCATAGGCTTCAATGTTAAAAATATTCCCGTTTTAATTCAATATCTAATAAACCATTCATTATAAAATTCTGCAGCAAAGAGTCTCTTTATTTATAGATTTTTTAGGATACTTTAAGCATTTTTCAGATTTTTTTTTTTTTTTTTTAAAAGTCCGATTATTTTTTTGATTTTTTTTTCAGTTTACTTATTTTTTTTGTAACAGCCTCTTTATTATCATTCCCTGGACCTCCTGTGAAAATTTCAGACATTTTCGCTCAGTAGATTAGGGAATGTGTATACGGATATACACTATACAGTGTGGGCGCTTGTTTATTTGATGAATTGATTAAAGTGCTATGTGGATTACTAGTAAATAGTCAAATGCAGCCTATAGTATGGTAAAAAACACATAAAAAACAACCAAAATATGTGTCAAGACTAAGACAAAGAGATGAAAAAGGACCATACGGCGCATAAAATAGTGTATAAAATAGTGAACAGCTGATTAATAGACAACTGGTTAATATTGGATAAAATGTAAAATATAAGTGAATAAAATTGCCCTTTAAAATACCAAATAGAAATATTAAAGATGCATAGGAAAAAGAGTAAAATGTGCAAAAAGTATATATGGAGATAAGTCAATTAGTGCAAATGAGTGCTCAAAAAGTGCAGCAGTTCAATACTCAAAGGAGTGTTGTTGATTGAAGACAAGTGTATCAATCTTCTCTGTGGTGTGAGTATCAGATCTTCTCTTTAAAGATATCCCTCAGAGAGAAATAAAACATAAAGGCAATAATAGTGCAGATGGTCGTACTGGAATGGAGCAATTCAATAAAGTCAATGTATGTACCACTCACATTTATAGGAGCCTAAGGGAAATCCAGGCTCAAGGAAAATAGCTTGCGGCCAGATATAGGGTGGCACGTCCCTCCTTTCGTCTATGGTGGTTGCTAGGTAAAGCAGAGAGAGTCGGGAGACGACACTCCCATAGCGTAACTCTGTGCGTATATGTGGAAAAATTAAATTAAAATTGATCACACTCACCAATTATAGAGCCTCTCAATACCAGGCTCAAGGGATACCGCCTTGGGCTCTCTTAAGGTGGAGGCCCGAACCCCTGCCGCCTGGATCCTCCTTTCAGCACTGAGCTCTCTGCTATGAACAAAGGCTTCTCTCCCAGGGAACTTCTGGCCGCAAGCTATTTTCCAATTTTATCCAATATTAACCAGTTGTCTATTAATCAGCTGTTCACTATTTTATACACTATTTTATGCGCCGTATGGTCCTTTTTCATCTCTTTATTTTCGCTCAGTAGTTTCTTTGCAAACAGCGTTTCTTTTTCCCAGATTCATACAAATGGTTTTTCTAATTTATTCACTGCCTCCTCTACTTCACAGCTGCTTCGGCTCTGTGTGATTCGGCTCCTGTTCGGCTCCTGTTCGGCTTCTTCAAAGGTTAATCCAGATGTTTTTGCTTGTTTTCAGAGTGCATTCGGTTAGTTTTCGTCAGGTTTGCGGCAGCTTTTCCCTGCAATTCGGGGGCCCTGTGGTGCTTGCTGAATACACCGCAGGGTCACCGAAATGCAATCGGCAAAAGGAACCGAATTGAAGAGAACGAAAAGTCACCGAACGTGCGGTGACTTTTCGAATCTCTTTGGATAACCCTGATGGATACATTAAAATAATTCTTTGTTCATAGTTTATATCTATTTTTCCATAAAACACATTTTTAGTGAGTATTGCTTGCTCTGTTTGTAATGTTCGCTGTTATTACTTTCCCATTTTATTGTAACGCTCTCTGATAAAGAGAAATGTTGTGACTGTGTAAGTCATGATAATCATTAGAATAATGATATAATTACCTTAATATGCCTGACACACATGCCATGATTAGAAATAAAAGAATTATTGAAAACTGTTTTTCTCTCCCTGGAAGTTGCACTCAGATATTAAAGGGACATTCTCACATTGTTGAATTGTCCGTGAAACGCATCCTATGTGCTGCCCAACACGGCCTTGGCTCTCTTTAACTCTGTGAAAGGGCTCATCAAACCGTGACATTGTTAGCCTTTCCAGCTGAATATTATTATTATCTTGTATTTATAAAGCGCCAACATATTCCGTAGCGCTGTACAATGGGGCAGCACAAACATGAAACATACATGATAAATAAGGAAAAGACAACCCTGCCCAAAGGATAGCTTATCTAGAAAGTACAGCACTTTAACCAAGTGCTCAGCCAGACATCCCGTGAGCTTACAATCTAAGGGACGAGGTAAGAGAAACAGATGGGAGCAGAGGGAAGGTGAAGCTGCTTGCTAGAAGAAATGTTGTGATGGTTGTATGGGAAGGACCAGAAGGTGGGGCTGAGTAAAGGTAATTAGTGAGAGAAGTGGAAACAGCTGTAAAGGAGCCATTAAATTATGGACCGGGCCTGGGTGGGAGGGAGGGACTGCAGAGTGGAGAATCTTGGGTCTGTGATTGTCAGTGTGTGCTGCAAAATAGAATGGAGATTTGCCAAGTGTGTCCTTAAAAACTACACAGCAGGAGGAAGGAGGAGGAGCAGGAAGAGGGGGAAGGAGGAGGAGCAGGAAGAGGGGGAAGGAGGAGGAGCAGGAAGAGGGGGAAGGAGGAGGAGCAGGAAAAGGGAGGAAGGAGGAGGAGCAGGAAGAGGGGGAAGGAGGAGGAGCAGGAAGAGGGGGAAGGAGGAGGAGCAGGAAGAGTGGGGGGAGGAGGAGGAGCAGGAAGAGGGGGGAGGAGGAGGAGCAGGAAGAGGGGGAAGGAGGAGGAGCAGGAAGAGGGGGAAGGAGGAGGAGCAGGAAGAGGGGGGAGGAGGAGGAGCAGGAAGAGGGGGGAGGAGAAGGAGCAGGAAGAGGGGGAAGGAGGAGGAGCAGGAAGAGGGGGGGAGGAGGAGAAGCAGAGGTAAAGACCAGGTAAAAAAGTGTTTTTTTTTTTTAAGTAAAATGGAGAACATTGAACCAAGGAATCAGCCAGAAATAATAATAGAGAAGATGCTGGATTTCGTGTTTCACATCTGACTTCTCTGTCTGTAACCTGATATCAATCCTCTTACCCAGAAAATCAGAAACTTGAACCCTATGCTATGAGCAAGAATGATGAGGGGCAGGAAGCTGAGTCGGCAGTTATCATGATGGCTGTTGAATAAATAGAATTAACCCCTTGTAGGTAGAGATTTAAGTTGCTAAAATACTTATTTTACCTGCAGTCTAACTTCATGAGATCTTGCATAAAACCGGTGCAATGACCCTGTAAGGATTTTTTTAAGGTGCTCTGCAGAGAAGGACTGAATTCACTGCTGCGAATTCGTCTCAATGCAGGGATCCTGTGGATATAAAACAGGTTTATCTGAGAATCATAAGCAATAAAAGTATTACAATCCCCATAAAATGCTATTCATAGCCACGTGCAGCTTCTAAAACCAATGTGCTACTATGGAAGGAGCGATTATATTTTCTGTTTAATACTTTTACCCCTTGTTAGTTTGTTAGCAAACAAATTAGTAACCCCTTAATGTCATTCAGAGGCAGAAGAAGCCCTTCAGACGGCACCAGCTGACCGTCTGATTTATTGCTAAAGGGGTTAAATTCCTTCTAGTACCTGGGAGGTACAGGTATCAGTTAACACGTGGGACCCCCTGTATCATCTTTCACCAGATTTTGTGTTGATATTGTTTCTACCAGGGCCGTGGCATCCGTTAGCTCAAATTAGGCAACTGCCTTGGGCGCCAATAGGAGGGGGTCGCCCCTCGGGCTAATATATGTTTTTGTCATTGAGCTTGTAGGGTTAACAGGGGATCTAGAAAGGGTAACAACTGGAGCTGAGAGGTATTAGAGAGAGATCAAGGAAGGGGAGAAAGATATGGGGGGGTTAGGGAAATTCAGGAGTGGGTGGGAAGAGATTAGCAGAGATGAGATAGGAGATGTAGACCATAAAAGAGTATGAGACGTATTATCCCGAGCAGAGATAATATTTGGTGTGAAAACACAGGTGAGTGGAAGAAATCCTTGCAACGTACGTTGATTCCATTTCCTACGTTTTTCTCCTCATTGTTGTAAGACTGATACCTGTCACTCCTCAATCCACCACATCATTCCTATCATTCTCAACTCCTAGTAATTCTTATCTTCCAGTGTGTCCTGTATCTTTACAAACTCCACATTGTAAAGCCCACTGTCACTTTATGACCCATCCGTTATCCATTCACTACTATCAGCCCACGAAACATTAGTAACACTGTGTCATTATTTGTATCATTGCGATACAGCAGTGGTTCCCAACCGCGGTCCTCAAGTACCCCCAACAGGTCAGGTTTTCCAGATATCTGAAGCACAGCACAGGTGATATGATTTACTGCTTAGAGACTGCAGTATTCAGTCTGCTTTTGTCCGAGGTAATCCTTAAAATCTGGCCTGTTAGGGGTACTTGAGGCCCACGGTTGGGAACCACTGCCATACAGTATTATCTTTAATTTTTCTAAATGGTACCGACACCTATCTGAGGTGGGGCAAGTCATTGTTTTGCAAGTTACAAGTAAGTCTCAAGTCTTTGTATTTAAGTTCCAAGTAAAGTCCCAAGTCAAAACAGGAAAGTCCCGAGTCAAGACGGGCAAGTCCCGATTAAAGTTCCGAGTCAAGACAGGCAAGTCCAAAGTCAAGACGGGCAAGTCCCGATTCAAGCCCTGAGTCAAGAACGGCAAGTCCCAAGTCGAGCCCTGAGTCAAGAATGGCAAGTCCCAAGTCAAGACAGGCAAGTCCCGAGTCAAGTCCCAAATCAAGACAGGCAAGTCCCAAGTCAAGATAGGTAAGCCCTGATTCATGTTCTGAGTCAAGACAGGCAAGTCCAGGGTAAAGTCTGGAGTCAAGGCAGGAAAGTCCTGAGTCAAGTCCTGAGTCAAGACAGGCAAGTCCTGAGTGATCTCTAGTCAAGACAGACAAGCCCTGAGTCATCTCCGGAGTCAAGGCAGGCAAGTCCCGAGTTAAGACAGGCAAGTCCGGAGTAAAGTCTGGAGTGAAGGCAGGCAAGTCCTGAGTCAAGACAGACAAGCGCAAAGTCAAGACAGGCATGTCCTGATTCAAAACAGGCAATTCCTGAGTCATCTCTGTAGTCAAGACAGACAAGTCCGGAGTCATCTCCAGAGTCAAGGCAGGCAAGTCCCGAGTCAAGGCAGGAAAGTCCCGAGTCAAGACAGGCAAGTCCCGATTCAAGTCCAAGTCAAGACAGACAAGTGCAAATTCAAGACAAGCAAGTCCTGATTCAAGTCCCGAGTCAAGACAGGCAAGTCTGACTCCTGAGTCATCTCTGTAGTCAAGACAGACAAGTCCCGAGTCATATCCCGAGTCAAGGCAGGCAAGTCCTGATTCAAGCCTTGGTCAAGACAGGCAAGTCCCGATTCAAGTCCTGAGTCAAGAACGGCAAGTCCCAAGTCAAGACAGACAAGTCCCGATTCCAGTCTCGAGCCAAGATAGGCAAGTCCTGAGTCATCTCTGGAGTCAAGACAGGCAAGTCCCGAGTCAAGACAGGCAAGTCCCGATTCAAACCTTGGTCAAGACAGGCAAGTCCCAAGTCAAGACTGGCAAGTCCCGATTCAAGTTCCGAGTCAAGATAGACAAGTCCCAAGCAAGACAGGCAAGGCCTGATTCAGGGTCCTGAGTAAAGACAGGCAAGTCCCGAGTCATGTCCAGAGTCAAGGCAGTCAAGTTCCGAGTCAAGACAGGGAAGTCCCGAGCCAAGTCCCGAGTCAAGACAAGTCTAGGTCATGTCCTCAGCTTTAAGCTTCAAGTGTTCAACACTTCCTTAGATCTCTTTGCAGAATTTAGTTTCTGAGCATTAATTACTAAGGAAGCTTTTTAACATAGGTTTTTCTTTCTCTCTTCAATTTCATGTGAGATTAAAAATGTGAAATTGTGACTTACACTTAGTAAGGACAAACTGAAAAACCAGGAAAGTGCATATATAATGCACTAAGAGAATTCGTAAAAATTATACAATAACTAAGACTTTATTAATTCACCTCGAAAAAAAACACACAAACAAATATATTCTGTGAACAAAAGTCCCAGTCTGATATTACTCCTTCCCAAAATATTATCATGTGTAGAATAAAGGTAGTTACAATGAGCCTTCCTGGGGCCCAAATACCACTAATCAAACATCCCTTGCTACAATAACACTATAATAGTCCGGCAAGAACCAGTGTCTATACATCGGCAGTTCAAGCTGCCTACATACATATATATATACATATATTGCTTTTAACACCTTTAGTGATTGAACATTTTAACAAGTTTTGTAAATCCCTGTCCATAGTGTCGCAGACGTTACAACATTTTCAGACTCTGTAATTTCATCCAGTGTGTGCATCGCCGTCTCATTATTTTAAGGGATTATTATTTTAAACGTCTATGGGCGTTTTGGCATTTTTCACTGCATTTTGGCGATTCCATTTTGCCAAAAATAGGGAACTAGCGAATAGACACCACATTGTGCTGAAATTGGAGTCGCTGAAGCAGTTATTGGACTCAACAAAAAACGTTGAATCGCACCGATAACTGCCGAACTGGCATCGGCGAATTCTGCCAAACTGAAAAAAAATAAAAAAGTCTCCTATTCTACTACTAGGAGTATAAATTAATAAAATGTGTCCAAATAATAAAAAGGTCTGTTTCAAAATTAAAAAAAAGTATTTTAAAAAAACAAGAAAAACGAAAATGTCGTCTAAAAATACAGAAAAAGTGTTCTAAAAATTAAAAGGGTTTTTGTAGAAAATGAAAAGACCGGTCTTTAACCACTTGCGCGTCCAGCCAAGTGGTTCTCCTGTGCTATGGACGCGCTGAGCGCATCCATGCACAGGAGGCAGCAATCGGCCGGATTCCGGCCGATTGCTGCGCCCCCCCCCCCCCCGTGCGGGCTGACATCTTGGATGTCAGCCCGGCACTCCGGGACCCTGGCAGGGCCATTAGATGACATTACGGCGGCGCGATGACATCTAATTCAGGCGCCCCCCGCGTGTGCGGAGGAGGCGCCTGAAAGGGAGGGACGAGGTCCTTCGGACCTCTCTCCCTCCCAATCGCCGGGGGGCACAAAGTTAAGGCAGGCACCATTTGGAAGGGCACAGCCTGCCCTTCCAAACGGTGGCTGACCTTAACCCCTGGGGAGCCGGATCACGATTTGCACCGAAAAGCACCGGATCGTGAGCCTCTCCCGGAGCTGGCCGATATCTTGGATGTCGACCAAGCCTCCAGGAACTTCCCCTGAGGACTGGAGTCATCGTGGATAGCATGATGAGGCCAGTCCTGGAGTTAACCCCTAGCTGCCACCAATGGTGGAGATAGGGGGTTCCAATGAACCCCCTATCTCCCGATCCGTGGCAGCTAAGGGTTAATGATTGATATCATTGGATCGGCCAGAGCATGGCCTTTCCAACGATACCAAACTTGACCATGTAAAAAGTTTTGTTTGTAAAAAAAATATAAGAAAATAAAAAATATATTTAAAAAAAAATTGTAAAAAAAAATAAACAAGTTTTTTTGTTTTGTTAATGCAGCAATATTGTTCCCATTTCAATTATAATGTGATCAACAATGCTGCACTAACGATTTTTGTATGCGGTGCGTTTGTTAAAAATAGCGAAATTTCCCCATTTCTAATTTTTTTAACAAGCGCACCCCATAGAAAGTATAACCGCAAATGCTCGCATGTTAAAATGTGAAAAAGAACACTTTACACGTTGTAAATTATTAAAAATTCAAATTTTATTGGATTTTTTGTTATAATATACAGACAGGACATAACGTATACATATAATAATGATATATTATGAATCTGCCGAGTCTGCCGGAAAGAACGATATATAATATGTCTGGGTCATATAATAAAATAAGGCTTCATATCGCGTTTAAACATGATGAGCGAAACCGGTAAAAATGAGCTCAGCACAGAGGTGTGAAATGCCTCAGCAGCGAAAGGGTTAACAAAAAAGAATTAAAAAATATTACCAGGGTTATTCAAAGAGCACCGATCTGGCCCTGAAATGTAACCGGAGACTGAAATTCAGCATACGGCTACACTTCCTGGCCATTCGGCTATTCAGAGAACAAAAACCAGCAGTGAAACGTTGCCGAAATGCCCTGCTGTTTGGTGGTCTCATTCGGCAGGTTTATTCAGGTGAATCCCATAGGCTTCAATGTTAAAAATACTCCTGTTTTAATCCAATATCTAATAAACCATTTATTATAGTATTCTGCAGTAAATAGTTTCTTTATTTATAGATTTTTTAGGATCTTTTAGGCATTTTTTGTGATTTTTACGGCAATCTTTTTTTCCTTTTTTTTTTTTGCATCGTTTTTTCTTTTTTCTGTAACAGCCCTTTTTATTATCATTCATTGGATTTTATATGTAAATTCCAGACATTTTCGTTCAGTAGTTTTTTTGCAAACAGCGTTTCAAATTTAAAACTTTCAAGCGTACTGTTTTTTTTTTTCACCTCGTTCGTCTGCGTGTCGGCTTTTTCCGGCGTCTGCTCTGAGCTGTGATCAGCGGCTAGTCGAGTTTCTCTGGCGTGTTCGGCGTGGTTATTCCAGCTGTTTCTGTGTGTTCGCGCTGAGTGTTCAGTGTGTTTGCGGCGAGTTTTCCCTGCGCTACGGGGGGCCCTGCGGTGCTTGCTGAATACACCGCAGGGTCGGCGAACTAGGATCGCCAAAACGCCCGGAAGTGCGGGGAACGAAAAGTTACCAAACGTGCGGGGACTTTTCGAATCTCTTTAAATAACCCTTTAAGTTTTTACATTGAAACCTATTGGATTCAATTGTTTCAGCCTGTTGTATTGAAACGCTGAATATCAGGGCATTCTGCCAGCATTTCGGGGCAGTTTTGCTGTAAATACGCCAGTATATGGCTAATTGATAGCTTAGTGAATAGAGGAATCGGCCTGAAGTTGCACCGAACGGTGAAATGCACCCCTTATATAGTTTCTGGATTCAATTCCCCCAGAATTCCACATACAAGAAACAAACCAGCGGGGGTTAACTTATTTTTCAGTGTGACAAAGGTATTTAAAGTCATTATTAGAAGGAATGCATTGACGTTTCCGGCTCGGCAGCACTGGCGGATTCTGGCCACCTTGCTTGCCGGATAGGCATTAGAAAGGTTGCTGTTAATTGGCCCCTCGCAGGGAGGTCATTAGATTAATGTTACCGCAAATTAGTCATGCGAATTCATGAACATCGGTCTCATTCGCTGATTGTGTGATATCGTGTGGTGCGCCGGGCAGAGCGGCATCGCTATGAATATCAATGAAACTGGGAAGAAAAACCTGGAATACAGATTAAAAAGCTGCGTTATGAAGTCGAAGGCGGCCAGCTTTTACATATAATAAACACATGTGGTATAATACGGAAAACATCAGGTACGGGAAGCTTAAAGGGACATTTTACTCATCCTGACATCTTTATAGTTATAAAGTTGTCAGGATGTGAGGAGTGCCCCCCTACCCCCTCCCTCCCTCCCATCTGTCCCCGTTCTGGCAGAATCACGGTGTGAAGCAGAGGAGTTTCCTCCTCCCCACCCAGCGTCACCAGCACCCGGGAATTTGAATTTCACCAGATCGTTCACTAGTGATGTCACACACAGAGAGCGGCCGACGTCACCTTCTGAGGCCAATCGCTGTAGCGAGCGTTCCCAGAGATGGATCAGATCTGTGCATGCGCGTGCAGCCCCGATCCATCGCTCTGCGCAGGCACTACGGAACTTATGTACAGAATGAATGCGAGTCCCTTTCCGCTGCGCAATTTGCAGTTCCTGCTCTATACAAGTTGTGTAGGAGCACAGATTGCGTTAGAAAGCTTCAGGGACTTCCAGCGGGGCCGGCTCTAGTGTTTGCGGGGCCAGCTCTAGTGTTTGCGGGGCCGGCTCTAGTGTTTGCGGGGCCGGCTCTAGTGTTTGCTGGGCCAGCTCTAGTGTTTGCGGGGCGGCTCTAGTGTTTGCGGGGCCGGCTCTAGTGTTTGCGGGGCCAGGTGACATGCGGGGCCAGGTGACATGCGGGGCCACTTTTTTCATAAGAATGAAAGTGAGTGAATGTGATGGAAATATGTGGCTGAGTAGCATGGGTGTGAGCGTGTGTGTCATAGAGACTGATGAGAGCGTGTGGCTGGAGTGAAGGGGTTAAAACTTAATGTTCTGTTTCCCTGCACACATTGCTGATACGATTTCCATAAAAATGATATTCTACAGCGTAATCAAAGAATCAAAGCTCCTTTTTTTATTCTGGCCCGCGTGCAGCGTGAAGGTATATACATTCAGGCGCCCTGTTGTGTATAAAAGTGACACCTAATATATGCTCGGTTGTAAAACTATTAACTAGCAGCTCATGGACCAAAATAGCATGAGGGGTGGATTCTCTAAGTGGTGAAATGGGATGAGCTGGGAAGTAAAGCGCATGTGTTCCGTTCAGGAGGGAGAAGGAAATAAATAATGGATGGAAATGAGGAATATGCTGGTTTTAGCAAGAAGAATTATTTCATGCATAATTCTAAATCCACCAAAATGTTCACATTAAAGGGACACTACCCCGAACATAAGCTGTAACTAGATTACATGTGCATCACAAGCAAAACAACCTTATAAAACACTTTATAAACACTTTATAAAATACATTATAAAACACTTATAAAACACCTTATAAAACACACTATAAAACACCTTATAAAATCGATTATAAAACATTATAAAACACCTTTACTTAAGTACTTGTAACTGTAACTTTGTATTTCTGTAACACTTCAATGTTCTTGAACCCAGGACATACTGAAAACGAGAGAAATCTCAATGTATCCTTCCTGGTAAAATCCTTTATAAATAAATAAAATAAAACACCTTATAAAAACATTATAAACCACCATACAAAACACATTATAAAAAAAACATTATATACCACCTTATAAAACACCATATTAGGCTAGGGTCAAACGAAAGCATTTTTAAACGCGAACGTAAAAAAGTGCGTCCGAACGCATTGATGTATTTATTTACGGAATATGCGAAAACGGTCATACGATGCGCATTTTCGTGCGTGATGTTTTACGAATCCAAACCAGGAAACTTTTTGCGTCTGGACGTTATGTTGGCCGGACATGAGCAGGGTCTGACGTCTCCTAATCACACACACACGCCGCTAGCGGGCGCAGCGCACTCTGTACGTCCGTACTAGAGGTTCTGCGTTCTCGAAAAAATGCGTTCATTTTCCACTTGCGTTGCGCGGCCGGACTTTTGTGCGGCCGTACTTCGTATATTTGCCGTCATTGCCCGTCATTTGCTGCTAGTGCGGCCGTAATTAAATGCGCTAGAACGCACGTTAAAAGTGCGCTGGTCTGACCCCAGCCTAAAACAGACAAAATAAAAAAGGGGGAATATATAGAGGAAAATATATAGAGGGAAATATCACACAATGGATGCACCCAGTGACACATATAGAGGAAAATATCACACAATGGATGCACCCAGTGACACATAGAGGAAAATATCACACAATGGATGCGCCCAGTGACACATATAGAGGAAAATATCACACAATGGATGCACCCAGTGACACATATAGAGGAAAATATCACACAATGGATGCACCCAGTGACACATATAGAGGAAAATATCACACAATGGATGCACCCAGTGACACATATAGAGGAAAATATCACACAATGGATGCGCCCAGTGACACATATAGAGGAAAATCACACAATGGATGCACCCAGTGACACATATAGAGGAAAATATCACACAATGGATGCACCCAGTGACACATATAGAGGAAAATATCACACAACGGATGAGCCCAGTGACACATATAGAGGAAAATATCACACAATGGATGCGCCCAGTGACACATATAGAGGAAAATATCACACAAAGAATGCACCCAGTGACACATATAGAGGAAAATATCACACAATGGATGCGCCCAGTGACACATATAGAGGAAAATATCACACACTGGATGCACCCAGTGACACATATAGAGGAAAATATCACACAATGGATGCACCCAGTGACACATATAGAGGAAAATATCACACAATGGATGCATCCAGTGACACATATAGAGGAAAATATCACACAATGGATGCACCCAGTGACACATATAGAGGAAAATATCACACAATGGATGCACCCAGTGACACATATAGAGGAAAATATCACACAATGGATGCACCCAGTGACACATATAGCGGGAAATATTTCCTTTCCTAAACATACAGGAGATAAACAAAGCGCATGTAAGATATCAGCAACATCAAATAAACACAATAAGGACATGTCGTGTTTTGGTCATAGTGTAAATTTAATATTTAAGGATCTGAGCTTCCGTTGATGTAATCTCTGAGCTGGAGATACTTTGCATCAGGACTCATTAAATCAGCATTTCTCCAGTCGAACCCCAAACCTAGGGAAATGTTAGCAACGCACAGCTGGGGACCCGTGATCATTAAAATAATGTTTGTTCAATGGGATTAGAAAAGTCCTGGGATTAAAATGACTTTGCAACAGTTACAGCTTTGAGGTTTATGACCGGGAGCGCTGCCTGCCATCCTCCTCTGATTTATTACATGCTTTATTATTGTCATTCTCTGTATGATTAGTGAAACAAACCAAAAAAGAAACGGTTTATTGAAAACAGATATATCAAAATCATTTCGAAAGCCTTGCACACCCCATGCCCTTAAAGGCAAACTCTACTCATCCTAACCAGACTGAACGCAACCAAACAACAAAAACAACAACAAGCCAACACGATAAACAAAACCACTTTGAAATACCTTTGTTATTGTGTCACTAAAACTGTTACTTTCTGTCTTTAAACCTAACTCAATATCTTGTTACGGTGGTGTGACGGGATGTGCTCAACATAAGAGGAGGTACATTTCCTGAGACCCTCATTAATTTCCACTCATTTCTTTAAAGGGACACTCTACCTGTTCTGACCACTTTATTGTTCTAAAGTAGTCAGGATGTGAAAAGTGCTCCCCTTCCCCCTCTCCTAGCTCCCCGATCTTGTGGTGTGGTATGTGTACAATGTGTAACTATACTGTGCTGTATTTTTTTTTCGTGCTGGTGTATTTGGTTAGGGATGTGCGTTTCGGGTTTCGGAATTTTCACGAAATTTCCCGATTCGTGCATTCGGATTTGGCCGATTTTCTGAAAATTTTCAGATCCGAAAACGGCAGATACGAACAAATTTCCGAACCGAAATAAAAACTTTTCGGAATTTTCGAATGGACTAGAAATGTGTAAAATTGAAAATCATTTTCGATCCATTCGTGATTTCGGCTCCATTCCTGATTTCGGTTCCATTTCAGTAATTTTGGACAATGTATTTTTCGGTTATATCGCTGATTCTGTAATTTTGTATCATTCACATCTCAATGTATCCTTCTTGTAAAACATGAGAAATCTCAATGTATCCTTCTTGTAAAACATGAGAAATTTCAATGTATCCTTCTTGTAAAACCAGAGAAATCTCAATGTATCCTTCCTGGAAAACCAGAGAAATCTCAATGTATCTTTCTTGTAAAACCAGAGAAATCTCACTGTATCCTTCCTGGAAACCCAGAGAAATCTCAATGTATCCTTCTTGTAAAACCAGAGAAATCTCAATGTATCCTTCTTGTAAAACCAGAGAAATCTCAATGTATCCTTCTTGTAAAACCAGAGAAATCTCAATGTATCCTTCCTGGAAACCCAGAGAAATCTCAATGTATCCTTCTTGTAAAACCAGAGAAATCTCAATGTATCCTTCTTGTAAAACCAGAGAAATCTCAATGTATCCTTCTTGTAAAACCAGAGAAATCTCAATGTATCCTTCCCGGGAAACCAGAAAAATCTCAATGTATCCTTCTTGTAAAACATGAGAAATCTCAATGTATCCTTCCCGGAAAACCAGAGAAATTTTAATGTATCCTTCCCGGGAAACCAGAAAAATCTCAATGTATCCTTCTTGTAAAACATGAGAAATCTCAATGTATCCTTCCCGGAAAACCAGAGAAATTTCAATGTATCCTTCCTGGGAAACCAGAGAGATCTCAATGTATCCTTCCCGGAAAACCAGAGAAATCTCAATGTATCCTTCCCGGGAAACCAGAGAAATCTCAATGTATCCTTCTTGTAAAACCAGAGAAATCTCAATGTATCCTTCCTGGAAAACCAGAGAAATCTCAATGTATCCTTCTTGTAAAACATGAGAAATCTCAATGTATCCTTCTTGTAAAACATGAGAAATCTCAATGGCAGAATTATCATATCGACAGAATTATCTTATCAACAGAAATATCGGATCCGAAAAACCATTAGTTTACGTCAAAACGAATAGACACTTTGAAACGAGGAGAACAGACGTTCCGAAAAACACGAAAACTTCCGAAATCACGAAAAAAAAGTCAATACGAAAAACTAACCGAAAACGAACCGAACTGAAACGGAAATCGGCCGAAGCGAGCCGAAACGAAAATTTACAAAATCCGAACGAACCGAACCGAAAAAAAAATTGGTGCACAAGTCTAATTTGGGTTCGGCCAGGATGTTCAGATCTGCCATTAACACCAGCTTTTAAAAGACGTTAAAATTATGCGCGCAAACGCTGTGCGTTAAAAACTGCGCATAGATTGTAATACCATCCGCGTACCAGCGCACAAACGCATTTGCACTCACAATATTAAGTATAGGACGCACGCAGTACAGTACGCTTGTGCAGGGTTCACGCAGGTCCACCCATGTTAGACGTGTGCGCGCGTTTGTTGCACTGACGTTGTAACACGACGGTATGCGCAAAGGGTTTTGCCCCTCGCGTTAATGCATTTTTGCGCACGTGTTAATGTTTGCGCGCAGACTGTAATAGAGCCCATATTGTACCCCAGTGGGACATCACTTCAATTTAACAGGCCACTCCATCCAAACCCTATACTTAACATTGTGAGCGCAAATGCATTTGTGCGCTGGTACGCGGATGGTATTACAATCTATGCACAGTTTTTAACGCACATCGCTTGCGCGCATAATTTTAACGTCTTTTAAAAGCTGGTGTTAATGGTAAATCTGAACGTCCTGGCCGAACCCAAATACACCAGCCCAAAAAAAACAATACAGCAAACTATAGTTACACATTCTACACATACCCAAACATTAAAATGAGAAGTTGTGCGTGCTTTCATTATTGCTGCAGCATATATACTCAAATTGATTTTGACAGGCGCAAAAACTTAACGGGAGACAATTGTGTTTTTTAATTCTGATTGGCTGAATCGCGTGAAAAAACAGTCCGCACACCGATTTCTGCGCGCAACGTTAATGCGCGCTCGTTTTTGCGCGTCTTTTTTACGCACATTGTTTTTTTTTATGGATGAAGAAATGCTCTCGGATTGTAATACCAGTGTTAATTTACACGCGTTTTTTAACACTTCGCGCACAACTTAATATGCTGCGCGAGCGTTTTTGCGCAAAGAATGTAATAGAGCCCTATGTATTTTCCTGGTGGTTCTTGATGGAGTGTCTGTGCTGGTTCATCCTGAGATTTAGTTTAAGGCTGGTTTCACCAATATAGCAGCCCTTATCACACGCCATGCACTGGATCATGTACAGTTGTTTTCAAAATTATTCAACCCCCACTGAAATTGAGTGTTTTGGCCAGTTTGACATTGATTTTGATCATTCAGTCATCTTGCTTACAATTAAATCAAAGAGGCACGTGTAGGTCAGACAAATATAACATAAGATTTATAATGAAATAAGCACAAATGTCTTTTCTGTGCTCACATCATTATCAGTTTTATTCAACCCCCAAGTGACATTCAATCTTAGTACTTAGTACAACATCCTTTTACAGTTATAACAGCTTTTAAACGTGAAGCATAGCTTGACACAAGTGTCTTGCAGCGATCTACGGGTATCTTCGCCCATTCGTCATGGGCAAAAGCCTCCAGTTCAGTCACATTCTTAGGCTTGCGCACTGCAACTGCTTTCTTTAAGTCCCACCAGAGGTTCTCAATCGGATTTAAGTCTGGTGACTGCGATGGCCACTCCAAAATGTTCCAGCCTTTAATCTGCAACCATGCTCTAGTGGATTTGGAGGTAGGCTTGGGATCATTGTCCTGTTGAAAGGTCCAACGTCTCCCAAGCCTCAGGTTTGTGACGGACTGCATCACATTGTCATCCAATATCTCCTGGTACTGAAGAGAATTCATGGTACCTTGCACACGCTGAAGCTTCCCTGTACCTGCAGAAGCAAAACAGCCCCAAAGCATGATTGACCCCCCGCCATGCTTCACAGTAGGCAAGGTGTTCTTTTCTTCATAGGCCTTGTTCTTCCTCCTCCAAACATAGCGTTGATCCATGGGCCCAAACAGTTCTAATTTTGTTTCATCAGTCCACAGAACACTATCCCAAAACTTCTGTGGTTTGTCCACATGACTTTTGGCATACTGGAGTCGACTCTTCTTATTCTTTGGAGACAGCAAGGGGGTGCGCCTGGGAGTTCTGGCATGGAGGCCTTCATTACGCAGTGTGCGCCATATTGTCTGAGCTGAAACTTCAGTACCCACATCTGACAAATCTTTTCTCAGTTCCTCAGCAGTCACACGGGGACTTTTCTCCACTCTACGCTTCAGGTAGCGCACTGCAGTCGAAGTCAGCATCTTCTTTCTGCCATGACCAGGTAGCGTTTCAACAGTGCCCTTTGCCTTGAATTTGCGAATGATGCTTCCTATGGTCTCTCTTGGTATGTTTAACATCTTTGCAATCTTCTTATAGCCATTGCCCTTCCTGTGAAGAGTAATCACCTCTTCTCTTGTCTTCCTGGACCATTCTCTTGACTTCACCATGTTTGTAACCACACCAGTAAATGTCTAGAAGGAGCTGAGTATAACAGTCATTTTAAAGCTGCCTAATTGGTGCTTATTATGCTTTATTGCTGCTCTGTGACATCCACAAGTGTTTTCAATACCTGATTGAAAACACTTGAATGAACCTCTGTTCTTCAGAGTGGTCGTCTTTAAGGGGTTGAATAATTGTGTCAATGAAGAATTCACAAAAGAAACATTTACTACTGTATTACAAAACCAATTGATGTCATTTTAGTTGCATATGGTTCTTTAAAAAGTCCTTGTAGGATTTCATTCTGAATACAATTACAAATGTACACTAAATTCCCTAAAACCCTTTACAGCATTGGGGGTTGAATAATTTTGAACACAACTGTATACCACATTGGCAAACGTGCAAAGGTACGAGCCCTTGATGTTTTGTGTGGCGTTGGTGTGACATGCAGTGCTGCTGTCACATATGTGTTGGCACAGTTTGCAGCGGGACTTGTTGCAGCATTTGGTCCCATTCTGTATGTCACCCTGTTCCTGAGTGAGTTTGCTGTGGACCAGTTTTTGCCTCAGGTTTGGGGGTTGCTTGAATGCCAGTAATGGCTGTGGGAATATTTCTTTGAGCGCAGGGTCCTCTGTGACCAGTGGCTGTAGATCTTTGTTGATTTTGCGAATTCCCTCTAGAGTTGGGTTGTAGGAAACAACTAGAGGAAATCGTGTGGTGTTTTTCTTTTCTTTGTAACGCAACAGTTGTTCGTGCGGTGTTTTCAGGGCAGATTTGATTTTTTTCCGAGATTGTCCTTTCCTTATAGCACTTCCGCTGGAATGATGCACTGCACGGCACAACAACGCCACACACGACATCAAGGGCTCGTACCTTTGCACGTCTGCCAATGTGGTATACATGATGCAGTGCACGGCATATGATAAGGGCTGCTATATTGGTGAAACCAGACTTAAACTAAATCTCAGGATGAACCAGCACAGACACTCCATCAAGAACCACCAGGAAAATACATATTGTACCCCAGTGGGACATCACTTCAATCTAATAGGCCACTCCATCCAAAACCTCAAAATTAAAATCCTCAAAGGACATTTTAAAGACCACCGTGAACGCAAAACATATGTAAGGATATGTAATGAAAATTAGCACATATTTTAACACTATAAATGCTGGACTCAATGTCGATTCTGGGTTTTTTAAGCCATTATCATAACGTCATATAACATTCTAAATTCTGGCAAATGTTTAGTTTCTTCTTGGTTTCCTTTTTTTTTATGTCTCTTTTAGCCTTCACTGTTTTAGCTTTTTTTTTTTTTTATTCCAGGGTGTATGATCTTATCTCTGTTGTTTTATTATGGGCACAAGATCCCTCATGCGTTTATTTTCCCATTTTGAACATTCCATTTAACTCTCACTTTTTACGACATCTAATCCCCCACCCATGTGACTCTTAATGTCCTATTGTTCAATTCTAGGAACTGATCAGTAAGCATCCAGACCTGAGGAAGAGAGGAATCCTCTCGAAAGCTCATCTTTTAAATGTAACGTTAGTCCAATAAAAAAGGTATCACTACGTACTGCTATACTCATGATTTATATATATATATATACACACACACACTATTGTGCCACTTAGCTCAATGTTAACCCAAATACTCTTTAAATCTCTATCCACCAAAGTATACACATGGTGTGGGATGTTTCTCCTGTCTTCCCATCGCTCCGGGCTCCATGTCTTGGTGACTTTCCCTTTCCATTAGGCTTCGCACGGTTCTGGCTCACACCAAATATTTGCCAGTGGAATATCGAAACAAAAAGCCCCACACTAACAATGACTGGCGCTTGTGTACATGGAGAGCTAATGTTCATTGTCATGTCTGCATGGCTAACAACAGCATGTCACATCCAGCTTGACCTGCATAATGTCAGATAATTACATTATTATAGAAGGACAGGTCCTTTAGCTTGTTACATTGTCTTCTGCTCAACGAATATGTCAACAGCAATACATTTTATTAGGAAATAACCGATATGCACGCGCATACTCGCATTGCGCAAGTTCAATCCAAAAGTAACATGTTTTACACATAGAGCTAAACTAAACGAATGTAATATATATGTAATGCCAAGAATATCTTTACATACTGTATATATAGGTATAGAGGAGAGAGAGCGAAATGTAGACAGAGAGAGACAGAGTTAGATACACAGACAGACAGATAGATATATACAGAGATAGATATAGATACAGACAGATACATTATTATTATTATCATTTATATAGCGCCAACAGTTTACGCAGCGCTTTACAATAACCAAAGGGAACGAGATAAATGGACATATGATAGAGCCAAGAGGTGTAGAGGACCCGGCTCATAGGAGTTTACAATCTAGAGGGATTGGGGTTGACGAAGACGAGAGGAATTTTACTAGATAGCAAGATCATGAGTGTCAGTGGTTTGGGAATGGTGGGGCAAGGGAAGCGGCTTCAAACGGGTTTGGGTCAAAATCCCTACAACCAAGTTCCCTAATGCCAAAATCCCGACGGCCAACTTCTCTACACAACTCCCTGATGGCTAACTTCCCTACCTGGCCAACTTCCCTACACAGACAACTCCCTGACGGCCAACTTTCAGATATTCAAAATCCCAGCGGCTAACCCGAACCCTACTCCCTAACCCCCCTAAACCTAGCCCTAACCCCTTAAACCTAGCCCTAACCCCCTAAACCTAGCCCTAACCCTAACCCCCTAAATCTAGCCCTAGACCTAGCCCTAACCCTAACCCCCCTAAATCTAACCCTAACCCCCCTAAATCTAGCCCTAACCCTAACCCCCTAAACCTAACCCTAACCCCCCTAAACCAAGCCCTAACCCCCTAAACCCAGCCTTAACCCCCTAAACCTAGCCCTAACCCCCTTAAACCTAGGGTTAGGGTGTTAGTTTTAGGGTTAGCCGCTAGAATTATGGATGTCTGGAAGTTGGCCGTGTAGGGAAGTTGGGATGTCCGGCACATGTCCTGTCTGGAAGTTGGCCGTTGGGATGTTGGCATTAGGGAACCTGGCTGTAGGGATTTTGTCCGGCACCTGCTTCAAACATGTGTGAGCAGAGGGATGAGTTGTATCAGTGATGTGTTACAATAATCTGAAGAGATGGATTTTGAGGGATTTCTTGAAGGCCTGAAGGTCAGGGGAGAGTTTGATAGGGTGAGGCAAGTCATTCCACAGGACCGGTGCTTCCCTTGAGTAGTCTTGGAGGCGAGAGTTGGCCGTGCGGGAGTAGACAGATGACAGGTGGAGAACGCCTGCTGACCGGAGTTGTCTAGATGGGACGTGCTTGCGGAGTAACAATGATGTGTAGGGAGAGGTTGAGTTACTGAGTGATATTAACGTGAGCGTCAGTATTTTAAACTGTATCCTGGAATGTGCAGCAAGTCAATGGAGGGACCAGCAGAGGGGGGAGGTACAGGAAGCCAATGGAGGGACCGGCAGAGGGGGGAAGTACAGGAAGCCAATGGAGGGACCGGCAGGGGGGAGGTACAAGAAGTCAATGGAGGGATTGGCAGAGGAAGGAGGTACAGGAAGCCAATGGAGGGACCGGCAGAGGGGGGAGATACACGAGGTGCATCTGGTGAGAAAAATAAGCCTGGCACCTGCTTTCATTACAGATTGCAAAGGGGCAATACACGAGTTGGGGCCAATAAGGTGCGAGTTGCAGTAATTAAGTTGTGAAATGATAAGAGCATGAACCAGCACCTTTGCGGTATCTTGTGTGAGAAAAGGGTGGACGCGTGTGATGCTTTTGAGTTGAAAGTAACAGGATTTGGTCACTGTCTGGATGTGGGGAGAGAACTTTAGGTCAGAATCTAAAGTGACACCGCAGCAGCGAGCTTGGTGTGTTGGGCTAATGGGCGTTCCATTTACTCATAGAGAGATAGGTGGTATCGGGTTCTTCTTCGTGGAGGGAGGAATAACGAGAATTTCATTTTAAGGAAGCGGGAAGACATCCAATTCGAGACGGCAGAGACACAGTCAGTGACAGTTAGATATAGAGCTAGATAGATTGACCTATGCTCTCTAGAAGCAACATCTCCCATGATGCTCAGTTAGTCATTAGTTTGATTAACCCTTTCATTGCTGATCCATTTCACTGCTGTGTGCTGAGCTCATTTTTACCGGTTTCGCTCATCATGTTTAAACGCGATTTGAAGTCACATTTTATTATACAACCCAGACATATTATATATCTTATTTTCCGGTAAGACTCGGCAGATTCATAATATATCATTTTTATATGTATACGTCATGTCCTGCCTGAATCTTATAACAAAAAATGCAATAGAATTAGAATTTTTAATCATCTACAGCGTGTAAAGTATTTTTTTTCACATATTATCACTTGAGCGTTTGCGGTTATATTTCTATGGGGATGCGCTTGTGCAAAAATTAGAAATGGGGACTCGTTACATTTTTTGGGGGGAATTATGTGATTTTTAGCAAACACACCCCATAGAAAAAAATTATTAGTGCAGCATCATTGTTCACATTATAATTGAAATGTGAACAATATTGCTGCATCAATAAAAAATAACACAAAAATTAAAAAAATAAAAAATTATTTTCTTTTTTTTAATTTTGTTTTTACTTTGAACATGGTCATGGGACCCCTTATCTTCACCAGCTATCAGCTACCAGATACCCTGGCTATCTGACATCATCGCACTATGCGTGATACGTCAGGAGGCGAGCGGGAACCCTAAGGTGGAGCCGCCACCTGAGATGGCGGCCCCCACTGGAGCTAAATCGCGATGTGGCGCCGAACAGCGCTGCTTCGTGATCTGGCATGTAAGTGGTTAAAAAGGGCACCACTTTAAAGGGCAAACACTGCCCTTCAAATTGGTGCCTTTTTTTTCTGTAAACTCTCCCGATCGGGAGGGAGAGGGATCCAAAAGGATCCCCCCTCCCTTTCAGGTAATCTCCCGGCATTGCTGGGGGTGGGTCGTCTGGAAATGACGTCATTGCGCATGGCGTGATGACGTCATTGATGTCGGGAGGGGCTTAACTTCAGCGTCTGAGGACGCTGAAGTCAGAACGCCGCAGAACGCCGAACAGAGAGGCGAGTATCTCCCCCGGGGCTCCCGCTTGCGGATGATGTGTGGGGAACGTCCTCCGCATATAGCGAGAGTCAATGAGGACGTTCCCCACACGTCCTCCGCAGCGAAGGGATTAAGTCTCATGGGAAATGTAATTCAAAAATATCTGGGGCCGTTTTCACCTCTTGATGTTACGTTAATTGCTAAAGATGTTATAATGTTATATATATCATGACTCCATCTGATATCTTAACCACTTCACTGCTGAGGACGCGCTGAGCGCGTCCTCAGCAGTCCCGCTGGTATGCGGAGGACGCGCTGAGCGCGTCCTCCCATCGGGGTCAGCGTTCGGCCGGGTTCCGGCCGATCGCTGGCCCCTCCGGTGCGGGCTGACATCCTGGATGTCAGCCCGGCATCCGGACCAGCAGCCGCCAGAATTAGGTGTCATCGCGGGGGCGCGATGACACCTAATTCAGGCGCCCCCCCGCATGTGCGGAGGAGGCGCCTGAAAGGGAGGGGGGGAGGTCCTTCGGACCTCTCTCCCTCCCGATCGGCGGCGCACAGGGGGTTAACCCAGGCATCATTTGGAAGGGCACAGCCTGCCCTCCCAAATGATGCCTGGCATTAACCCCTGGGGAGCTGGATCGCGAATCGGCGCTGAAAAGCGCCGGTTCGCGATCCTTTCCCGGAGCTGGCCGACATCCTGGATGTCGGCCAAGCCTCCGGGAACTCCCCCAGAGGACTGGCGTCATCGTGTGTAGCACGATGACGCCAGTCCTAGACTTAACCCCTAACTGCCACCAACTGTGGAGATAGGGAGTTCCAATGAACTCCCTATCTCCCGATCCGTGGCAGCTAGGGGTTAAATTTTGGTATCGTTGGATCGGCCAGAGCATGGCCGTTCCAACGATACCAAACATGAAAGTGAAAAATTTTGTAAAAAAATGAAAAATAAAAATTAAAAAAAATTAAAACAAAAATAAAAAAAAAAAAATTAAACACTTTTTTTTAATTTTTTTTGGTTTGTTAATGCAGCAATATTGTTCCCATTTCAATTATAATGTGAACAATGATGCTGCACTAACGATTTTTGTATGCGGTGCGTTTGTTAAAAATAGTGTCATTTTCCCCAAAAAAAAATGTAACGAGACCCCATCTCTAATTTTTTTAACAAGCGCACCCCATACAAAATATAACCGCAATTGCTCGCATGTTAAAATGTGGAAAAAAACACTTTACACATTGTAAATTATTGAAAATACATATTTTATTGCATTTTTTGTTATAATATACAGACAGGACATAACGTATACATATAATAATGACATATTATGAATCTACTGAGTCTGACGGAAAGAACGATATATAATATGTCTGGGTCATATACTAAAATAAGCCTTCAAAACACGTTTAAACATGATGCGCAAAACAGGTAAAAATGACCTCAGCATAGGGGCGGGAAAAGCCTCAGCAGCGAAAGGGTTAATGTCTGGATTTGGATTTGTCCACTCTTGGTGTAAACTGGGCTGGCTGCTCAGACATAGCGTGTCACTAGTGTAAACTATCAGCCCCTATACCTTGTGTACCTTGTATAAGAGGTGTTATTTGTACGTGGGATTAGAAGAACACGTTATTCCATGGCAGCTCATTCTTCTACCCAGGAGTCGCTACTTCTCATAGAAATACTGATTCCAAGAATCTGGAGCTTAGTTACTATTATTAATATAGCGCCAGCATATTCTGCGGTGCTGAACAATGGGTACAATATAGACAAGGTTACAATACATTGAACGACATTTGACAAACAGGTACAGGAGGAAACGAGGGCCCTATTCCCGTGGGAACTCACAATCTAGAAGGGTTGGCGATAGACACAGGAGGAGAGGACTGCAAGGTGAGAGTGATGGACTGCAAGGTGAGAGTGATGGACTGCAAGGTAAGAGTGATGACTGCAAGGAGAGAGTGATGAACTTCAAGGAGAGAGTGATGGGCTGCAAGGTGGGAGTGATGGGCTGCAAGGTGAGAGGGATGGACTGCAAGGTGAGAGGGATGGGCTGCAAGGTGAGATCGAAGGACTGCAAGGAGAGAGGGATGGGCTGCAAGGTGAGAGGGATGGGCTGCAAGGTGAGAGTGATGGACTGCAAGGTGAGAGTGATGGACTGGTTGCGTCAGTGAGTCAGGCAGTAAGGTTCCCTAAATAGGAGTTTCTTAAGGGAGCGTGTGAAGGAAGGGAAACTAGGAGAGAGTCTGACCAGAGGATGGGGGCTGCGTTCCTGCAGTCTATCATGGGAAGAGGTGATGCGGGGAGAAGCTAGGTCACTGTTTGATCTTAGGGAGCGGGCTGGGGTGTATTTGGTGATTAGTGAGGACAGGTAGTGGGGAGCTGAGTTAGTGAGAGCTTTGTAGGTCAGGGTAAGGATTTTGAATTTAATTCTGCAGTGGATGGGGAGCCAGTGAAGGGACTCGCAGAGAAGAGCGGCAGAGGCAGAGCGGTGGGTGAGGTGGATGGGGAGCCAGTGAAGGGACTAGCAGAGAGGAGCGGCAGAGACAGAGCGGCAGGTAAGGTGGATGGGGAGCCAGTGAATGGACTCGCAGAGAGAAGCGGCAGAGACAGAGCAGCGGGTGAGGTGGAATAGCCTTGCAGAGGCATTCAGAATGGATTGAAGGGGGAGAGGCGGGAGAGAGGGAGGCCATATAAGAGATTAATACAATAGTCAAGTTGGGAGATTACAAGAGTGTGGATGAGCTGCTTTGTGGTGTCAGCGGTAAGAAATGGCTGAATTCTGGAAATATCACGTAGTTGGTATCGGCGGGAGGAGGAAAGAGACTGGATGTGGGGTGTGGCAGATTAGATCCGTATAGCTACCGCGATATGGATTATATAGACATATTTATATCTATGGCTATCTATAGATACCAGGCCATTTTGCGCCCCAGTCCTAAATAATCAATGCCTGTGTTTCTAGCCTGCTGGAGAAAGCAATTAACAGGTCAGTGACCATTTTCTCTGTGAAGTCATCGAAGGTGTGATTAAAAGAAATTACAGTTTTGGTTCTGCTCAGCAGGTGGGAGGGGCAATTGCACAGGGACAGGGCACATCGCAGACCGCGCGGCACCAAGTTGTAAGTGGTCATGCCTTTCAAAGAAGCTATCACATCCTTTGATCACTAGAGGTGGTCTTTGGGAGATGATTGATAGACCAGGGAATTAAAATTAATGAAGAAGTGTACTGAGCGTGCCCAGGAGAGGGGAATGCTGGGAAATGTAGTGAAGGGGATGTACCATTTATGTTTTTTTTTAATTGACCGGGAAGCCCTATATATTCTGAGTCCAGCAAGGGCTCAGAGTGGGTCAAAGGGGGTTCACTCTATGTGATGATCTGTCCATGCTTCAATCTCCAGCCCCCGGAGTCACAATGGTCTGATTAGCTTATTGACGTGTAAGTAAGGCTCTGTGTTTTAATCTTTTTCTTTTATCTGCTGTGTACTGTGTAATGTGTAATCACTGATTTATCATATCCATCTTTCGGAACAAATGCACTGTGATTTTTTATCATAATAAATATAACTTATTACGTTCTGTGTTCTGACTGATATTTGCTCCACGCTAACTGAAGTGACTGGATTATTGTTTTTTTTTTACTTTTAAGCTCGAGTATCTACTAAATTGTGAGTTGCAGTGGCTGGGACAGTTGGGTAAGCGCGCGCGGGGGATTGTTGTCCACATAGTCATTATTTGGGTAAAGGATAGACAGATAGTGAATTGTTTAACCCTGTGTCTTTTGCTGTGGAGCGCATAGTGTTCGGGACAACTGGTGGCAGCATAACGAATAGAGTAAGGAAGTGGGTGTAAGGATTGTGGGAAACGTAGTCGCTACCCCAGGTAGAGAGAAGACGGGTACGGCATTGCAATCCTGGGACCACTTCATCACGCTCTATGTGCCTGTTGCGAGCGGAGGCATTGCCGGAACGGTTAGGTAAGCGCACGGGGGATTGTTGTCCGCGTATTCATTATCTGGGTCTAGGATAGACAGATAGTGAGTTGCTTAACACTGCGTCTTTTGCTGCGGCGCTTAGTTGTCGTGACATGGGGGATGAAGGAAAGAGCAGAGTCAAGAGTAACTCCGAGACAGTGAACCTGGTGTGATGGGGAGATAGTGATACCCTCTGCCATGATGGAGAGTCATTAGAGGGAGGAATTAGTAGGAGTTCAGTCTTGGACATGTTGATCTTTAGGTGGTGGGAGGCCGTCCAGGAGTAGATGCCAGATAAACAGTCGCTGACTTTGGAAAGGACAGGAGGAGAGAGATCAGGGGTAGAGATAGATCTGAGTGGCATCAGCGTAGAAGTGGTAATTAAAGTCAAAGCTGTTAATGATTTTACCCAGGGAGGAGGTGTAGATAGAGAAGAGCAAAGGACCAAGGACAGAGCATTGAGGTACACCAACAGATAAAGGCAATGAAGAGGAGGAGTTAAAAGCAAAGGACACAGAGGACCTGTTAGACAGATAAGAGTTGACCCAAGGGGGTGCAGTGTCACAGAGACCAAGAGATCTGAGAGCCTGTAGAAGGGAGTGGGTGGTCGACAGTGTGAAAAGCAACCGAGAGGTCAAGCAGGATGAGAATAGAAAAGTGGCCATGGTTTTCAGCAGATAGGAGGTCATTGGTGACTTTGGTGAGGGCAGTTTCGGTTGAGTGTAAGGGACGGAGTTATTCTGCTTTTGCACAGTAAGAACCCCCAAAACCTTCCCATACTCACCTCTCGTCCCATAGTGGTGAGGGTAGTGCGATCCATCACTTCCTCTCACTATGAGTAGCAGGAGTCTGGGAATAAATAGTTCTCAGTGTCCTTCCCATTCTTCATGCACAGCTCTTTTGCGATCCCGCAATTGTGAGCTCATGCAGAGCTTGCAGCAGGGATGCCCTGGGCTTAATGGACACCTATGGACTCCAGGAGCCGATTCCTGCAGCCGGCATCAGTCTGCGCCTGCGTTTCCATCCGCCGCCTCATGTTGATAGCTATTCCGGTCCAGCTGCTCTATGTTAAAAGAGAGCCGGTAAAGGAAAATCGACTTGCGTTGCTTTTTTTTCCCCTTACTGTCAGCAGCGGAAAAGGGCCAGTGGAGGTCTGAAGGTGCTGACGCTGGTCTAATCTGACCCTTTCTTAAATAACAGCAGGTTATGACACAAAGGCCACAAGGTCATGATGTAAATAAATAATGTATTCAATTTAAAAGTTAAAAATCCAAACGTAAACGATCACGCGATAAATGACAACAATGAGAACATCTTTAATTAAGTGCTCCGTGTCTGGTATTAAAACAATGGGGAGAGAATGGAAAGCATTGCAAGGGAATGATCAGAATGACTGGCACCAAGCCGCAGGTAGCAGGTAGCAGGCAGCAGCAAGTAGCCGCTGGTAGCCGCAGGTAGCAGCATGTAGCCAGTAGCAGCAGGTAGCAGCCGGTAGCCGCAGGTAGCAGACGATGGTCACAGGCGGGCGACAGTATTTAAATAGTGGCCTTATCCTTATTATAATCGGAATATACACATACTGGTCACACTCTCTATTGGCTCCTTTTTGCGTTTTATCTCCAAGAAAACAATGACACAACGCAAAGACAGTCACAGTGTCACAATGTTATGAAATTAAATGATCTACAAAAGATACTGTAATGCAGAAAATATTAGAAAATGCTAAAGTGCAATAAATACAATGAATGAATGTGTTAATTAACATCTATCAATAGGGAGAGAAAGAGGGGAGAGAGATACAGAGAAAGAATGGGAGAGAAAGAGAGTGAGATATAAAGGGTGAAGGAGAGAGAGAAAGGCAGAGAGATACAGAGAAAGAGAGTGAGAGATAAAGGGTGAAGGAGAGAGAGAAAGGCAGAGAGATACAGAGAAAGAGAGTGAGAGATAAAGGGTGAAGGAGAGAGAGAAAGGCGAGAGATACAGAGAAAGAGAGTGAGAGATAAAGGGTGAAGGAGAGAGAGAAAGGCAGAGAGATACAGAGAAAGAGAGTGAGAGATAAAGGGTGAAGGAGAGAGAGAAAGGCAGAGAGATACAGAGAAAGAGAGTGAGAGATAAAGGGTGAAGGAGAGAGAGAAAGGCAGAGAGATACAGAGAAAGAGAGTGAGAGATAAAGGGTGAAGGAGAGAGAGAAAGGCAGAGAGATACAGAGAAAGAGAGTGAGAGATAAAGGGTGAAGGAGAGAGAGAAAGGCAGAGAGATACAGAGAAAGAGAGTGAGAGATAAAGGGAGAAAGATGTAGAGAGAGAAAGAGACTGAGAGAAAGAGTGAGAGAGAAAGAAAGGAGAAAGCGAAAGATGGAGAGAAAGATGAAGAGTAAGGCTAATGTCAGACGAACGCATTCTGAGCACACTATGCGTCCGTGCACAACTGACGTACTCTCTGACTGATGATACTGTAGACACCACACGGTCGGTTTTTGTGACCGACGTTTTTTTGTGACTGATGTAGACGGGAAATAAAATTAATATGTAAAATGAAAAAAATTGATACATGATATGAAAAAACATTTTGTTCGTCAAAAATGCTGGACGTATAGATGCAGTCCGTCTGACTACGTTCCATCACTCACACACAAAGCTACGCGGATATGGCGCACTCTGTGCGTCCGTAATAGCGGTTTGACGTTCGTGCCTAAATTGCGTCCAGTGCCACGTGCGTTGTGTGTTCGCACTTCTGTGCAGACGTACTTCGTGTGTGGGTCTCTATTGATCATAATTTTATGCTACGACGTTACAATGTGCGGCAAAACGGACGTGATCACTGCGCTCGTCTGACACGGGCCTAAGAAATGGAGAGAGTGAGCAAGAGATTGAGATGATTGGAGAAAGATGGAAATAGACAAGGAGAGAGAGGGGAAGAGATGGAGAGAGAATAAAATATTGAGAGACAAAAAGAGGGAAAGAGGTGGAAACAGATGGAGAGAGAGAGAGAGAGAGAGAGAAAGAGAGAGAGAAAGAAATATGGATATGGAAAAAGAGAGAAAGATGTAGTGAGCGAGATGGGAGAAGAAGAAGGGAGAGTGAAAGAGAGAGGGAAAGGGAGAGAGGGAAAGAAGATGGAGAAAGAGAGAGGGAATGAGATGGGGAGAGATAAAGGGAGAGAGGGAAAGAGATGGGGAGAGACAGATAAAGGGAGAGAGGGAAAGAGAGGGAGAGAGGGAAAGAGATGGGGAGAGATAGATAAAGGGAGAGAGGGAAAGAGATGGAGAGAGACAGATAAAGGGAGAGAGGGAAAGAGATGGGGAGAGTCAGATAAAGGGAGAGAGGGAAAGAGGTGGAGAGAGACAAAAAAGGGAGAGAGGGAAAGATAAATGGAGAGAGACAGAGAAAGGGAGAGAGGAAAAGAGATGGAGAGAGACAGATAAAGGGAGAGGGAAAGAGATGGCGAGAGAGAGAGAGAAAGGGAGAGAGGGAAAGAGATGGAGAGAGAGAGATAAAGGGAGAGAGGGAAAGAGATAGAGAGAGAGATAAAGGGAGAGAGGGAAAGAGATGGAGAGAGACAAAAAACGGAGAGAGGGAAAGATAGATGGAGAGAGACAGAGAAAGGGAGAGAGGAAAAGATATGGAGAGAGACAGATAAAGGGAGAGGGAAAGAGATGGCGAGAGAGAGAGAGAAAGGGAGAGAGGGAAAGAGATGGGAGAGAGAGAGATAAAGGGAGAGAGGGAAAGAGATGGAGAGAGACAGATAAAGGGAGAGGGAAAGAGAGAGAGAGATAAAGGGAGAGAGGGAAAGAGATGGGTAGAGACAGAAAGGGAGAGAGGGAAAGAGATAGGGAGAGACAGATAAAGGGAGAGAGGGAAAGAGATGGGGAGAGACAGATAAAGGGAGAGAGGGAAAGAGATGGAGAGAGACAGATAAAGGGAGAGAGGGAAAGAGATGGGGAGAGTCAGATAAAGGGAGAGAGGGAAAGAGATGGAGAGAGACAAAAAAGGGAGAGAGGGAAAGATAGATGGAGAGAGACAGATAAAGGGAGAGAGGAAAAGATATGGAGAGAGACAGATAAAGGGAGAGGGAAAGAGATGGAGAGAGAGAGATAAAGGGAGAGAGGGAAAGAGATGAGAGAGAGATAGAGAAATGGGGAGAGACAGAGAGGGAGAGAGGGAATGAGATGGAGAGAGACAGATAAAGGGAGAGAGGGAAAGATGGAGAGAGAGGGATAAAGGGAGAGAGGGAAAGAGATGGAGAGAGAGAGATAAAGGGAGAGAGGGAAAGAGATGGAGAGAGAGATATAAAGGGAGAGATGGAAAGAGAGATGGAGAGAGAGATATAAAGGGAGAGAGGGAAAGAGATGGAGAGAGACAGATAAAGGGAGAGAGGGAAAGAGATAGGGAGAGATATAAAGGGAGAGAGGGAAAGAGATGGAGAGAGATATAAAGGGAGAGAGGGAAAGAGATGGAGAGAGAGATATAAAGGGAGAGATGGAAAGAGATGGAGTGAGACAGATAAAGGGAGAGAGGGAAAGAGATGGAGAGAGATATAAAGGGAGAGAGGGAAAGAGATGGAGTGAGACAGATAAAGGGAGAGAGGGAAAGAGATGGAGAGAGATATAAAGGGAGAGAGGGAAAGAGATGGAGAGAGATATAAAGGGAGAGAGGGAAAGAGATGGAGAGAGATATAAAGGGAGAGAGGGAAAGAGATGGAGTGAGACAGATAAAGGGAGAGAGGGAAAGAGATAGGGAGAGATATAAAGGGAGAGAGGGAGAGACAGATAAAGGGAGAGAGGGAGAGACAGATAAAGGGAGAGAGGGAAAGAGATGGAGAGAGAGATATAAAGGGAGAGAGGCAAAGAGGTGGAGAGAGACAGACAAAGGGAGAGAGTGAAAGAGAGATGGAGAGAGACAGATAAAGGGAGAGAGGGAAAGAGAGATGGAGAGAGATATAAAGGGACAGAGGGAAATAGATGGAGTGAGACAGATAAAGGGAGAGGGAAAGAGATGGCGAGAGAGAGAGAGAAAGGGAGAGAGGGAAAGAGAGATGGAGAGAGACAGATAAAGGGAGAGAGGGAAATAGATGGAGTGAGACAGATAAAGGGAGAGGGAAAGAGATGGCGAGAGAGAGAGAAAGGGAGAGAGGGAAAGAGATGGAGAGAGAGAGATAAAGGGAGAGAGGGAAAGAGATGGAGAGAGACAGATAAAGGGAGAGGGAAAGAGAGAGAGAGATAAAGGGAGAGAGGGAAAGAGATGGGTAGAGACAGAAAGGGAGAGAGGGAAAGAGATAGGGAGAGACAGATAAAGGGAGAGAGGGAAAGAGATGGGGAGAGACAGATAAAGGGAGAGAGGGAAAGAGATGGAGAGAGACAGATAAAGGGAGAGAGGGAAAGAGATGGGGAGAGTCAGATAAAGGGAGAGAGGGAAAGAGATGGAGAGAGACAAAAAAGGGAGAGAGGGAAAGATAGATGGAGAGAGACAGAGAAAGGGAGAGAGGAAAAGATATGGAGAGAGACAGATAAAGGGAGAGGGAAAGAGATGGAGAGAGAGAGATAAAGGGAGAGAGGGAAAGAGATGGAGAGAGAGAGATAAAGGGAGAGAGGGAAAGAGATGGAGAGAGAGAGATAAAGGGAGAGAGGGAAAGAGATGGAGAGAGAGATATAAAGGGAGAGAGGGAAAGAGATGGAGAGAGACAGATAAAGGGAGAGAGGGAAAGAGATAGGGAGAGATATAAAGGGAGAGAGGGAAAGAGATGGAGAGAGACAGATAAAGGGAGAGAGGGAAAGAGATAGGGAGAGAGATATAAAGGGAGAGAGGGAAAGAGATGGAGAGAGATATAAAGGGAGAGAGGGAAAGAGATGGAGTGAGACAGATAAAGGGAGAGAGGGAAAGAGATGGAGAGAGATATAAAGAGAGAGAGGGAAAGAGATGGAGAGAGAGATATAAAGGGAGAGATGGAAAGAGAGATGGAGAGAGATATTAAGGGAGAGAGGGAAAGAAATGGAGTGAGACAGATAAAGGGAGAGAGGGAAAGAGATGGAGAGAGATATAAAGGGAGAGAGGGAAAGAGATAGGGAGAGAGAGATATAAAGGGAGAGAGGGAAAGAGATGGAGAGAGATATAAAGGGAGAGAGGGAAAGAGATGGAGAGAGAGATAAAGGGAGAGAGGGAAAGAGATGGAGAGAGACAGATAAAGGGAGAGAGGGAAAGAGATAGGGAGAGAGATATAAAGGGAGAGAGGGAAAGAGATAGGGAGAGAGAGATATAAAGGGAGAGAGGGAAAGAGATGGAGAGAGATATAAAGGGAGAGAGGGAAAGAGATGGAGAGAGACAGATAAAGGGAGAGAGGGAAAGAGATAGGGAGAGAGATATAAAGGGAGAGAGGGAAAGAGATGGAGAGAGATATAAAGGAGAGAGGGAAAGAGATGGAGAGAGATATAAGGGAGAGAGGAAAGAGATGGAGAGAGACAGATAAAGGAGAGAGGAAAGAGAGATGGAGAGAGATATAAAGGGAGAGAGGAAAGAGATGGAGAGAGATATAAAGGGAGAGAGGGAAAGAGATGGAGTGAGACAGATAAAGGGAGAGAGGGAAAGAGATAGGGAGAGACAGATAAAGGGAGAGAGGGAGAGACAGATAAAGGGAGAGAGGGAAAGAGATGGAGAGAGAGATATAAAGGGAGAGAGGCAAAGAGGTGGAGAGAGACAGACAAAGGGAGAGAGGGAAAGAGAGATGGAGAGAGACAGATAAAGGGAGAGAGGGAAAGAGAGATGGAGAGAGATATAAAGGGAGAGAGGGAAAGAGATAAAGGGAGAGAGGGAAAGAGATGGAGAGAGATATAAAGGGAGAGAGGCAAAGAGGTGGAGAGAGACAGATAAAGGGAGAGAGTGAAAGAGAGATGGAGAGAGACAGACAAAGGGAGAGAGGGAAAGAGATGGAGAGAGATATAAAGGGAGAGAGGCAAAGAGGTGGAGAGAGACAGACAAAGGGAGAGAGGGAAAGAGAGATGGAGACAGACAGATAAAGGGAGAGAGGGAAAGAGAGATGGAGAGAGACAGATAAAGGGAGAGAGGGAAAGAGATGGAGAGAGACAGATAAAGGGAGAGAGGGAAAGAGATAAAGGGAGAGAGGCAAAGAGAGATGGAGAGAGATATAATGAGACTTAAGAAACCCCCGGAGAATAACTGATTAATTGTCATTAGAAGATGTAGCTAAATGATTAATGAAAGCATCAGGTTTAATGAATTCTGTCTATAATGAGAGCGACTTGACTAAAACAGAAGATTCTTTCACATGAGCAGCATCTCCATCAATTAGCCAGCCTTCCCAGCCTTGTTGCAACACACAATACGTGATTCCCATCAACAATTGTGGTGCTGAGCAGGGGGATTGCAGAGGAATCCAGAGTGACTGGAGTGCAGCATCCTCCTCTAACCTACTTTATAAAAGGGGGGGGGCACATAGAAATGATCAAGGTATGGACCCAATATACCAAAATATACCAAATATAACTCAATCAGCCGTGAAGCAGAGAGAAAGGCTTCAGATACATGTTTTAGTGAGGAAACAAACATCTTGTGCCATCACTGCATCCTCACTGCATCTTCAGCATCCTCACTGCACCCTCAGCATCCTCACTGCATCCTCACAGCACCCTCAGCATCCTCACAGCATCCTCACAGCACCCTCAGCATCCTCACTGCATCCTCACTGCATCCTCACAGCATCCTCACAGCACCCTCAGCATCCTCACTGCATCCTCACAGCACCCTCACAGCACCCTCAGCATCCTCACTGCATCCTCACAGCATCCTCACAGCACCCTCAGCATCCTCACTGCATCCTCACTGCATCCTCACAGCACCCTCAGCATCCTCACTGCATCCTCACTGCATCCTCACTGCACCCTCACTGCATCCTCAGCATCCTCACTGCATCCTCACAGCATCCTCACTGCATCCTCACTGCATCCTTACAGCATCCTCACTGCATCCTCACAGCACCCTCAGCATCCTCACTGCATCCTCACAGCACCCTCAGCATCCTCACTGCATCCTCACAGCACCCTCACTGCATCCTCAGCATCCTCACTGCATCCTCACAGCATCCTCACTGCATCCTCACTGCTGCAGCTTCTTCCCTGTCAAAAAGGAACACATGGAACCAAAGCATCCAAGCAGAGAACATCCAGAGCATGTTACCAACTGTGATTGCAGCACAGAATGTGTGTGTTTGTCTGTTTTTTCTGTGTGTGCTACTGTGCATGTGTCTGTGTTTTGAGTGTTTGTGTCTGTATATCACAGTATTTTTATGAACCTGTGTGTGTCTGTCTGTATGTGTGTGTGTGCTGCCGTTGTATGTTTTTTGTTTTGTGTTTGTGCGCTTGTGTGTGCTGTCTTTTGTGTGTGTGTTTTTTTCTGAGACTATGTGCATGTTTGTGTTGTATTTATTTGTGTGTGACAGTATGATCTGTGTGCTGTGTTTGAGCTATTTTTGTGTGTGTTTTGAGTGTGTTTCAATATGTGTGTTTATGTGTTACTGTGAGTTTTTTCTGTATGTGTGCTTTGTGTGTGTGTGCCAGTATGTTTGTCTGGGTGCTGTGTTTGAGTCTGTTACTGTGAGTTTTTCTGAGTCCATGTATGCATTGTGTGTGAGTTTGGTGTGTCTGTATGTTACTGTGTGTTTTTTCTGAATTTGTGTGTATGTTTGATTGTACGTGTGTCTCTGTTACTGTGGTTTGTGTCTGTGTGTTGTGTTTGTGTATGTGTTACTGTGAGGTTTTTTCTGGGTCTGTGTGCATGGGGGTTGTTGTGTTTGTGTGTATTTTGTGTATGTCTGTATTCTTTTTTGTTTGAGTCTCTGTGTGTGCTTGTGTGTGGGTGTTGTGTTTGTGTGTTTGCCTGGAAAGGCTTTTGACAAGACAACCTAATGGCTTTTCATTAGAGATGGTGAGAAATCACTGCAGTCAGCTCATATTTACAAATAACACACTGCAGTAATGACAATCAGCTACATCTGTAAACAAACACTGCAGTCACCTCACACCAAACACTTAATAAAAAAACACTGCAAGCAGCAGGAAGGTGAGGTCCTGCGACAAATGCATCACATTGTATCACATTGTATCACATTGTATCAGGCTCAGAGGAAGACACATCACTTCAGGCTTTACTCTATTGATAAATAAACTCACCAGATGCAGAGAGGAGCCAGACAAATGCATCACATTGTATCACATTGTATCAGGCTCAGAGGAAGGGCACTGGATACATCACTTCAGGCTTTACTCTATTGATAAATAAACTCACCAGATGCAGAGAGGAGCCAGACAAATGGAAGTTTAGAGCTGGAGGAGGCAGGACAGGTGATAAGAGATTGATGGGGCTTTGTTGGTGTTTTCTTTCTTTTTGTTTTGTGTATCTGCAGTTTTTCTCCTCTCACCCAGAATGCAGGATCAATAAAGTGTGTGCTCTGTGTAACATTGCAAAGATGGGGAGGGAGACAGGGAGGGAAAGGGGGACCAGAGGATCCTGAAAAGAAGGAATTCCCTCACATAAAAGATCTAGCAGATACCATCCATCCCTTCAAGGAAACTTAAAAATGAGGATAATCCATGGAGGGGAGGCTGCAGTATCCAGAGCCTGGGAGCTGGTGCTGTGATGATTCTGTGTCTGTTACTGGGAATTGCAGGTCCCTGCTCTCCTGCAATAGACAAAGCATAGCAGAGCTTGCAGGTCCTGCTGGGAGGAGAAGACCACCCTACACTGAGGAGGGGGGGACTCTTGGACCAATCACCTCTCCTTTACTCTCCTAATACATATTCATACATTTCATTTTGGCCAATTAGGGTGTGAATAGGCTGGGCTTATTTAAATAGCACTCTTAAATCAAACCCAGTCATTCAGCTCCAGAGAGGGGATCTGGGGAGGGTGGAGGTGTCAGCTGCTGGGTTCCCTTCTGCAGTATAGGAAAAAAAAAATGGGGGGGTGCTGGAAGATACAGTGGCTGCTCTGCAATGTGCTCACAATTCTACCCCAGACAGCAGGGATGGCTGTGTCTCTGCAGCTCTTGTGGCTGGTTGCTCAGAGAAGGAGAGTTGATGGCTGAGCATTACCAGGGTTGAAGTCCACCCACAAAAGCTGGAGTAGCACAGCCTAATCTGGAGCTAATGTCAGGAATAGTAGCATCAAAGAGAAACTGTATTTTAGATAGAGATCCATTTTTTCCTTTGAAACAAGTGTGCAGATCCTCTACACCAGGGGTTAACAAGCTTGGCACCCTGATGATTTGGGAACTACATTTCCCAAGTGGCTCAGTCAGCCTAATGGGTGACTGAGCATCATGGGAGATGTAGTTCCCAAAATGTGATTTAGTACCCAAAACCCAACTTGGCCAAAATGAAATGTATGAATATGTATCAGGAGAGTAAAGGAGAAATGATTGGCCCAAGAGTCCCCCCCCCTCATTGTAGGGTGCTCTACACTATTATTTATTTTTCTTTTATTTCTGGTGATTTCCCTCCCCTTTTCCCCCCTCGTCGCGCGCTGCTCCTCCTCTTTGGCTCAGGGCCTCCGGAACCCAGAAGTGCCTGAAGCTTTTCTGCGAAATTTTCGCTCCTACACAACTTGTGTAGCTTAGGAATCGCACATTGCGCAGCACGATGGGACTCGCACACAAGTTCCGTAGCGCCTACACAGAGCGATGGATCAGAGCTGCACGCGCATGCACAGATCTGATCCATCACCGCCTCTCTGGGAAAGCTTGCTACAGCGATTGGACGTCGCCCGATCTGTGTGTGACATCACTAGTGACCGATCTGGCGACCGGCAGCCGGGAAATTCAAAATCCCGGCTGCTGGTGCCAATGGGTGGAGTGGATCTTAGATTGTAAACTCTCGAGCAGGGTCTTCTCTCCTACTGTTTTGTGTGGGTAATGTGTATGTATATTTGTTATTCTGTCTCTCCCTTTTGTACAGCGTTACGGAACTTGTTGGCAGTTTGGAAGAAACTCCTCCACTTCACCCCGTGTTTCTGCCAGATCAGGACAGCACTCACATCCTGACCACTTTAAACAGATGAGTACCCCTTTAACACCCCATCCAGGGCAAAGATCCCTGCAGTAGAGCTCAAGTGCATGATGTCTGCTGCTATTGATGGGAGGCCCCTCCAACTGTGCAAAGTCCCTGTATCAGACAGGAATTCAGTTTTAGACCAGTGCCTGTCAGTGTCGTTACTAAACTTCTCCGTAAGCAAAAAATGAAATACCAGTCTGGACCTGATCAAATACCAGCAATGCTGCTGAAAATCAGTGCGCCGGCAATTGCAAATCCTGTTGCAACCCTAATAAATGAATCACTGGCGACTGGATACATTCCCAAACTCTGGAAGACTGCGAGAGTGGTACCTATCCATAAAGGGGGTGACAGTACTTTGGTATCCAACTACTGTCCGATATCCTTGCTCCCTGTAATGTCAAAAGTCTTGGAAAAATGTGTCTACACACAATTACGTGATTATTATCAATATTGGAACTACTTAACCCCAGATCAATCAGGCTTTTGTCCAAATCACTCAACTACAACCGCCCTTTTAAAAGTCTGCAATGATATCCAAGCTGGGATGGAACAAGGAAACCTAACTGGAGCATCTTCCTTGATTTTGCCAAGGCCTTTGACACGGTAGACCATGGCATCTTGTTAGAAAACTTAAAACTCTGGCATTGGTGATCACACGTTAACCTGGTTTCAATCATATGTATCCGACCGATCACAATATGTGTCAATTTCTGGCAGCTCCTCTCCCCGCTCCCAGTCACGTGCGGTGTACCCCAAGGCTCAATACTAGGCCCCTGCTATTCACAATATTCATAAATGATCTGCCCAACGTCTGCAAAGCCTCAACTGTACATATGTACGCAGACGACACACTGTGATCTATACCAGCAAACCAAATCTCCCGCAGCTGGAGGCCGTGCTGCAAGAACAATTCACAGAGGTAGAAAAGTGGATCAAAAACAACAAACTTTTTTTAAATACTGACAAAACTGTAATGATGCTCTTTGGAACAAAACCTAAACTACACAAATTGCAAAATCCCCATCTATGTGTTGGGACAAAATCAAATGACACGCTGACCACAGTCACTTCTCTCAAATATCTAGGTATGTGGTTGGACCCAAATCTATCCTTTGGCCCCACATCGAAAAACTCTCATCTAAACTTTACCCCAAACTAGGTGCCCTGTACAGAAACAAGTCCTGCCTGAGCCCCGCGGTAAGAAAGCAGATTGTACAGCAAATGCTTATGCCGGCTATTGATTACGGAGATGTAGTGTATGCAGCCGCCCCGCAAACACACCTTCATAAACTTACTACATTGTATAACTCATTGTGCCGCTTTGCGCTACAATGTAACTACATGACCCACCATTGTGACATGTTAAAAGAGCTAAACTGGCCATCACTGGAATCCAGACGCACCCTTCACCTTTCCAGCCTGGTGTTTAAGAGCATCTCTGGGAAGCTGCCATCCTACCTGAATAGACTGCTTCCCCAGCAGCTCCCTCATCCTATAACCTCCGATCCAGGACCAGCACCTTACTTGCAATACCACAATACAAAAAGACAGTGGCTCGGTCCTCATTTTCCTACAGAGCACCACAATTATGGAATAACCTCCCAGACACCATCAAATCTTCCCCCAGTCTTAAGTCACTCAAAAGCTCCTTACTAACATACCTCAATACAGAATGCACCTGTAAACATGTAACCTAGTGACTATATTTCCTACATATTTTTCTGTTAATCTGTATATTTGTGTTTTTTTAATATCTTGCATTGTATTACTTTGTATTTCTGTAACTGTAACACTTCAATGTTCTTGAACCCAGGACATACTTGAAAACGAGAGAAATCTCAATGTATCCTTCCTGGTAAAATCCTTTATAAATAAATAAATAAATAAATAAACATGTAGAGGGGTGCCACAGGGAGCCTGCGAGTTACATATAACATTGGGAAATGCAAACTGTTAAAGGGGATATTCTAGTGTTTTTAATTAATCCTAAACTGATTTATTGTGTATAAACAAGCATTTTTCTAACTTCCATTATTTATTCCCGATATTTCGCCTGTTGTTTCTAACCCCTTCACTGCTGAGCAATTTCACGTCTTTAAAAAAAAATCATTTTTCTTTTTATTATTTTTATTATTATTTTTATTTACTTTAAACATGGTCTTGTTTGATATCATTGGAAAGGCCATGCTCTGGCCTTTCTAATGATACCAAACATGACCCTGCTAGCTGCCTACAGTCGGCAAACGAACCCCCTATCTCCACCCCTATCTTTTCTTAGGAGTCAATGGAGGACGTTCCCCACACGTCCTCAGCTGTGAAAGGGCTAATGAAGAGTCCGCAGACTTCTTTCTCCTGACCCAAAGGTATGAGCTTAACGTACCAGCACTGACTGACACAGTTAAAAATTTCATAAATTACTAGGTGGTACAAATTGATACTAATAATAATAATTAATAATAATAATAATAAAGCAGGAATAAAACCTATTGATAAGAGTTAAGGGGTTATTCAGAGAGCACCAAAATGAGCTCTCTCGTTCACCACACTTCGGTGAGTTAAATTCACTAACCCTGCAGTGAATTCGGCATTCACTGCAGGGTCCCCGAAGTGCGTCGAATTGACTCGCTGAACGGATCCTAAAACCACCGAAGCGATTCGAGAAACCGCTGCAAACCCAACATAAAACACAGATGACCCGCCGAACAGACTGCTGAATCGATCCTCAAACCACCAACGACCTATCGAGCAGCCGCCAGAAAAAACAGGGGTAAAAAAAAAAACCGCAACTTTTTAAACGCGTGGAAATGCATGGAAATGCCTGGAAATAATATATAAGGTCCTATGACTGACAATAAAAAGGTCTGTAACAGAATGAAAAAAAATTCCCTTTTAAAAAATAAAATAAAAATAAAATTGGAATCAAGATATTTTGCCGAAAAAATCCCCAAAAAAATTAAATAAAGAGACTTTTTTGATGCAAATGAAAAGAATGAACGGTTGAAAATATATTTAGGAAAAACGGGTAGTTTTTTTGCATTGAAACCTATCAGATTCGCCTGATTAAACATGTCGAACAAAACCACCGCAAAGCAGGGCATTTTGACAAATTTTCTCTGCTGTTCGGTGTCTCCGAATAGATTAACCATTACTTCTCTATGGGGATTTCACTGCTGCCGAAGATCACTGTACTTCGTAGGGAATTCGCTAATATTTGGTGAATCGCCAGCTTTTTTTAATAGCCGAATGGCCATGAAATTGCAGCGTATGGGCATATTCACTGTTCAGCGGGGGTTATACAGAGAGCACCGAAATGTCGCAGATAGTTCAGTGCTCTCTCATTCCCCGCACTTCTACGTTCCCCACCCTGTGGTGAATGCTGAGTCCCTGGAGTGCAGGGAAAACCCGCCGCAATCCCACAGAACAGCTGCCGAAATCCCACCGAAAACCCGCCAGAACCAAAACTAAAAACACGCCAAACACATCAGAAAAAGCCGACGAGCCGCTGATCGCAGCGCAGACCAGCCGCCGGAAAAAGACGACAAACTGACGAACGAGGTAAAAACAAAAAACAAAACCCATACAATTGAAAAGCTGTTTGCAAAAAACTACTGAAAGAAAATGTCTGGAATTTACACATAAGATCCTATGAATGATCCTATGGGCTGTTACAGAATAAAGAAAAAACACTTAAAAAAAAAAAAAGAAAGAAAATTTGCAGAAAAAAATCCGAAACATACCTAGAAGATCCGAAAAAAAATCAATAAAGAGACTTTTTGCTGCAGATTAAAATAATAAACAGTTTATTAGATATTGGATTAAAACGGGAATATTTTTAACATTCAGGGTTATTCAAAGAGATCCGAATGGCTGGAGAGAGGTAACCGAACGCTGAAAATCAGCATACATTTACCTTTCTTGGCCATTCGGCTATCCAGACAGCAAGCAATTCGCCAAATCCTGGCGAATTGCCTGCACATACGTTGCCTGTTAGAGGGCAGTGAAATCCCCATGAAAAAGCACTGCTCCGTCTATTCAGAGAGCAAAAGCCAGCAGTGAAAAGTTGCCGAATTGCCCTGCCATTTGGTGGTTTCATTCGGCAGTTTTATTCAGGCGAATCCCATAGGCTTCAATGTTAAAAATATTCCCGGTTTAATTCAATATCTAATAAACCGTTCATTATAAAATTCTGCAGTAAAGAGTCTCTTTATTTATAGATTTTTTTAGGATATTTTAAGCATTTTTCTGGATTTTAATTTTTTTAAAAAAAAAAATCTTATATTTTTTTAACTTTTACTTATTTTTCCTGTAACCACCCTTTTTATTATCATTCATAGGATTTTATATGTAAATTTCAGACATTTTCACTCAGTAGTCTGTTTGCAAACAGCGTTTCACTTTTCAAACATTCAAGCAAACTGTTTTTCTAATTTATTCACTGCCTTCGTCTGCGGTGTCGGCTTTTTCCGGCGGCTGCGCTTCGTGTGATTGGCTCCTGCTTCGGTGTTTTCGGCAGGTTAATCCAGTTGTTTTTGCGGGTTTCGGTGTGCATTCGCCTGGTTTTTGTGGTGACTTTTCATCGAGTTTGCGGTGGCTTTGCCCTGCACTTCGATGGCCCTGTGGTGCTCGCTGAATACACCGCAGGGTCGCCAAAATGGGATCACCAAATAGAACTGAATTGAAGAGAACGAAAAGTCACCGAACGAGCGGTGACTTTTCGATTCCCTTTGAATAACCCTGATGGAAACCTATGGGATTCGTCTGATTAAACCTGCTGAATGAAACCACTGAACATCAGGGCATTTCACTGACATTTCTCTGCTGTTCAATGTGAATAGATTAACCATTGCTTCTCTATGGGGGATTTCACTGCCGCCGAACAGGCACCGTATGTGCAGGCAATTCGCCAAAATTTGGTGAACAGCCTGCTCTCTGAATAGCCGAATGGCCCCGAAATGTCACTGTACGGGGAAATTCACTGTTTGGTGACATTTCGGGGCCATATCGTCTCTCTCTGAATAACCCTTTAGCGAATAGAAGCTGCACGTATTGAGTCACAAAATCAGTCGGAGGGGAATCTGGGAATTGTAGTTTTCTTGACTAGCAGATTGTTTGTATAGGAACAAAGAGCTGTAATGATATTACTAAGGTCACTGGCATTACGGGACTTCATCCCAGGCAACTGTGGGATCTCAGAGGTGTGATGGGGATTGAAAGGTTAGAAAAAAGAAAGTGCAATAAGCAGCACAGCTTAAATATATCCTAACTCTGTGAAAGGCAGGAACTGGAATAATATAAACCAAATAATGAATAAATAAACAGAATTCATTTGAAAACATTCATTATATATATTATACACACAATATATATTATACACACAATGGTTGTGGTGGAGGACAAGAAAGTGAGATAAAAAGCCTCCACTCTATAATAAGTGTGTTTATTATTGCAGAAGCCACTTGCACATCACAGCAATTCATTGAATTGCATCCCAGAGCCACATTCCCCATATGCAGCAAGGAATTCTGGGTAGGATATGCAAATGACATGTCTCTTTTATGCATCCTGGGTCTGTTATTACACAGAGCCCTAAAATCAATGCTATGCCACACTGTGGCTTTGTAGCAGAGATAGGGTTATGCAACTGGTCAAAGCCACTCCTAGGACAGCGCGGTTTCGGGTTTGTTGGACCCTCATCAGCTTGGAGCTAGGTGTGATGACCAGTTGCAGTGGATGCTTATGGGTAAATTCCGAAATCCAAATAAACCTAGGATTACTCGGGTAAACCTAACATTGCCCAGACTGCTTTGTGTAAACGCTCAAATGAAATTCGGGTAATCTGCAGACTAACAACCCTCTGTAACGTTGGGGGCTTCCAGCCTTTCCGGTGTGCTTGACGGCAGCATGTCTGATGCTGCTCGCTGACCAACGCCCGGTTTAAATTGAAACAGGCAGGGAGGTGGCTGCATGAGGTGCGGCTTGAGAGGGGGACGCGGTCTGGTGAAGGTCTTTTAAAAACCAACAGTTCCTTCTAAGCAGTGCCAGATCGTGGTTATCCATACCTGAGCTCCTTGTACCTGAATTCTCTCGTGATTTAACCTGTTATTGACCTTTGCTTGTTTTCTGACTATTCTGCCTTCCGTTGCCCTAGACTATTTCCTTGTACTACGCTTCTGCACTGATATCTACCCGGCTATTCCATTTGACTATTCTATACTCTGTATTCCTGATTCTGGCTCGCCTGACTACCTCTGTGATACTGACCTGGTTTTGTATTACGACATTGTCTTTGATTAACTCTTTCTGTCTAGCTAGTATACATATACCTGGCCAATTTTTAAGGACCAGACAGTTAGGGATTCCTTTACGGCTACCCTGTTGGTAGTTTTTGGTTCTGTGGAGTGTTGGGCTTTAAGGACTGCCTGGTGGGATCCGGGATCCGTGACACCCTCCCCCCAGTTGGTAAAAATAATTTTTAAGGTATGGGTTAAGTTTAGGGTTAGATTCAGGGTCAAGGTCAGGTTTAGGTTAGGTTTAGGGTTGGGGTTAGGGTCAGGGTTAGAGTTAGGTTTAGGGTTAAGGTTGGAGCTGGGTTTGGGGTTAGATTTGGCCATGTATTTGGTGATCTTAGGTTTTGGGTTAACTGTTAGCCTCTCTAAGTCTCAGAAAACACATTACCCAGTGGTATGTGGGAAGAGCAATGTTTACCCGGGTAATCTGCAGACTAACCAGCAGCCTTTGGGTAGATATAGGTGAAGCTTGATAGAAATCCCAATAAACCTAGTATTACCTGGGTAAAGCCCAGTGTTTGATTTCATTTTGGCCTTTTCTCAAAGCAGCTTGGGTAACATCAGGTTTACTAGGGTAATCCTAACGTTGTCCAAATTTTAGACTTCACCAGAAACATAAATATATACACAGGGTGTTCATAAAGTCTCATATATATATATATATATATATATATATATAAAAACAAAAACACGGAGAGAGCACTCCAGACAAACACATTCAAAAACCTGCAACAACAGCTTCATGCATGGGTACATAATACCAGCTTTTACCACATGGTGAAAATTTCATAACTCTGAGCTTTGCTGAATAAAATGGTGGAAATTTGGTTCGCAATGAACGGCCGTGAATTGCTTAAGCCTGCCAACAGCGTCGATGTAATCCACCCTCTGGCAGGTCCTACTCTGCAAACCTAATGACTGCCCATCATGGGATAAACTCACTTACTGAGGAACAGGTCCCCTTCATGGAGCTCCCGCAGATCAAGGTTAAATAGTACCCGGAGGAGGAGTACCTGTGGCAGGGAGGGGTGCATACCCAGTGTTTGTCTGGAGTGCTCTCTCCATGTTTTTGTTTTGTATTTTATTTTGAGACGCACCCGCACTGAAACGCTTAATTAAGGCTGAGTGCTACCCCCCATGTGTTTTTTATTTATATATATATATATATATATATATATGGCGTCCATAAAGTCTCTTTACAATTTCACTAATTTATTCCAAAGGCAAATGAAAAGACAAATAAGTGAAAATTATTACAAAATGAGACGTATATAGTTAAGGTTTATTTTGCCTCATTTAATACACCTCTATATGGGCACCATTAGATGTACGAAACACATCAAGACGGTGCTGGAGTTCTTGCCATGTTGGCTGTAGCATCCCCTCATCAATGGTGGCAATGGCGTCAATGATCCTCTGCTTTAGATTAGTGATGTCCCTTTGTTCCATATCTTTAACATAACCCCATAGAAAGAAGTCATTTTTCTTCGGCGAGACAATTACTGTAAATATTTACAGTGACCTTTTGACTGAATACTCGGCACCACAACTACATGACCTTCAACCAACCATCATTTTCCAGCAAGATGCTGCACCACCACATTGGGGACTGCATGTTGATGGGTTCCTGAATGAAACATTTCCAGAGCGGTGTATTGGAAGGGGTGGTCCTGTCACAAACAGGCATAATTTTCTGCAAGCAGTATGCAAGATTTTAAACGCAGAGTTGGGGGGGGTTTTTTCTCTTGTCTTTGCAACGGAGTTTGCAAAACAAGGCCACTGGTTTTTTACAACCCTCTTATCTGATCTGCTCTCTGGGGCTGAAGGGAAACTTGATCTGGGAACCAATTGGTTGGGAAAGAGGATGAGGGACAAGCTTTTTGTATAGCATACTCACCCAAAACTCTGGGTATTTCTCCAAAAGGCTGGGTTGAGTGAACATCTAAGAACCTTCTGGGACATTTGAAATCTGGAAATACCCATGGAAGTATCTACTCAAATTAGGTTTTCTATGTAAGTCCCATTTTATTTCAAGAACTGTATTTGCACGTTTTTGTATATTTTGTATGTCTTTTTTATGTGATACTGGCACTGTGTAAAGTTTGTATTTTTTTATCTTCTTCAATTAAAACTTAAAACCCAGTACTGTCTCTGCTCTAGATAATTCATGCTTCTCGAATAGAATCGCTTAGGTATCGTTACTGTAGTATTTAACATTTGGTGTGTATATATAGATTATATATAAATATTTAAAATTAGCTGTATATGGTTGGGCTCCTGGATTGGGGTGGTATACAGCTAGTGGGGGGGTTCAAAAGTGCCTTATTACTTTCGTGGTGGCAGCATATACTTGTAAAGGTGTGTACGGTGTAAGGGGGTTAGGTTGGCTTAACTTGGTGCCCTTTGAGCGGGTAGAGTTAGTTAGTCCAGAGGCTTGGAGCTGTATCCCCTTGTACACTCTACTTCCGCACGTCACGGCAAGGTAGGTAGTTAGCGAGCTCTTTTTCTTTCCGTGACAGGCCAAATTCCCTGGCCACCTCGTTCACCAGATATCACTCCCTTACACTTCTTTCTATGGGGTTATGTTAAAGATAGTATAACACCGTATATCACAGGGTGGATCTGGAGAGCTGGGACCAAGTATGGCTCTATTAAATGTGAGTTTCTGCCTTTATTCAGGAGGAGGAGAGAATCTGAATTGTTTACTATTCTGCACTATTGGTCATTTTTTTGTTTCTGTCCTCTTTGAGAGACGTAACCGCAAGCGCTTTCCGCCCTCAGGAGGATCCCCCAACTTATGAGTATCCCCAGACAACTCTACTACCACTTTTTTTTTTCACGCCATTGATACCATCACCTTCTTGACTATTTCTGGCACATGCTATTTTATAGCCATTTTTTGACACTGCCACTTTTTATGTGTTTGATGTTCTTAAATTGCCTCTAGGAGGACCATTGTTTTATTCTCACCATCGTGTATTATTATCAGATACATTGATTCTGTCAATACTTTATTATTGGCACACGGCAAATTTACAGCCCTCATTTGCTAATTTCACTGATTACTGCACTCTTGGATGCGCTTTATCCTTGTATGGCACATCTTTTGGTTGTTTTATTTGTGCTTTTACCTTTGGTGTTATATCCATTTTAGGCTGCATCACATCTACTCATTTATTTATTTTCTGCATGTTTGCAATGCTGTTTGATTATACCACTTAATATTAATTTACCATATTGCGCCGGCACTATTGCACCCCCTTTTTATAGATCCTGTCTATACTGTGCCTATTGTACAGTGCTGCAGAATATGCTGGCGTTTCATAAATAAAGATTATTAATAATAATAATAATAAAATGAGCATGGACTAGCAGATGCAGATATGGACCCCATGGCATGTACATGTACAGGACAAAGGGAAGAGGAGCTTCTGAGTTACTCAATGTCTGTTTCCATTGTCCCCTGACTTTTCCCAACCGCGTGGCCATTGACTGAGGCACTGTGGCCCCCAGAGGAGGTGGTACAGGAATATTGGGGCTAGTACTATTACTTTCCCTCTGCCCCCCCCCTCACCCATTCTCCTTTTCTGCACAACATAGACGTTCAGTCCGTACTCATGCCTGATGCGATAGAGCACCGATCTCCTAAGTGTTTTTGCAAGTGTTCTGCGAGTTTTTATATGGAGATTTTATATTAGAGGTGTGCTTTTTGTTTAGTAACGAATCGCGATTTGTCCGAAATTCCATTGATTCTTTTTTTTGTTTAAGTACTTCTGAAACAATGAATCGATTTGATCTGAGACCGAATGCATCCGAAGCTAGACGGTATATAACAAATTGATTCGGATCGATACATTATAACGAATTTGTTTCATTATGACGATTCACAGAGGTTCAAAACTGCTCCATATCTAGCTGTGTCTATGTGTATGTATCTATTTATCTATCTATCTATATCTATCTCTATATATCTGTATCTGTATGTATCTCTGCATCTATCTGTATCTATATCTATTTCTATATATCTATAACTATCAATCTAACTGTACTGATCTCTACAATCTATACCTATTTATCTGCCGACATCTATCTTTCTGTATCTATCTATAATCGATCTCTAGCATGTATCTATCTCTTTCTACTCATATCTACCTACCAATATCTATATTTATCTCTATGTATCTATCTGTATATCTATATATATATCTCTATGTATAAACCTATTTTTATCTATCTATATCTATCAATCTAACTGTATTGATCTATAGCTATCTTCCTATATCTACCTATCGACATCTATCTTTCTGTATCTATCTGTAGCTGTCTATATCTATCTATAGTGATCTCAATCATCTATCTCTTTCTACTTTTATCTACCTACCAATATCTATATTTATCTCTGTATCTATCTTTCTGTATCTATCTATATCTATCTGTATCTATCTCTCCATCTATATCTCTATCTGTCTATCAGTATATACTGTATGTAGCTATCTATCGGTATCTATCTATATCGTTTTATCTATCCATCTGTATATATATCTATCTGTATCTCTATATCTGTATCTGTATCTATCTGTATCTCTATCTATCTATCTATCTATCTATCTGTATCTATCTGTATCTATCTATCTGTATCTATCTGTATCTATCTATCTATCTATCTATCTATCTATCTATCTATCTGTATCTATCTATCTGTATCTATCTGTATCTATCTGTATCTGTATCTATCTGTATCTCGCTATCTATGTATCTATATCTATCTGTATCTATCTGTATCTGTATCTATATATCTATATCTATCTATCTGTATCTAGCTATCTGTATATCTATCTATCTGTATCTATCTGTATCTAGCTATCTATCCGTATATACACTACCAGGGTTATTCAAAGAGCTCCGAATTGCTTGAGAAAGGCAACCGAACGCTGAAAATCAGCGTTCGGTTACCTTTCCTGGCAATTCGGCTATCCAGAGAGCAGGCAATTCGCCAAATCCTGGCGAATTGCCTGTACATACGGTGCCTGTTCGGTGCCTGTTCGAGGGCAGTGAAATCCCCATGAAAAAGCACTGCTTCGGCTATTCAGAGAACACAAACCAGCAGTGAAAGGTTCCCCTAATGCCCTGCCATTCGGTGGTTTATTTCGGCAAGTTAATTCAGGAGAATCCCATAGGCTTCAATGTTAAAAATATTCCCGTTTTAATCCAGTATCTAATAAACCGTTTATTATAAAATTCTGCAGTAAAGAGTCTCTTTATTTATAGATTTTTTAGGATATTTTAAGCATTTTTCTTAATTTTTTAACCCCTTCACTGCTGAGGCATTTCACCGCTGTGTGCTGAGCTCATTTTTACCGCTTTCTCTCATCATGTTTAAACGTGTTTTGAAGCCACATTTTAATAAATGACCCAGACATATTATATATTATCGTTCTTTCCGGCAGACTCCGCAGATTCATAATATATCATTTTTATATGTATACGTCATGTCCTGTCTGTATATTATAACAAAAAATACAATAAAAATTGAATTTTTAATCATCTGCAGTGTGTAAAGTGTTTTTTTCACATTTTATCACATGAGCGTTTGTGGTTATGTTTTCTATGGGGTGCGCTTGTACAAAAATTTGAAATGGGGACTTGTTACATTTTGGGGGGGGAATTACGTGATTTTTAGCAAACACACCCCATAGAAAAAAATCATTAGTGCAGCATCATTGTTCACATTATAATTGAAATGTGAACAATATTGCTGCATTAATAAAAACATGTTTTTTTTTTTTTTTGTTTTTTTTTTATTTATTTATTATTTTTATTATAATTTTTTTTATTATTTTTGTTACTTTGTACCTAGTCATGTTGGGTATCATTCGAAAGGACATACTCAGGCCTTTCAAATGGCACCCTCCATGACCCCCTAGCTTCCACGGTTCTGGAGATATCTGGGTTCACAAGAACCCCCTATCTCCACCAGTTCCCCGGCTATGCATGATGACATCAGGCAGCGAGGGGAGACCCGGGGGTGGAGCCGCCATCCAAGATGGCGGCTCCCACCGGAGCTAGGCTGCACTTCAGCGCCGCAAGGCGCTGAAGTACAACCCAGCGCTTGAGGGGTTAAAGCCAGGCACCGCTTAAAAGGGGAGACTCTCCCCTTTTAAGCGGTGCCTGGCTTTTGGCGCTGCTCCTTTCCGATCGGGAGGGAGAGGGATCCGAACGGATCCGCCCCCTCCCTTCCAGGCTATCTCCCGGCATTGCCGGGGGGTCGCCTGGAAATGACGTCATCGCGCTTGGCGCGATGACGTCATTTACGCCGGGAGGAGCTTGACTTCAGCGTCTGAGGATGCTGAAGACAGAACGCCGCGGGACCCCGGACAGAGAGGTGAGTATCTCCGCCGGGGGTCCCGCACAGCTGATGACGTGTGGGGCACGTCTTCAGCATGTAACGTGCATCAATGTGGACGTGCCCCACACGTCTTCAGCAGTGAAAGGGTTAAAAGTCAGATATTTTTTTTTAAGTATACTTATTTTTTCTGTAACAGCCCTTTTTATTATCATTCATTGGATCATATGTAAATTTCAGACATTTTCGCTCAGTAGTTTCTTTGCAAACAGCGTTTCAATTTTCACAGATTCATGCAAACTTTTTTGCTAATTTATTCACCTCCCTCATCTGCGGTGTCGGCTGCTTCGGCTGTGTTCGGCTCCTGCTCGGGCTTGGTTTTCGGCAGGTTAATTCAGATGTTTTTGCGGGTTTTCGGCGTGCATTCGGTGGGTTTTGCGGTTCGTTTTCGCCAGGTTTGTGGCAGCTTTTCCCTGCAATTCGGGGACCCTGTGGTGCTTGCTGAATACACCGCAGGGTCAACGAAATGGGATCGGCAAAAGGAACCGAATTGAAGAGAACGAAAAGTCACCGAACGTGCAGTGACTTTTCGAATCTCTTTGAATAACCCTGTATATTGCCAAAAGTATTCGCTCACCTGCCTTGATTCGCATATGGATGGGTGAGCGAATACTTTTGGCAATATAGTGTATGTATCTAGCTATCTATCTATATCCATCTGTATCTGTCTATCCGTATATATGTATCTAGCTATCTATCTATATCCATCTGTATCTGTCTATCCGTATATATGTATCTAGCTATCTATCTTTATCTATCTGTATCTGTCTATCCGTATATATGTATCTAGCTATCTATCTTTATCTATCTGTATCTGTCTATCCGTATATATGTATCTAGCTATCTATCTATATCTATCTGTATCTGTCTATCCGTATATATGTATCTAGCTATCTATCTTTATCTATCTGTATCTGTCTATCCGTATATATGTATCTAGCTATCTATCTTTATCTATCTGTATCTGTCTATCCGTATATATGTATCTAGCTATCTATCTTTATCTATCTGTATCTGTCTATCCGTATATATGTATCTAGCTATCTATCTTTATCTATCTGTATCTGTCTATCCGTATATATATGTATCTAGCTATCTATCTTTATCTATCTGTATCTGTCTATCCGTATAATATGTATCTAGCTATCTATCTATATCTATCTGTATCTGTCTATCCGTATATATGTATCTAGCTATCTATCTTTATCTATCTGTATCTGTCTATCCGTATATATGTATCTAGCTATCTATCTAACTATATCTATCTGTATCTGTCTATCCGTATATATGTATCTAGCTATCTATCTTTATCTATCTGTATCTGTCTATCCGTATATATGTATCTAGCTATCTATCTTTATCTATCTGTATCTGTCTATCCGTATATATGTATCTATCTTTATCTATCTGTATCTATCTGTATCTGTCTATCCGTATATATGTATCTAGCTATCTATCTATATCTATCTGTATCTGTCTATCCGTATATATGTATCTAGCTATCTATCTTTATCTATATGGTAGATCTCCCACTCTATTAGCCTTTCAGACTATACACCAAGTTATTTTGGATGGGGTTGTTACATTTTCATCCCACATATTACTTGTTGAGCTCATGTTTCTTCATACATATCGTGTTTGGTGGTGAAGGGTTCCCCATGTTCTCTTTGGTCGGAGCCTGTATTGTGGCTGTAGCAGACGTGGTGCCAGCTCACATCTTTAAATATTTGTGTAAACCACAACAAAAAAGAAAAAAAGGAAGTAATTGATGGAAAGACGTGTTTTGACAGAAAGACAATTGTAAACTTACTTAAAAATTAGGCGCAGTCATTAAGCAATGGAAACCAGAGTCTGAAAACACTGTGATGCTTACATTACGCCGCGCTGAGATGAAAACCGACGCGGCGCTTGTTTCCTGTTACATTTTTGCTTGTCTGCTGGCAGATCAGTCATATTAATGAATTAAGTCAGGCAGGCGTACGTGCGCACGTTTAATGCCGCAGTATTTAAAGCCCGCTACCTGATCATTGTTCAATATGACAGCTGTAACGTGGCTTATTTAATATGAATAATCAAATATCTTCAATAATTAAGTCGTCAGAATGAGTTCATATTGTGTCAGTTTCATTTCTCATCCTTTCAGCTCTGCTTTTAAAGGGACACGACCACTAACATAAACAGTAACGAGATTACTTGTGATTACAAACAAGAACACATCATAAAACACCTTATAAATAACATTATAAAACAGATTATAAAACGCATTATAAAACACCTTATAAATAACATTATAAAACAGATTATAAAACGCATTATAAAACACATCATAAAACACCTTATAAATAACATTATAAAACAGATTATAAAACGCATTATAAAACACATCATAAAACACCTTATAAATAACATTATAAAACAGATTATAAAACGCATTATAAAACACATCATAAAACACCTTATAAATAACATTATAAAACAGATTATAAAACGCATTATAAAACACATCATAAAACACCTTATAAATAACATTATAAAACAGATTATAAAACGCATTATAAAACACATCATAAAACACCTTATAAATAACATTATAAAACAGATTATAAAACGCATTATAGAAAACATCATAAAACACATTATAAAACACGTGGTAAAAAAGTATAAAACTCATTATAGATCGTCTCATAAAACACCTTAAAAAACACATTATGGGGGCGTGGCTTGACCGCCGAGTGGAATGGCCGCATGTTAGAGGAGCTCCGGAGCTAACAGGGTTATAGAAGGGAGATCCTGCTAACAAGGGTGCAATATGACCCATAGGAAATGCTCCCAGACACCCCTCCGCACCAAGACCACTCTTACCTCCGCTAAAACGGCCACAATCGCCCGATTTTTTGAGGAATCCCCGACCTCCGGAGCAACCCCGTGCGGATCCAAGATGGCGCCGGTCCCTGCACCATCGCGGGACTCGTCAGCGGCTGGCAGCCCCACTCCATCGGAGGACACAGAACTGTCAGTTCGAGATAAACTCCGCTCCCTGCCCACCAAAGAAGATCTTGAATCCCTCCTGGCAAAGCTGGAGTCCTCTTTCGCTTCCCGCATAGACGCTGTGGTAACGGATGTCCGCCATATTGGAGCCCGGGTCCAAGATTTGGAAGGAGACAGAGAAACCACAGAGGACAGACTGACTCGCTTGGAAACAGGTCTGACTTCTCACACTTTATACCTGCAACGCTTTCACCGGGCGTTAGATGATCAAGACAACCGGGGCCGTCGGAATAACCTGAGGTTAAGAGGTCTCCCAGAGTCGCAAGATGGAAAGGAACTGCTCACCGAGGTACTGAGGCCTATATTTCATTCTCTCTTACACAGACTGATTGACACCCCAATTCACTTTGATAGGGCGCATCGCTCCTTAAAACCAAAAGGTGCACCGAATACGACACCAAGAGATGTTATCTGCCGGCTACATTACTACCACCAAAAAGAAGATATTCTACAAGCCGCGCGTCGTCAAGATGTCAAAGACCCCTCGGGGAATGTCTTGCAACTATACCCAGACCTCTCCTGGCACACGCTTCAGGCACGCCGACTACTGAAACCGCTCACTGAAGTTCTACGGGACCGTCAAGTTAAATACAGATGGGGATACCCGTTTGCCCTCCAAGTTACCCTGGACGGGGTTTACTATGGGATCACCAACGCCACAGATCTTCCACCACTGTTAACGGCACTTGGCATTGATAATCTGGACATTCCAGACTGGTACGGTGGACAGACCCTAGACTTGGTCCAACATCAGTTCCAGCCGCAACGCCCTAGGTGGCAGACACTTTCTAAACGTGGTCGTGGTATTTCCCGCTCGCAGCAATCATCAAACTCCCAACAAGACCCGGGATGAAAACAACGCTTGTTGCCTTTTTGCTGCTCCTTTCAACACCAGGACATATTTATCACCCTTTCCATGAGAATCTCCACATCCATGACTGTTTTTACCCTACGGATTGCTTTTCTTTTCTTCCTCATGGACCCCCAACCAACTGGATCTCCCTACTTTTCAAGCTATATCAGATCTAAACATTTACCCTAGCCGGCCTCAGCACTCTATCCCCAACACCTGCCGGAGTTCATCCACTCACCCCTCCAGATGCAGTGGCTTTTGTGCCCCCCTCCTCCCGGGGAGGAGAGGCATGCTTTAGGGCCTGGACGATGGCGCTCCCATCCGCAGGCTCTACACCGTCTCCGAGTTTTTTCATCTTCAGGTTAATTTTTCTGTTTGTTTGTTCGTATGCACAGTACTCTTTGTCCATAATTACTGGTTTTCCACACTTACATATTGTATGTAGGCCATGGGTATTGCCCCTGAAATGTCGTCTTTGTACTGAGGTTTATCAACGTTTTTTTAGGTCCACATTAACTAAGCCATGGCCCCAATAACATTCCTTACCTTAAATGTTAAGGGCCTTAATTCCCCTCAGAAGCGGCGCATGGCTCTTATAGATCTTCACCGGCAACGCGGGGAAATAGTGTTTCTACAAGAGACGCACTTCCGTGCGGATGCAGCACCGTCTCTTACATCTCGATACTATCCACAATCTTACTTTAGTAACTATGTCACATCTAAAACTCGAGGAGTAGCCATATTAGTAGACCGCCATGTTCCATTTGTATGCACTCATCAACAAACTGACCCTCAGGGCAGATATTTATTTATCAAATGTCTCATAGGCTCCCGCAAGATCACGCTGGCCAACATATATTTACCCAACACGGGTCAATGTGGGGCACTACGATCCACTTTGTCTAAACTATCTCGTTTTAAGGAAGGCCTGTTGGTATGCGGTGGTGACTTTAATGTCCCCCTTGACACAAACCCAGAAAGTGTAAAACCGACCCCCAAACCGGAACCCTCCCTCCGCCATCGGTTTATGCAACTTCTCCACCAACATCAAATGATAGCTGGATGGAGGGTGTTGAATCCGTCTGTGAAAGATTTTACTTTTTATTCCCACGCCGCAAAATCTATTCCAGGCTTGATACATTTCTAATGTCCCACCATCAATTACATGCTGTACGTTCAGCCTCCATAGCCCCAATAACATGGTCAGACCACGCCCCTGTAATATTCGCCATTGAAGTCCTCACCACCCCTCCCCCCCCAATGCTCATGGCGGTTGAACGAATCACTCCTACGTGACATAGTGATCAGACAAGATATAAAAGATAACGTAGAACACTACTTTGCGGAGAACTACACATCAGACGTGTCCTTGCCTATAATATGGGAAGCTCACAAATGTGTCATTAGAGGTAAACTAATACAAATCGGAGCACAACGTAAGAAAACACATAGAGAATCCGTTACCACTTTACTTACCCGCATCCATGACCTAGAGACGGAGCACAAAACCTCACATTCCATTTCGGTATTTAAAGAACTCACGATCCACCGGGCCAAATTAAACACCATCTTATCAGACCAGGCATTTAAATCATTGCGTCACACCAAACAACTGTTTTATATCCAAGGAAATAGATGTGGAAAACTACTGGCAAGAGCATTGAAACGCAAACATCAAACCACATTTATCCCCACGGTCCAATCCGACACTGGAACTGATCTCCACTTAAATACTGACATCACAACGAGGCCACCTGATTCAGAGATTGGTAGCAGGCTAAAGAGGGAGAGGATGCGTCTGCTGGTGGAACTTCAGGAGAGGCTGGCTGACCGGGAAACAGCGCACAAGTCCTCTCACTCTCAGGCTGATTTTGATGCCCTGGCAACAGTACGTCGGGAACTCCGGTCTGCCCTACTGACGGATGTGGCCCGGTCCTTAGCTTGGACCAGACGGACCTTTTATGAATATTCTAACAAGGCACACACCATGTTAGCGCGCAAATTGAGGAACCAAACTAGATCCAAATTGGTGACTTCGGCCCATACGCCCCAGGGTTCGATCACTACTATCCCCAGCGAGGTAAACCAGATTTTTACTGCATACTTTAAGCAATTATATAACCACTCCCCGGATCACTCCCTCCGAAATCCGGACCATGTGCGGGAGGTGCGGGAATTCCTGGCCACGTGGAAGGGCCCGGAGCTCCCCCCCTCTTGCTGGAGGGGTTGGGGTCAGAGGTCTCAGAGGCCAAAGTGGCATCAGTGATTAAACAAATGAAACCCCATAAGGCCCCGGGCCCGTACGGTTTTACAGCTTTTTATTATAAAAAGTTCTCTCCCCACTTGAGCAAATATCTAGTTAAACTATATAATGGAATTTTGGAGGGACGGTCGGTGCCCTCGGATTTCCTCCGATCCGATGTGATTTTGATTCCTAAAGAGGGCAAAGATCCTTCCTTCCCCCACAATAATAGACCGATCTCTTTATTGAATGTTGATTATAAGGTATTTACGAAAATTCTGGCCAACAGACTAGGAGCACTTCTCCCCTCCATTATTCACCCGGACCAGGTCGGGTTCATTCCCACGAGGCAGGCATACGAAAATACATGGAGAAACGTGGTCCTGATCGAGAGAGCTCGCGCGACGGGGACGCCTTCTCTGGACGCAGAGAAGGCGTTCGACAGGGTGGGCTGGCCTTACTTATTTCACCTACTGGAGCAATGGGGATTTCCCCCTGGCTTTTGCGCAGCTATCCGGGTCCTTTATAACTCCCCCCTCACGAGAATAATCACCACGGGGGCCTCCCCGGAATCTTTCCCCATAGGTAACGGAACGCGACAGGGTTGCTCCCTGTCACCCATGCTCTTCGCTTTAGCCCTTGAGCCCCTACTAGATAAATTACGGTCCTCCACGTCCATCACGGGTTTACAGGTTGGGGGGGGAGGAATTCCTGGTGTTAGCGTATGCGGACGACCTTCTCCTGACCATCACAGACCCGGTCCAATCTGTGCCCCGTTTGCTTTCCCTTCTTCGTGATTTCTCGGAAGTTTCCGGGTTTAAGATCAATTTAGATAAATCTCGCGCGTTACCAGTAGGCATACCGAAAACAGAGGTCGAACGGTTGCGTCTCCTTACGGGGTTTCACTTCTCCACCTCTTCTCTCACATATCTGGGAGTGAAGCTGACCAGTGATCCCGCAGCAATGATTAGAGCTAACTATGATGTACTGATCTAACGTCTTATAGCTGATATGGACTCATGGGATGCCTTTAATGTCTCCTGGGTGGGTCGTATTGCTAGCGTAAAAATTAATCTACTCCCCCGAATCCTGTACTTGTTCCAAACCCTCCCGGTGCCTGTCCCTCCGGCCTCGTTGGCGCATCTACAGTCCCATGTGGACCGGTTCATCTGGCATAATAAACGACACAGGGTGGCTAGAAGGGTGTTACATAGACCGAGGGCGGTGGGAGGTTTGGGAGTTCCGAGTTTGTTACAATATTATCATGCTGCCCAACTAGCACAGTTTGTTACCTTTCATGCACCACCTGGTACACACCGTTGGGCGGACTTGGAGTCGCATCTCTTTGCTCCTGACTTGCCACAATTCTATTTTTGGCTTCCCAAAACCTATCATCCAATCCTTCGCTCCACCTGCACTGCCACCATTAACTCTCTACAATTTTGGGACACTGTGAACCGTCGCTTCACTTTTGCTAAAGAAAATTCAGCTATGATGCCTTTTCTCCGCAACCGAAAGTTTCCACCGGGCCTATGCCCTTGCCCTTTTGCGAATCTAGAGGACTTGGGCCTTCAGAGGATCCACCACCTCTACTCAGCGGGTGCACCGCTTCAGTTTGCGAACATTCGACACAGAGGTCCGGTTGGACCGGCGGACTTCTTTCGCTACTTGCAGGTCATGGATTATGCGCGGACGCCAGAAGTCCGTACGGCCGCCACGTCTTCCTTGACGGCGTTTGAGGCTCGTTGTAATGACGCTCGCATCACGAAATCAATGATCTCCTCGCTTTATGTCTCCCTCTGTTCAGGCTCTCCGATATGGGGGGACCCAACTTATGTTGCACGCTGGGAGCGAGATGTGGGGGATGCCCTGCCCAGTGAAGAATGGGAGGATATTTGGGACAATGTGGCACACTGCTCCATCAATGTGGCCCACCAGGAACAGGCTTATAAGATGTTGTTTCGCTGGTATGTTACCCCCTCACAGCTTTCTCACATGGACGGGTCCTCCTCTGACTTATGCTGGAGAGGTTGCGGCACTAAGGGCTCGTTTTACCACATGTGGTGGACGTGCCCCCTGATACGACGCTTCTGGCTTCAGATTCATGCTCTCATCCAAGAGGTCCTGCAGTGTGGAGTGGCTCTCGACCCATGGACATTCCTTCTTCACCGCACCCAGGACGCCCTATCGAGACCGGAGAATAAGCTGGTGCATAAAATGGTCTTGGCGGCTAGAAGAGCGGTGGCCCAAGGCTGGAGATCTATGTCCTTTCCGTCTATGGCGCAGGTGCACCTTCGGATTAGAGATAATATGGACATGGATCGTTTATCGGCTCTTGTACATGATACCATGCCCCAATATAGCAAGATCTGGGACCCCTGGTTGGAGTTTGATGTGGGTTGAGGGCTGGACTGTTTTATTTTCTGGCGGGTTGTGATACCTGGGTTTTGTACTCCTTTGGGGCGGCACCCTATCCCCTTCCCCATCCTCCCCTTCTTATGAGGTCTCTTCCTCTTTCTTTTTCCTCTATGTTTGTGTTTCTTCGATCTTTTTATTATTTCTTCTTCTCCCCCCACTTCGGGGTCCCTCCCCTGCGGTCTTCTGGCAGGGGCTCCTCAGGGCTAACCAGTAGCAGTCTCTAAAATTGTGTTTTTGTGATATGATGCCCTTTTTGTCTTTGAAAAATGGAAAATAAAGAATTATAATAAAATAAAAAAATACTGACATCACAGAAATAAATATTTCTCAACCCTATATCAACTACGAGACACACCCCCTGACAAAGACGCTATTCAGGCATATTTAAAGGAATCTCTCCACTCCATTCTTACACCAGACATATCGCAATCCCTAGACGCCCCATTTACCCTAGAGGAACTATCAATAGCGATTAAATCTACAGCATCTGGGAAAAGTCCAGGCCCAGACGGATTCACCATTGCATACTACAAAACTTTTCAAACTAGCCTAGGCCCTCATTTCATAAAAATGCTTAATGAGTTAAACCAAGACACCAAATTAGACCCTGCAACACTAAGAGCCCATATAGCACTTATCCCTAAACCGGATAAAGACCACACCATGGTACAAAACTATCGCCCCATTTCACTCTTGAATGCAGACCTAAAATTAATGGCCAAAATGATGGCAAATCGTCTCAATCCTTACATCACAAGTCTTATACACCCTGATCAAACAGGTTTTGTCCCCACCAGAGAAGCCCGTGATAACACAATACGTGCAATTGACTTAATGCACCTAGCACACACCTCTTCCGATCCCACCATCTTTCTATCGATCGACACGGAAAAGGCGTTTGACCGGGTAGATTGGACCTTTTTATTTGAAACCCTATCGGCACTGGGCTTTCGTCCACAATGGTTACAATGGATCCACTCCCTTTATAACACTCCAAGCGCCTCTCTACGAGTTAATGGGACTTATTCCCGAGACTTCCAGATACGTAACGGGACTCGACAGGGTTGCCCTTTGTCTCCACTCCTCTTCATACTGACTCTAGAGCCACTATTGCAAAAAATTAGAGATCATCCTAACATTACTGGACACATACTTCCCCTCCGCCACTATAAAGTTGCTGCCTTCGCTGATGATATATTATTATCCCTTACAGATCCTAACCGCTCCCTTACACATCTCATGTCCGAACTAGACAATTATGGACAACTGTCTAACTTTCGGATTAACCAGACGAAATGTGAGGTCATGGGGATAGGCATATCGACATTGACACAGAGGGAGTTGGAAAGATGTTTTCCATTTCGATGGGTGCAACACTCACTTAGATACCTGGGAGTGACGCTGACTAGGGACCTAGACCACTTATATAAGTCTAACTATGAACCTCTCCTGACAGTAGTACAATAAGACCTTAAAAAATGGAGCTTACCTCATATCTCTTGGCTAGGGAGGATTAACGTCCTAAAGATGAATATACTCCCCAGATTCTTGTACCTCTTTCAATCAATCCCTGTAGGAATCCCATCACAATTTTTTGCCCGGCTGAAATCAGCATTTCTCGACTATGTCTGGAATGGGATACATCCCAGGGTTTCATACGGAGACATGACGAGACACAGGAATAGAGGGGGTTTAGGCCTTCCGCATATGGAATTATATTACTCGGCAGCCCTATTTCTTAGGTTGAGTGATTGGTGCATGTCCCCACCACACAAGTTATGGGTACTGATAGAACAGAAAACAATTCTAATCCCGATAGCTTCCTTACCATGGCAGACAGCACCCCTCACAAACCTACTACGCTCTTCGCACCCTCTTATTTCCCCAACCCTTTTAAAATGGCGAACATTACGAAAATCACTGCAACTCTCAACACATCCATCACCATTATTGCCTCTTACTTTTAACCCACTTTTTCCAGCTGATATGTCCAACAATTTTCTGCCTACGCTAGTGGAGGGACCGTACCTTCCCCTTCATAAATGTCTAATAAACTCCAAGCCAATCCCTAGACTATTGTTGCCTCCAGATGAATATGCCACTCCAATTTCAGACTACCGATATTACCAGCTCCGACACTTCATAGCGTCATTAGGCCACCCGACCTCTCTTAGACAGGATGAATCCCCCTTTGAGACACTTTGCACTATTGACCCACACCAGCCACACATGCTGTCCACTATATACGGTACGCTCCTAGACGCCTCAGCTCCCCTCATTCCCTTATATGCAACAAGATGGAGCAAAGAGATGGGTGACCTGATTCCGGAAGATAAATGGGACGTGATATTTCAAATAGCTGCCCACTCGTCCCATAGTCTACATGTACAACAGTCACATTATAAATTTCTGTCTAGGTGGTACCTCACTCCCTCGAGATTACATAAAATGTATCCGAACTCTGATGTATTGTGCTGGCAATGTACGAAAGAACCGGGAACCTATTTACAGATTTGGTGGGAATGCTCCCACATTCAAGCATATTGGACGTCCATTTTCGCAGAGATCAATGAAATCACGGGATTAGACCTGTTACCCTCTCCACAAGTATCTCTATTTCACCTGGTCCCCCTCTCCCCTATCACATACAGAAAGTCTCTGGCCATTCACCTGTTTAATATGGCAAAATCATTGATTCCCAGGCACTGGCGCTCCACACATACTCCGACAATCTCGGAATGGATTACAGCAGTAGATAATATACGAGTAATGGAGGAGATGTATTTTTCTATGGATAACAATTATGCTAAATATTTCGCAACTTGGTATTGGTGGATGGACTATCTTACTAGACTTGTGCACCGATTTTTTTTTTGGTTCGATTCAGTTCGGTTCGTTCGTATTTTGTAAATTTTCGTTTCGCTGATTTCTGTTTCAGTTCGTTTCGTTTTTGTTTCGTTTTTCGTATCGACTTTTTCCCGTAATTTCGGAAATTTTCGTGTTTTTCGGAACGTCTGTTCTCCTCGTTTCAAAGTGTCTATTCGTTTTGACGTAAACTAATGGTTTTTCGGATCCGATATTTCTGTCGATACGATAATTCTGCCATTGAGATTTCTCTGGTTTTACAAGAAGGATACATTGAGATTTCTCTGGTTTTACAAGAAGGATACATTGAGATTTCTCTGGTTTTACAAGAAGGATACATTGAGATTTCTCATGTTTTACAAGAAGGATACATTGAGATTTCTCTGGTTTCCCAGGAAGGATACATTGAGATTTCTCTGGTTTTCCAGGAAGGATACATTGAGATTTCTCTGGTTTTCCAGGAAGGATACATTGAGATTTCTCTGGTTTTACAAGAAGGATACATTGAGATTTCTCTGGTTTTGCAAGAAGGATACATTGAGATGGGAATGATACAAAATTACAGAATCAGCGATATAACCAAAAAATACATTGTCCGAAATTACTGAAATGGAACCGAAATCAGGAATGGAGCCGAAATTACGAATGGAACGAAAATGATTTTCGATTTTACACATTTCTAGTCCATTCAAAAATTCCGAACAAATTTTCGTTTCGTTTCGCAAATTTTTTCGGATCTGCCGTTTTCGGATCTGAAAATTTTCGTAAAATCGGCCGAATCCGAATGCACGAATCGGGAAATTTCGTGAAGATTCAGAAATTCCGAAACCCGAAACGCACATCCCTATATCTTACTAAACGACCACGTAAACCACCCATACCGGGTAGTACTGACACACCTCACTAAGGTTACCCTAGGATTCAGACTCTCACCCAATGACCCATCTGCGTTTTCTTGCTTTCTATAACACTGTACTCTACCTTATGGAACTTACAACCAGTATAGCTTTTAAATGGAACACTTGTTACTGTATTCGAACTTTTACTTCCCTTGTCCCCCCCCTTTTTAGATAGTACTTAATATACGTAATATGATATGTTGCATACTTCCATGTGGCAAGATAATGTCATGATAACCAAAGACGAAAGTATCTTGTTTATTCTTTTTTCTGTATCATTATTTACAAAAGATGTTTCAAATTGTGTTAATTTTGATGAAACTTAAAAATAAAAATATATTATTTAAAAAAAAAACATTTTAAAAAAAAAACACATTATGAAACACCTTATAAAATACATTGTAAAGAAACCTTATAAATAACATTATAAAACACATTATAAAACTCATTATAAAATGCCTCATAAAACACATTATAAAACACATGGTTACAAAAACGTATACAACTCATTATAGAACGCCTCATAAAACACCTTATAAAACACATTATAAAACACCTTGGGCACCACTACATTCATTGCACTAAAACGGGAACGCAAAGGAGAAAGACCTGCAGGTTTCTCCTTTGCGTCCCCATTTTAGCGTGATATTATGACGCAGGTGCTAGAAAAGCTGACTGCATGGTTATCGGGAGCTAAGCCCCGGGATGCCGCTAAGCACCACCTCGAGCATCCACTCGATTGATGCAGATGCTGCCGGTCACATGACGCGCTGGATCTCGCCTCGCGAGATCCGGCAGGTTGGCGCAGTGATCCGCAGAGAGAGACTGGGGGACTTTTTTCCCCCAGTCTCTCCCTGCTCCCGGCGGACAGAGGTGGCGATTGGAGCCGCGGTCCTCGCTGTGGGATTAAAGTTGAGTATCTGATTTTTTGGGGGGTTTCTGGCTGGTGCTGACGGATTCTGCAGCAGTGGAATCTGTTAGCACCAGGTCCAGGTTGTTTTTAACTTTTGAGTAAGCTGCAGCCGGACGGTAATTAGGGGAAGGACTTTGTAATCCTAACGCTAATTAACACTTTGTGCTCCCCATGTTAAGTATAGAGAGCGCAAAGTACAGTAACCTCGTGCAGAGAAGACAAGATACCAAACGCTAATGTGTTTTTTAACCCGTTAGCGTTCGGATTGTAATATGGTGCGCCCGTGCTAGGGCCACCAGGGCAAACGCTCACTCAGGTGAGCGCCAACGTTAGCGATAGGAATGTAATGGTGCCCCTTATAAGTAACATTATAAAACAAATGGTGAAAAAACTTATAAAACACCTTATAAATAACATTATAAAACACATTCATAAACACATGGTAAAAAAACCTTATAAAACACATTATAGAACACCTCATAAAACACATGATAAAAAACCTTATAAAACACATTATAGAACACCTCATAAAACACATGATAAAAAACCTTATAAAACATACAGGGTTATTCAAAGAGCTCCGAATTGCATTCGGCTATTCAGAGAGCAGGCAGTTCATCAAATCCTGGCGAATTGCCTGCACATACGGTGCCTGTTCGTGGCTGGTCGAGGGCAGTGAAATCCCCAAAGAGAAGCACTGCTTCGTCTATTCAGAGAACACAAACCAGCAGTGAAAAGTTGCCGACATGCCCTGCCATTCGGTGGTTTAATTCGGCAGGTTTATTCAGGCGAATCCCATAGGCTTCAATGTTAAAAATATTCCAGTTTGAATCCAATATCTAATAAACCATTGATTATAATATTCTGCAGTAAAAAGTCTCTTTATTTTTCGATTTTAGGATCTTTTAGGCATTTTTTGAGATTTTTTCTTTTTTCTGTAACAGCCCTTTTTATTATCATTCATTGGATTTCGTATGTAAATTTCAGACATATTCACCCTGTAGTTTCTTTGCAAACAGCGTTTCACTTTTCAAACATTCAAGCGTACTGTTTTTTTTTTTCACTCCATTCGTCTGCGGTGTCGGGTTTTTTCGGCGGCTGCTCTTCGCTCTGATCGGCTCCTGCTCGGGTTTCTCCGGCGGGTTAGTCAGGATGTTTTTGTGGGTTTCGGTTTGCGTTCGCCTTCGTTTTGCGGTGAGTTTGCAGCGACTTTTCCCTGCATTTCGGCAGCCCTGTGGTGCTTGCTGAATACACCGCAGGGTCGCCGAAATGGGATCGCCAAATCGCACCGAATTGAAGAAGACGAAAAGTCACCGAACGTGCAGTGACTTTTCGATTCTCTTTGAATAACCCTGATATTATAAAACGCATAATAAATAACATCATAAAACATGTGTCTGGGGACACCTGGCACACCCCCTGAGCATACCTATGGTCAATATATAGTATACAGCTGATATATGAAAATTACATATTTTGAAATATTTAAATAAAATTGAAAATTCCATTTTGCCTGGCAGGAACAAAAAATAATTAGTGCTGAAGAAATGTTACCAATTTCAGTTATCATAAGAAAAAAATGTCAATCCCTGCAGGGGAGGGCTGGGTTGGGGAGGGGGTGACTGAGCATCTTGTGTCAAAAGGAGCTGAAGACAGAAATGTGACAGCAGACACAGAAAGCGTAAACACAAAGCGGCTTTGCCTTCAGGTAGGCACAATTATTGTCTATTGTTAATCACTGGAAATGATTCCTTTAGGACTTTGCTGAGCGAGTTTCTCCCGATTGATTGTTTACTTGTAACGGATTTTCTTCCTTCAGGGAGCTACTGTTCTCGTTGCTAATTTGAAAAGAAAAAAAAAAATCAGATTTCATGCATTTTATGAAATAAAAACCATTTAAACCCTCTTTTCTCTGTTATGTTAATGCCTGGGAGCCCCAAGGACACATTTTTGGAAAAGTTAACTGACTAATCTTTCCAAAAATGTTACTATTTGGAGCATAATTAACCTCTTGAGTGGCTTGATCGGGGTCGGATGCCAGGGATATGTTCACTCTGAAATGCGGATGATGTTTCCCATACATCCTTTGCCACATTTACTATCCCTCCAAATCCCGTGGTGGGCGATGCTCGCTAGAGAAACGGTAGATTACACTGTGGTGTCACCAAAATCCTAATCACCAGCAGAGTTGAACAGGATAGGGAAGTGGAAGGGATGTTATTAGACCCCAGTGTGACAGACCAGTGGCGTAACTAGAAACCTGAGGGCCCCGGTGCAAGAATCAATGAAGGGCCCCCCCAACCCCCCCCCCCAAAAAAGATCCATATTTTTACCTTTTTTTTTCTGCAATATAAAAAAGATAGTATTGCCCCCAGCTCACATGGACATATATTGCCCCAAGACCACACATGGATATATTGCCCCAGCTCACACATGGATATATTTGCCCCCAACTCATGGAAATACTGCCCCAACACATGGATATACTGCCCCAACACATGGATATGCTGCCCCAGCTCATGGATATACTGCCCCAGCACATGGATATACTGCCCCAGCTCATGGATATACTGCCCCAGCTCTGCCCCCCAGCTCATGGATATACTGCCCCAGCTCTGCCCCCAGCTCATGGATATACTGCCCCAGCTCTGACCCCCAGCTCATGGATATATTGCCCCAGCTCTGACCCCCAGCTCATGGATATACTGCCCCAGCTCTGACCCCCAGCTCATGGATATACTGCCGCAGCTCTGACCCCCAGCTCATGGATATATTGCCCCAGCTCTGCCCCCCAGCTCATGGATATACTGCCCCAGCTCTGCCCCCAGCTCATGGATATATTGCCCCAGCTCTGACCCCTAGCTCATGGATATATTGCCCCAGCTCTGACCCCCAGCTCATGGATATACTGCCCCAGCTCTGACCCCCAGCTCATGGATATACTGCCCCAGCTCTGACCCCCAGCTCATGGATATACTGCCCCAGCTCTGACCCCCAGCTCATGGATATATTGCCCCAGCTCTGACCCCCAGCTCATGGATATACTGCCCCAGCTCTGCCCCCAGCTCATGGATATATTGCCCCAGCTCTGACCCCCAGCTCATGGATATATTGCCCCAGCTCTGACCCCCAGCTCATGGATATACTGCCCCAGCTCTGACCTCCAGCTCATGGATATACTGCCCCAGCTCTGACCCCCAGCTCATGGATATATTGCCCCAGCTCTGACCCCCAGCTCATGGATATATGCCCCAGCTCTGCCCCCCAGCTCATGGATATACTGCCCCAGCTCTGACCCCCAGCTCATGGATATATTGCCCCAGCTCTGCCCCCAGCTCATGGATATACTGCCCCAGTTCTGACCCCCAGCTCATGGATATACTGCTCCAGCTCTGCCCCCAGCTCATGGATATATTGCCTCAGCTCTGCCCCCCAGCTCATGGATATACTGCCCCAGCTCTGCCCCCAGCTCATGGATATACTGCCCCAGCTCTGCCCCCAGCTCATGGATATATTGCCCCAGCTCTGCCCCCCAGCTCATGGATATATTGCCCCAGCTCTGCCCCACCAGCTCATGGATATACTGCCCCCAGCCCAGCTCTTACCTGCTCTGGGGGGCCCCAGGCCCAGGGCAGGCTCCATCAGCGTCTTCTCCGGCATCTTCTCCTTCCTTGGCGAGCGGCCGCTGGAAACATCCAGCTTGGCCGCTCGCCGGAAACCACCTGATCAGCGCGAGGTCTCGTGCGCTGGTCAGGTGGTTTCTCTCCCACATGAGCGGCCAAGCTGCATGTCAGCGGCCGCTCGCGTAGGGAGAGGGACGGCCAGCGCGCGGTCACAGATTCCGGCGCTTTTTGCCGGAATCTGGCGGCGGTGCTGGGCCCCCCTCCAGTGGCGGAAGGCCAGGGCCCGGTCGCAACTGCGACCGCTGCGACCCTGGTACTTCCGCCACTGTGACAGACCGTCTGGCACATCGACTGCATGCCTCTCTCAAACTCCACCTTTCTCCAAGCTAGAACCTGAAACCCAGCATCTGCAGCCCCAAATTCTCCCTAAAAATCACCAGGCACAACCAGTGTTTTAGAGTGAAAAACAAGATTGACTCTTTGTTTTATCGACCAATCAAATGTTTTCTTTTCAAAGTACGCGATAGACACATCTTGGACCTGTCCAGAGGCAGCTGTAAGTCCACATGAACGTCTCTGGAGGACCAAACATGATAAGGGATCCTTGGAACACCTAATGCATCATCAAGAGGCATATGTTATAACCAGACCCAGACAGAAACTTACTAATACAAAGTGACTGGTTTACTCAGAACAAGGTTTTGCAGCAATTAAACAATGTGAATGTGAATAAAGCCCCAGGGCAAGATGGAATTCACCCGCGAGTACTGAGGGAGCTATGTGTTGAAATATGTAAACCTCTGTTCTTAATCTTTCAGGAATCGTACCAGAGGATTGGAGAAAAGCTGACGTGGTCCCTATATTTAAGAAAGGTTTAAAATGTGTGCCTTGGAATTATAGACATGTGAGCTTAACATCTGTGGCTGGGAAAGTATTTGGAGGGGTTACTAAGGGATAATATTCAGGAATTTATTGGGAGGTACAATGTAATTGGCAAAAATCAGCATGGTTTTATGAAACACAGATCATGTCAGACTAACCTAATTACGTTCTATGAGGAAGTAAGTAGAAGTATAGATCAGGGGGTCGCAGTGGATGTGATTTACTTGGATTTTACCAAAGCTTTTGACACAGTTTCCACACAAAAGATTACTATTTAAATTCTGAAAAATTGGTCTAGATGAAAATACTTGTTCTTGGATAGGAAACTGGCTAAAAGATAGGGTACAGAGAGTGGTCATAAATGATATATTTTCAAGATGGACATCAGTGGCAAGTGATGTCCCTCAGGCATCTGTTATAGGACCAATTCTATTCAATTTATTTATAAATGACCTTGAAATAGGCATTGAAAGTCATGTATCAGTGTTTGTAGATGACACAAAACTAGGAAACGTAATACAATGTGAGCAGGATGTTACTTCACTGCAGAGGGATTTATATAGATGAAATTGAATGTAGATAAATGCAAAGTCATGCACTTTGGAGTGAAGAACACACAAGCAACTTATACCCTAAATGGTACGGAGTTAGGGAAATCCAAACAGGAGAAGGATTTGGGAATAATCATAGACTTCAAACTAAATAAAACTTAGTTCTTGCAAACAGAGCATGTAAGTGCATAAGTAGACAAGACAGCAGTTGAGATAAGACCACCTTGCGCACCATTTGCCCTTCCTTATCGAAGAGTGTCTTATCAACACTTTTTGGTGGGGACTGACATTAGTGTGGGTCATGCAAAAAGTCCAGACTCAGGCTTTTCAGAAGCCTAGAGAGTTAAACAACCAAGGTAAAAAGGGTCATGCAAAACCAAGCCGTATGGAGTCCCCTCTGCTGTGATTGGACGCACTGTGCAGGACTGACAAGCTCGGGGTTCCCAGGCCTTTGAACTGAGTACCAGGGGATGATGCATACAACTCAATCGGTGATGTCTAATAATTATTGTGATAAAAAAATGATTCTTGTATTGTTGCAGTGTACGACTTTTATCCATGCTTTATGTGATAATGTTAAAAGCTGACGTAAACCAGCAAATAAACCATAAAGCTATGGTGAGTGCTTGCCTGTATGCGATATTGTGTTGAGTGAGAACGTTCTGATTATCGGAGGTGCTCTATTGAGTCCCTATTGAGTCCCTCACTAAAAGCTGAAGATAAGAGTTGGTACGGCAATACAAATAGTTAGAAGAATTTTCTTCCAAGTGAAAGCCCAGTAGTAGTTTTTGGCAGGTGATCGTCCTTGAGAAATTCCCAAAGCTCTTGGTGCCAGGATGGACCTCTAGGCATATGATAGACACAGAGGATCTATTGTATAGCTCTGCATATGAAAAGACAAATGGGTGCTTGGCGAACCATGCTCAAGTTCATGCTTATTCAAGGTTTCCAAACGTATTATGGTCCCTTTCCTCCAATTAAACCAGCTCCCTTAAGCCAAAGTAAAGCTAGGAAGCGTCTAATTCCCACAGTGTACAAAGAGATCCCAGTGCAACCTGTTCTTGTCATTCTTCAGATGTTCATTGAAGCTTGGATCCCCCCTTTTAATCTGCCAAAAATAGACAAAAGACGGTGGTTCTCCCTCGGTAACAAGTTCTGGCACAATTTAAGTTACATAATATGTTAGTGGATGACATAATGAGTTTGCAATGGGGTGTAGACGTGCAACTTTCAAGATGAAGACCAAGGGATCTATTCACAAAGAACAGAAACTGAACACAATTTTGGAGATCTGCAATTCATCCCATTTCGGCTCCATTCGGCGATTCCATTCTGCTAAAAATTTGATGAATTCTCTATTTATCGAATGGTCACCGTGTTTTGCCAAAATTGGAGTCACTGAAGCAGTTATTGGCAAAAACAGCCAAATTGCACTGAATTATCATCAGCAATGTGACAGATCTCAGTACCAAGACCGGGTCACATCTGCTAATGCCTCTTCCTTGCTGGACCCACCTGTTCTCCCCAGCCAGACTCTGTGCCTTTCTCCAGTCCTCAGACGTAGCTCAAAGACCGGGACACTAAGAGAGCCTGCTAGCATCCCCCAGAAACAAGATGAGGCTGTATATCTGTGGTTTTTCAAGGTCAGAATGGAACTCTTATTTGGGGACAGGCACACATATTTATACAGTCAACCTGGATTATCTACGTATACAAAATCACCCCTAGAAACTGTTGTGATTTTGTTCCTCCTGCTTCTTGGAATGTGAAACATAATTAAATTAGGTACAGACAGTGAAATACACATTGCATACAATTTCTAAATGAGGCAGGATAATGGCAATCATGATTGACAAACATATTACAGTTTTAAACAGCAGATAACGGGGCAGTGTTTTCCTGACAAAAAAGATTAACAACTTCTCAAATATACAGCAGATAAATAGATACACATGGACCATAACAATAGACAATAACATTATTCATGCATAACTCAGATTACGTGCATGTGCTGCATAATGCCTGTGTAAGGAAATGAACCTCCCAAATACATCTCCAGTTCCATGCACACCAAGTCCAAAGTGAAACACATCACAGGCGAATTCCACTGAACTGAAAAAAGTACATGTCCTCTCCTCCTAATAAGAGGTTAAATCCACAAATGTATCTAAATAATAAAAAAGGTCCTTTAAAAAACAAAATAAAATGGTCTTAAAATAATTAAAGTATTTCAAAAATAAAAAAAAGTTCTTTTAAGAATTACAATTTTTTTTTTTAAATTATATAGGTTTTTGGAAAAATAAAAAGAATAAATTGTCTTTAAAAATATATTAAACTAGATATTGCATTATCACATTGAAACCTATAGCCTGTTGAAACCTGTTGAATTAAAAACACAGAAAATTAAGTAATTTCTCCTAAACTTTAGGCTAGGGTCAGACTGAGGCAGTGCGAACGCGCGTTCTGGCGCACATAATCACGGCCGCACTAGCAGCAGATGACGGGCAATGACGGCCAATATACGAAGTACGGTCGCACAAAAGTCCGGCCGCGCAACGCAAGTGGAAAATGAACGCATTTTTTCGAGAACGTTAAACCGCTGGTACTGACGTACAGAGTGCGCTGCGGCCGCATAGCAGCGTGTGTGCGTGATTAGGAGATGTCAGACGCTGCTAGTGTGCGGCCAACATAACGTTCAAACAGCCGGATTTCCCTAGACTTCTTTTCACCCCATCGTCATGAAATACGTCCAGAATTGCGCATCGTCTGACCACTTAAGCGTATTCTGTGAAAAAATGCGTGCGCACGCATCGACGTACATTTTGACGGTGGCCGCAGAAAATGCGCTCATCTGTCCCTAGCCTTAAGTGCAATTCAGCATTCTGTGAATAGACAAATCAATAATTTCCAGTGGGACAATTTCAAACGCTGCCAAACACCACCAAATTACAGTGAATTGCGATGAAATCCACAGTATTTTGCTGTCAGTTAGCCAGTACTAGGTGAAGTGACAGCATAGTGAATACAAGAATTGCACCGGACTGTGAAATTCACTGTTCGGTGTAATTCGGTGGATAGTGAATCACCCCTCCAGACAGCCGCGTCAGAAGAATTCTCCAACTCAGCTTGTATGCGACTATTGGAAACAGTCATCACAGTAACAAGCAAGGGAGGAGGGAGTTATATTTCTATAAGTGCCAATCGTTTCGTAACGAATCTCAATTAGTCCAAACTTTTGTTAATTCGTTTTTCGGAAGTGGTTCCAAAATAACAAATTTGTTTTATCCGAATTGAAACGAAAGTGAAACAATATATAATGAAATGGATTTGTTATACAGTTTCACAAGAGAACCATTGATTGAATGATTCCTCTATACACACACTGCAGCAAAATGCTGCAAGCTAATTTAACCCTAGCTTGCCTTTTAACCCTCATGTTTAACCCTAATCTAACAGTAATTGAGCAGATTTTTTTTTAGTTATCGTAAACTTCGAATCGATCCCAAATTGCAAACGAAATTTTGAAAACGAATCAGTTTCATTTTACTGTATCACAACGAACCCTGTCCTTGTCAATTGGCTGTGGTGCTGAATCTGTTGTATTCATCACCACAGGCCAATAGACAGCTCAATATTTAACCCAAGCGTGCCTTTTAACCCTCATGTTTAACTCTAATCTAACAGTAATTGAGCAGGATTTGATCCATTAGGGTTTTTTTCAGTGATCCTAAAATTTGAACTGAATCAAAATTACGAAATGAATTTACGAAAACAAAATCAGTATTCAAACAAATTCTGGTTCGGATGAATTTATTTTCAAACAAAACAAAAAACTAATTCAGCAGTGCACACCTCTATTATATTCAGGAGGCACTAAAGACCTCTAAATCTTCTAAACCAAGGATCTCAAACTAACCCCCTCCCCAGATATTTATTGCCTACAATTCCCAGCATTCTGTGAATGCAATAAATTGCTGGAGAATCGTGAGAGTTGTAGTTTCAAAAAACTCTCGGAAAGGGGGCAGAGTTTGAAACCCTGTTCCAAAGCATTTGTTTTGATTTTTTAAAAACCCAGTTCAAAAATATAGTACAAGGACATAAAGTGATCCTGTCATCGATCAAGTATTAACCCCTTCTCTACCAATCACTTTTTTGTTGGCGCAAATATCATCACAACATTTCAGATGTGAGATGTGTATAGTAAACAATTAAATAAAGGATAAAATGTCAAATTCATCCTGAGATTATTGCTCCGCAATATTTAAATTATTAAAATTATGTAAATTTGCTCATTTTAAATTTTTCGTGTATTGGTTTATCCTTTACAAACATATCACTGGGTGAAAGGTTGTAAATTCGAGACATACTTGAAAACTAGACAAATCTCAATGTATCTTTCCTGGTAAAATACGTTATAAATAAATGAATAACTCTAGATGGCGTCCCTTATCTGGCACAATGTCACAAGGGGTCTTTCTATCAGCATACAGGCAGAAATGGGCTTTGTGTCAGTAAATGTGCTGCAGACAGATAATAAAATGGTGAGATCTCCTGCTTACACGGGTCTGCATTATCATCATACAGGCAGATGCAGTAAATGTGCTGCAGAAAGATAATAAAATGGTGAGATCTCCTGCTTATGGGGGTTTGTAGTGATCAGAATGCGTTTATTAGAAGTGCAATATCTGTATGTGCTGCATAATGCATGTGTATGGTAATTACAGCAACACCTTGTATCTGTATGTGCTGCATAATGCCTGTGTATGGCAATTACAGCAACACCTTGTATCTGTATGTGCTGCATAACGCCTGTGCATGGCAATTACAGCAACACCTTGTATCTGTATGTGCCGCATAATGCATGTGTATGGCAATTACAGCAACACCTCGTATCTGTATGTGCCGCAGAATGCCTGTGTATGGCAATTACAGCAACACCTTGTATCTGTATGTGCAACAAAATGCCTGTGTATGGCAATTACAGCAACACCTTGTAACTGTATGTGCTGCATAATGTCTGTGTGTGGCAATTACAGCAACACCTTGTATCTGTATGTGCTGCATAATGTCTGTGTGTGACAATTACAGCAACACCTTGTATCTGTATGTGCTGCATAATGCCTATGTATGGCAATAACAGCAACACCTTGTATCTGTATGTGCTGCATAATGCCTATGTATGGCAATTACAGCAACACCTTGTATTTGTATCTGCTGCATAATGCCTGTGTATGGCAATTACAGCAACACCTTGTATCTGTATGTAGCGCTACTCCCGCGAGAGCCGCTGAGTTTGACAGGCCTTCTGTCTCACTCCAGTGATTACCCACCTCCACCTTCGGCGCCAAGTAATACCAGGACAAGATGACTTTAAATAAAAAGGTGTTTATTAGGACTAGCGAGCAAACCCTTTGTAGGACAAAGTAATCCACAGTATAACAGTATTGAAAGAGTTAATTTAGCATTACTATTCAACTCAATAATGAATGAATAAGACGGCAATCTTTACCATACTTCAGTGCAGTTTCGATTATCAACTATAATCAACGTAACCAATATCAGTAACCTGTCTAAACCTTATACATTCTGCCTAACCACTGACCAGTGGAAATTATACAAGCGTACAAGATTGCTAGCGGTGGGGCCCTTGATTCTATCTGTCGTTGGGTACCTTTAACATGAACCCGTATTTGTATTCCACAAATTGAGAAAGAAATCTTCGCAAAGTGTCACAGAACAGCAAGATTTGTACTGCTTAGAGTCTCCCCTTTTCAGCGGTGTATGGCATTAACCGTTACGCCGCCGAATCACGTTTTGGCACAAATTGGAGCCAAAACGCGATTCGAACCTGGAGGGGGGCTGACATCTTGGATGTTACCCAAGCCTCCAGGTCCCCCCCACCCACTGACAACCTCACCATATGTGTGAGGATTTCAGTGGGCCAGTTAACCATCTTGCTGTCATGTAGAGATAAGGGGATCCTAAGGATCGCCTTATCTCCCGATCCATGGCAGCTAGATGGTCATATTTGACATCATTTGAAAGGCCTGATCATGGCCTTTCCAATGATATCAAAGATGACCAGGTTTGGTTTAAAAACATAATAATAAAAAAATAAAATAAAAAAAATAATAATAAAAAAATTAAATAAATTAAAAAAAAGGTTTTTGTTTTTAAAGGTTTTTTTTCTCTGGGGGGGTTTAATTAAATAGGACCTAGGCTGTCATCTCAAAATAATTAACACAAAATGGTCAGAATGAGCGCAGCGCACATAGGTGAACTGGCTCAGCAGTGAAAGGGTTAATAGGCAAAAACATGTAAAAATTGGATATTTCTATTCTCGGGATAAAATTTTGAAACTATTTAGCTGGGGTCTTTATTGGTGGTTGTAGATTTTGGGGATTAAATTACGAAAAAGTGTGTTTTTACCATTTTTTCATCATATTTCATATTTTTTTTATAGTAATTATTGGATATGATGGAAATTATGGTATTTCTAGAAAGTCCATTTAATGGCGGGAAAAAGGGTGTATAATATGTGTGGGTTGAATAAACGAGTAAGAGGAAAATTTGACCTAAACACTAACAGCGCAGAAACGTAAAAACAGCAGCGGTCACTAAAGGACGGATTTGTGTAAAACCGCCCGGTCACTAAGGGGTTAATCTATCCATAAACAACTGCTTGGGGCGGCAGTCTGTATGAAAAGAGGAGACATTTTCGGACACGCAGAAAAAGTTTACTGATTTTTTGGCGGTGAAAATCAGGAGAATAATTGGAGAATGGAAAATTCTAGACCAAATAGCCGATTTGGAAAGTGAGATATATGGGAGAATTTTTCTGGTTTGGCTATTTTGACCTAGAATTTTCTCTTCAGTCATTCTCCTGAGTTTCACCTTTCTCTGAATAACCCTGTCAGGGCTATTCAGAGAGCGGTGAAGAGCAGGAGAATGACTGGAGAATGGAAAATTCTAGGTCAAAATAGCCAAACCAGAAAAATTCTCCCATTTAGGCTAGGGTCAGACTAGCGAATTTTTAACGTGCGTTTAGGCGCACTTAATCACGGCCGCACTAGCAGCAAATGACGGGCAATGACGGCAAATATACGAAGTACGGTCGCACGAAAGTCCGGCTGCGCAACGCAAGTGGAAAATGAACGCATTTTTTCGAGAACGCAGAACCGCTAGTACGGACGTACAGAGTGCGCTGCGTCCACTAGCGGCGTGTGTGCGTGATTTGGAGACGTCAGACCCTGCTCATGTCCGGCCAACATAACGTCCAGACACCCAAAGTTTCCTGGTTTGGATCCGTAAAAAATCACGCACAAAAATGTGCATCGTATGACCGTTTTCGCGCATTCCGTGAAAAAATACGGCAATGTGTTCGGACGCACTTTTTGACGGTCGCTGTGAAAAATGCGTTAGTCTGACCCTAGCCTTATATCACTTTCCAAATCGGCTATTTGGTCCAGATTGTTCTCTTTCCTGCCATTCTCCTGGTTTTCACCTTTCTCTGAACAACCCTGAGAGAGAGGGGAAAGCCAGGAGAACTGGCAGGAGTAGAGAACAATCTAGACCAAATAGCCAATTTGGAAAGTGAGTTAAATGGGAGAATTTTTCTGGTTTGGCTATTTTGACCTAGAATTTTCACTTCTCCAGTTATTCTCCTGCTTTTCACCGCTCTCTGAATAACCCTGTGAATGTTTAATCCCAAGGTGAAAAATAACATTGCTTTAGATGTTATTTAGAATTTTTTTCAAACACCAGTTAACCACTTGGCTGCTATGGACGTGCTCAGCGCGTCCAGCCAAGTGGTTCTCCTGTGCTATGGACGCGCTGAGCGCGTCCATGCACAGGAGGCAGCAATCCTCCGGATTCTGGCGGATTGCTGCGCCCCCCCGTGCGGGCTGACATCTTGGATGTCAGCCCAGCACTCCGGGACCCCGGCAAAACAATTAGATGTCATCGCGGCGGCGCGATGACATCTAATTCAGGCGCCCCCCCGCATGTGCAGAGGAAGCGCCTGAAAGGGAGGGGGGAGGTCCTTCAGACCTCTCTCCCTCCCGATCGCTGGGGGGCAGAGGGTTAATCCAGGCACCGTTTGGATTAACCACTCCGTGTCTTTGTTTTGATCCCAAAGTGGATTTTGTTTCTGGGGGAGCATAAATAAAGGCCCACCAGTCTACCTCATGTTTGACAAGCAGCATGAGCAGGTATGGTTTGCTATGTAGCAGCCTGTGGTTTCATTTTGGTTAGGACTCGCCCTTATAGAGGTGCCGTGACGTTGGCAGGCGAGCTAGTCTTATAATGGCCATTAATAAGAAACCAAACCTCTAATTGTGTTTAGTTTCACATGGTATAATTGGAGTAAGCGCAGATGACATTTTTTTCTTTGTTATGTTATACACATGTTGTTGGGCTGGATGCATTTGTTGGTTGCAGCCAACCCTTCGGGGAATAGGCACGACCCCACCCCTCCTGCACTATGTAGAGGTCATTTAGAGTTGATAATCTTTCCATGTACACATTAGTATTTAATTCAATATCTAATAAACCGTTGCTTATAATATTCTGCAGTAAAGAGTCTCTTTATTTCTAGATTTTTTAGTATTTTTTTAATCATTTTCTATACTTTTTTCAAAATTTCTTCTTTTTTTCGAACTCGAACCGGACACACCCAAAAAGTTCGACATTCGCGAACTTTCGAACTGCCAAAGTTCGGGTCGAACTCCGAACCGTCCGAACCCGAACAGCTCATCCCTACTGACCACAGGTCAGGTGCAAGACAGGTGCAAGACTATGCCAATCAGGGCTCAGAGTCCTGATTGGGCAAATTTTGCCCAATCTTGGGCTCACAGAGCTAAGTCCCGCAGCACACTATATAAGGCTTCACACAGCCCCAGCATGTGTTTTTTTGCAGGAGTGAGAGGAGATTGTTCTTTCAGTGTGTCTCACAGACGTCTATCAGATTTCTGTGAATTGTAATCTGTGTCTTCTCACTGCCAGCTATTGGGGTCTCACAGACGTGACTTCTAGCAGATTTCTGTGAATTGTAATCTGTGTCTTCTCACTGCCAGCTATTGGGGTCTCAGATGTCTAGCAGATATCTGGGAATTGTAATCTGTGTCTTCTCACTGCCAGCTATCAGGGGGTCCAACATACTTCTAGCCGATATCTGGGAATTGTAATCTGTGTGTTGGCACTGCCAGCTGCTGCCAGGCTATCAGGCTGTGTCACTGACATATAGCATTGTTCTGCAAAATCTGTATATCTTTAATCTAGTTCTAGATACCATACATTAACCGTTTAATCAGAGTTCATCTGTTTATCTATTCAGAGTAGAATCTGGGTGTTGCCAGCTATCAGCCAAGCTGTATCACTGACGTATAGCATTGTTCTGCAAAATCTGTATATCTTTAATCTATATATCACTCACCATGTCAGAAAGACCAAAAAGGACGGGCAGATGCTCCCAGACACAGATAAGAGGGCAAGCAGCCTCTGTGTCGGAAGGCTGTGCCCCTGGTCGTCGTGGATGTGGTGCATCCTCTGCAGGAGCACGCTTGTCCTTGTTTCTAACTGGTGCTGGCCATCTTAAGCAGCAGCAACATACAGAGGAATTGCAGGATTGGCAAACCAGGCCATCCTCATCCTCCGAGTGCTCTGCCAGCCAGGCTTGCAGTGGTTTACAGTCTACCTCAGCTGCCAAAACATCTAAATCAGCCTCCATGTCCACAGCTACTCCTGCCATAGCCTCACCATCATACAAGGAGGAGTCAGCTGAATTGTTTGACTATAATGACAGTGACATGCTGCTTGAGGATGCGCAGCAACTCCAGTGCTCTGATTCAATCTCTGAGGTTGAGGAAGGGAATAAAATCAGCCTAGAGGGTGGGGGTGCCAGTGACACACAAAGAACTGGCACTCATGTTCCCCCAGCAGCTGCAGCATATTGCGAGGATGGCTCCAGTGACGAGGAGATAGGGGGTGATGATGATGATGAGAAACCAGGCAGAACCTCCTCTATGAGCAACCGAAGCCAGTCCAAGGCATCAGATGTCAGGTGCAGAGGGCTGTTGTCTCGCAGCACACGTCTAGGATCTCTGCTGTCAGGGAGTTCTTCACGACATGTGCAGCAGACTGCAGCGTTGCTATTTGTGAGCTATGTCAGAAGAGGATCAAGTGTGGGAAAGACATCAGACACTTGGGTACCACGTGATTGAGGCGACATATGACCACCTGCCACGCATCCTGTTGGCACTAGGGATGAGCTGTTCGGTTCGATCGGTTCGGAGTTCGCATCGAACATAGCCTGTTCGCATGTTCGCTAACTATGAACATTTCCGCCTGTTCGCCCACAATGCACCACAATGGACCACAATGCACTTTTCCACTGGCCTGAAGCTTGTCTTTGGCTACAGCCTTGCACCTGACCACAGGTCAGGTGCAAGACAGGTTCAACACTATGCCAATCATGGCTCAGAGTAATGATTGGGCAAATTTTGCCCAATCATGGGCTCACAGAGTTAAGTCCCGCAGTGCACTGTATAAGGCTTCACACAGCGCTTCTGCAAGCATTTGAGAGGAGATTTCAGAGGAGATTGTTGTTGTGTTAGTGTGTTTTCTTACTGCCAGTCTGCCACCAGCTACTGGGGGGGTTCTCATCTACTGGGGGGGTCTCATCTGTTCTAATCTTTGTGTTCTCACTCCCAGCAACTATTTTGGGGGCTCACTGATTTCTACAAAATATTTGGGAATTGAGGTGATCTGTGTCTTGTGACTCACTGCCAGTGCCACGCAGTATTTTGGGGTCACTAATTTCTACAAAATATTTGGGAATTGAGGTGATCTGTGTCTTGTGACTCACTGCCAGTGCCACGCAGTATTTTGAGGGTCACTAATTTCTACAAAATATTTTGGAATTGAGGTGATCTGTGTCTTGTGACTCACTGCCAGTGCCACGCAGTATTTTGGGGGTCAGTAATTTCTACAAAATATTTGGGAATTGAGGTGATCTGTGTCTTGTGACTCACAGCCATTGACACGCAGTATTTTGGTCACCAGTAATTTCTTCAAAATATTTGGGAATTAAGGTGATCCGTGTCTTGTGACTCACAGCCAGTGCCACGCAGTATTTTGGGCGTCAGTAATTTCTACAAAATATTTGGGAATTGAGGTGATCTGTGTCTTGTCACTGCCAGCAAGTATTTTGGGGGTCACTAATTTCTACAAAATATTTGAGAATTGAGGTGATCTGTGTCTTGTGACTCACTGCCAGTGGCACGCAGTATTTTGGGCGTCAATAATTTCTACAAAATATTTGGGAATTGAGGTGATCTGTGTCTTGTCACTGCCAGCAAGAATTTTGGGGGTCAGTTATTGCTACAAAATATTTGGGAATTGAGGTGATCTGTGTCTTGTTGTCACAGCCAGTGCCACGCAGTATTTTGGGCGTCAGTAATGTTTACAAAATATTTGGGAATTGAGGTGATCTGTGTCTTGTCACAGCCAGTGCCACGCAGTATTTTGGGCGACAGTAATTTCTACAATATATTTGGGAATTGTTATAATCCGTGTGTTCTCACTGGCTGCCACCCATCAGGGGGTCTCACTGATTTATAGGAGGTTTCTGAGATTTGTAATCTGTGTCTTCTCACTGTCAGCTATCAGGGGGTCCCACATACTTCTAGCAGATTTCTGCAAATTGTAATCTGTGTCTTGTCACTGTTGCCAGCTATCAGGGGGTCCTATCAGGTGGTCTCACTGACTTGTAGCAGATTTCTGTGAATTGTAATTTGTGTCTGGTCACTGCCACCCATCAGGGGATCTCACTGATTTATAGGAGGTTTCTGAGATTTGTAATCTGTGTCTTGTCACTGCCACCCATCAGGGGGTCTCACTGAGTTATAGGAGGTTTCTGGGAATTGTAATCTGTGTCTTGTCACGGGCTGCCAGCTATCAGGGTGTCTCACTGAGTTATACTAGAGTTCTGGAAATCTTTAATCTTTACCAGAGTTGAATCAGAGTTCTGTATATATTTAATCTATATATCACTCACTATGTCAGAAAAACCAAAAAGGACAGGCAGACACTCCCAGGCACAGATAAGAGGGCAAGCAGCCTCTGTGTCTGGAGGCTGTGCCTCTGGTCGTGGTGGACGTGGTGCATCCTCTGCAGGGGCACGCTTGTCCTTTCTAACTGGTGCTGGCCGTCTTAAGCAGCAGCAACATACAGAGGATTTGGTGGATTGGCTAACCAGGCCATCCTCATCCTCCGAGTCCTCTGCCAGTCAGGCTTGTAGTGCTTTACAGTCCACCTCAGCTGCCAAAGCATCTAATGCAGCCTTCATGTCCACAGCTACTCCTGCCATAGCCTCGCTATCACGCACGGAGGAGTCAGCTGAATTGTTTGACTACAATGACAGTGACATGCTGCTTGAGGATGCACAGCAAGTACAGTGCTCTGATTCAATCTCTGAGGTTGAGGAAGGGAGTATAATCAACCTAGAGGAAGGGGGTGCCAGTGATGACACACAAATAACTGGCACTCATGTTACCCCAGCAGCTGCAGCATACTGCCAAGTTGGCTCCAGTGACAAGGAGATAGGGGGTGAGGATGACAATGATGATGAGGTCACTGACTCCACCTGGGTGCCTGATCGAACAGAAGAGTCAAGTGAGGAGGAGAGGCGCAAGAAACACGAGGCACAACATCCTCTTTGACCAACCGTAGCACTAGCCACATCCAGGAACTCTGCTGTCTGGGAGTTCTTTAAGAAATGTGCAGCAGACCCCACCATTGCTATTTGTAATCTATGTCAGATGAGGCTCAAGCGTGGGAAAGACACCGGACGCTTGGTACCACGTGCTTGAGGCGACATATGACCACCTGCCACACATCCCGTTGGCGCAAAACGTTGCGTAGGTCCTTCTCCTCCTCGTCTGTCTTTACCCCCACTGTATGTCCTGCCATGTCATTGCCTACAACCTCCACTGACAGGGATGATGCTACAGTAATTGATGTACCAGCTCCTTCCTCACAATGTCACAGCATCCCATCAGCTGAAGATTTACGCAGTCAGATTACGTTACCCCAGCTGCTGCAGCGTAAGAAAAAATATAGTCCCAACCATCCCCAAGCACAGCATCTAAATGCCAGCTTAGCAAAATTACTCGCATTGCAGCTGCTGCCTTTCCAGCTCGTGGACTCAGCTGCCTTCCGTGAATTTGCTGAATGTGCTGTACCACAGTGGCATGTTCCAAAATGCCACTACTTTTCACGGAAGGCCATTCCAGCACTATACCAGCACGTGGAAGACAATGTTATTGAGTCATTGGGAAAGGCAGTCAGCAGCAAGGTGCATGTGACTTTAGACACGTGGTCCAGCAAGCATGGACAGGGTCGTTACATTTCCTTCACGGCACACTGGGTAACTCTGATTGCAGTTGGGAGGGATCCAAGACGGGCTCTGTGCTGGAGCTTGTTCATCCACCACGCCTCCAGAAAGCTGCTTGTATGAGGTCTGTCTGCTCCACCACCACCACCTCTCCCTCTTCCTCCTCCTCCTCCTCCTTCTCTGTCTCTGGCAAAGTGGCAGTTAAACCGACGTGTGGCAGGGGCTACGCAATGGCTCAAGCAAAAAGATGCCATACTGTGCTTGAGCTGGTTTGTTTAGGGGACAGGAGCCACACCGGGCCAGAAATTCTGTCAGCTCTGCAGGGGCAGGTGCAGAGATGGTTAACACCACACCAGCTTCAGCTGGGAATGGTCGTCTGTAATAATGGCAGAAACCTTCTCTCCGCCCTACGCCAGGGTAAGTTGACGCATGTACCATGTCTAGCACACGTCCTAAATCTGGTGGTACAGCGTTTCCTAACCAGGTACCCAGGGCTGGCAGAGCTTCTAAGCCATGCCAGAAAAGTCTGCAGCCACTTCAGACGGTCATTCCCAGCAAGCGTTCGCCAGGCAGAAATTCAAAGAGAATTCCACCTTCCCACAAACCGTCTGATCTGTGACATGCCCACCAGGTGGAATTCGACATTAGCAATGCTGCAGCGTCTGCACAAGCAGCAGAGGGCCATCAATGAGTACCTGTGTGAGTATGGCACAAGGACAGGTTCAGGTCAACTTGGTCCCCCCGCAGTGGCTGATGATCAAGGATGGATGCATGCACTGTACTGTCACCATTTGAGGAGGCAACGAGGATGGTGAGCAGGGACAGTGCATGCATCAGTGACACAATTCCTTTAGTGTTCCTGCTGGAGCACACTCTGCGGGGAATTATAGATGTGGCTCTAGAGGCAGAGCAGCGGGAGGAAGAGGAGGCCTTCCCTAGCTCTGAAGGCCCCAGTCTTTCCGCAGACAGCATTCCAGCGGGTCCTCCTCAGATCAGACAGGAGGAGGAGGAGGAGGATGAGGAATATTTGAGTAGTGGGGGCATTGATGGTGGGGATTCCTCAAGGGAGGGTTTTGTGTGCCCAGGAGCAGGAAGACTCGGAAGCTAATGTCACCTCCAACCTACGCTGCATGGGCTCCCTTATTATGCAAAGCCTGCTAAAGGACCCCAGGATTCGTGCTATCAGGGAGAGGGATCATTACTGGTTGGCAACCCTTCTTGATCCACGATACAAGGGTAAAGTTGCAGAGCTCATCCTGTCCGCACAGAGGGAGCACAGGATGAAAAAACTTGAAGACGCTCTAAAGCGACACTTGTGTAACACCTTTCCAGGCACTGGTAGGTTACCAAGTGATGACACAGGTGCTTCTGAGGCTGCGGATGATCAGAGGAATAGTGGTGAAGGCCGGGCCGCTTGACTGATGCCTTTTTTAATTTTTTTAGTCCATGACGCCCAGGGACGTCAAATGTAGGCACCCATTGCCAGCGTCTTCACCATATGGTGCAGGACTACCTAGGGGCAAGGGCAGACCTGGATAACTTTCCAGCAGATGATCCACTGGCTTACTGGGTGTTGAGATTGGATCACTGGCCAGAACTTAGACAATATGCTATGCAGCTACTAGGTTGCCCTTCATCTAGCGTGCTTTCTGAAACGACATTCAGTGCCGCTGGAGGTTTTGTCACAGACAAAAGAGTGCGTCTGTCCACCGACTCTGTAGACCGGCTGACATTTATAAAAATGAATCAGTCTTGGATCAGCAGCTATCAATCCCCTGATGCTGACGTAACGGAATAGATCGGGGATGTCTTCTGCATTCCCAAAACCTCCACTACTGAACTCTTCCACAATACCACAAAAGGGTTACGGTGTGAAGGCACTTACTGCCATGAAAGGCACAATATTTGAACCGCAGGGTCCAACCCTGCACTCTTCCACAATACCACAAAAGGGTTATGGTGTGAAGGCACTTGCTGACCTGGCACCAAAAGCACAATATCTGGCTTCACTGACGCCTTTACCAGATTCATATCTTTTTAATATAGGACCGCATGGTCCACCCCTGCACTCTTCCACAATACCACAGAGGGGTTACTGTATAAATGCACTTGCTGGCCTGGCACCAAAAGCACAATATCTGGCTGCACTGATGCCTTTACCAGATTCATATCTTTTAATATAGGACCGCATGGTCCACTCCTGCACTCTTCCACAATACCACAGAGGGGTTACTGTATGAATGCACTTGCTGGCCTGGCACCAAAAGCACAATATCTGGGTGCACTGACGCCTTTACCAGATTCATATCTTTTAATATAGGACTGCATGGTCCACCCTGCATCTTTCCCACAATACTACAGAGGGTTACTTATGAATGCACTTGCTGGCCTGGCACCAAAAGCACAATATTTGGGTGCACTGCCACTGACGCCTGTACCAGATTCATATCCTCAGAGGGGTTACTGTGTGACGGCACTGTTGCCGACGCTAAAGGCCCAATTTGTAAGCACCTAATATTACTTTCATCCAAACCCTGCACCCAGCGGCGTAGCGTGGGTTGTCAGCGCCCGGGGCAGGGCAAGAATTGTGCGTCCCCCAACCTGTGGACACAGTAAAAAACCATGATTCCCTGACACTAGTAGAGTATTGACCCCCTTACCCCACAAGCACATGTATTGTTTTATATTAACATTACTGATATAATAAAAAAAATGAAGCACACATGCCCGCGCATGCTACGCCACTGCTACCAGTCACCCTGTCCCAGTATACCCTATCATAGTTCCACTCTCACACTATACCCAGTCACTCTCTCCCAGTACCCCAGTCACCCTCTCCCTCCAAGTACCCCCAGTCACTCTCAGTTCCCCCACATTCTCCAAATATCCCAGTCACTCTCTCTCCAAGTACCCCAGTCACTTCCTCCAAGTACCCCAGTCACTCTCTCCAAGTACCCCCACGTATCCCAGTACACCCCAGTCTCTCTCTAAGTACCCCCAGTCACTCTCGCTCTCCCAGTACCCTAGTTACTCCCCCCATTCACTCACTCTCTCCCAGTACCCCAGTCACTCACTCTCTCCCAGTACCCCAATCACTCACTCTCTCCCAGTACCCCAGTCACACTCTCTCCCAGTACCCCCAGTCACTCTCTAACTCTAAGTACCCCACTTTCTCCCAGTACCCCCAGTCACTCTCTCTCTCTATCCAATATCCCCAGTCACCCTCTCCCAGTATCCCCAGTCATTCTCTCCCTGAACCTCCAGTCACCCTCTCCCTGTACCCCCTCACTGTGTGGTGGTCACGCTGCTTTGGTGTCATACAGTATTGCCTATCTGCGTGGCGTTGCTGGTGGCCCAGGGGGGAGCTGTCCAGGGGGCTTAGTGGAGACCGGATTTTAAATGTGCTGCAGGGAAGGCGCCTCCCTCCCTCCTTCCTGTTCAGCGGCTGCAGGGCTGCCAGCGGCGGGGGGATGGAACAGGGCTTCAAGGGGAGCTGACAAGTGTGGTACAGGGTGTTCCGTTGAATAATGCTGCGCTGCTTCATGTGACTCATGTCAACATTAAGGAGGAGTCTGGACAGGACCAGAATTTTATGTCCTGGTCCTCCCTTCTGGACGCTGAGTGCTAAGTCACCGTTGGCATGGCAAAATTGGCGGACACCTTGCTGATCCCTGCTGGAAAATATTAGTGGTTCAAATACCTTTTGAAATTATGTGCCCCCTAAGAAAATTGCGCCCGGAGCAACCGTTCCCGAGGCACCCCCCACGCTACGCCACTGCCTGCACCATAATTTAGCCCAAAAAATCACTAAACTTTTTCTGCGCGTCCTAAAATGTCTTTTCATACAGGTTGCCGCCCCAAGGAGTTGTTTATGAATAGATTAAAGGAAAAGCATTTACCGTCATTTGTAACGTCATTTTTTTTGTTTTTAAATGTTTCTATACATCCTAGAAATCCGCCACTTCACAGGCAGGTTATGGGGACCTCCTAGGCACGATATTTGAAGTAATTTTTCATTTTTATTTTTAACCCTTATTTCATGGAAAACTCACTGTCCCTTTAAAAACGTTTTTTTAAAAACTTTTTGTCCTTGTTTCCTGTGCCCCAGGGCACTACCCGGACCCCCATACACCTTTTATGGCAAATATGTAGCATATATGCCCTCTTGGAGGCACTGTAAAAATCGAATTTTGAGTCCCATTGACTTGCACTGAGTTCGAATGCGAACCGAACTCGGGTGTTCGGCTCATCCCTAGTAGGCACAACACTTTGCATAGGTCCTCCTCCTCCTCATCATCTGTCTCTACCCCCACTATATGTCCTGCCATGTCATTGCCTACAACCTCTACTGACAGGGATGATGCTACAGTAATGGGTGTACCACATCCTTCCTCTGAATCTGCAGATTTATGCAGTCAGATTTCGTTGCCCCAGCTGCTGCAGTGGAAGAAAAAATATTGTCCCAATCATCCACATGCACAACGTCTAAATGCCTGCTTGGCAAAATTACTCGCATTACAGCTGCTGCCTTTCCAGCTGGTGGACTCTGCTTCCTTCCATGAATTTGCTGAATGTGCTGTACCACAGTGGCAGGTTCCAAAACGCGATTTCTTTTCACGGAAGGCCATTCCAGCACTATACCTGCACGTGGAAGACAATGTTATGGAGTCATTGGGAAAGGCAGTCAGCAGCAAGGTGCACATTACTTAAGATACGTGGCCCAGCAAGCATGGAAAGGGCCGTTATATTTCCTTCATGGCAAACTGGGTAAATCTGCTTGCAGCTGGGAGGGATCCAGGAGGGGGCTCTGTGCTGGAGCTTGCTCATCCACCACGCCTTCAGAAAGCTGCTTGTGTGAGGTCTATCTGCTCCACCACCTCTTCCTCTTCCTCCTCCTCCTCCTTCAATGTCTCTGGCGAAGTGGCAGTTAAACCGACGCGTAGCAGGGGCTACGCAATGCTCAAGCAAAAAGATGCCATACTGTGCTTGAGCTGGTTTGTTTAGGGGACTGGAGCTACACCGGGCCAGAAATTCTGTCAGCTCTGCAGGAGCAGGCGCAGAGATGGTTAACACCACGCCAGCTTGAGCTTGGAATGGTCATCTGTGATAATGGCAGCAACCTTCTCTCCGCCCTACGCCAGGGTAAGTTGACACATGTACCATGCCTAGCACACGTCCTAAATCTAGTGGTACAGCTTTTCCTAACCAGGTACTCAGGACTGGAAGAGCTTCTCAGCCAGACCAGAAAAGGCTGCAGCCACTTCAGACGGTCATTCCCAGCAAGTGTTCGTCTGGCAGAAATTTAAAGAGAATTCCACCTTCCCACAACCCGCCTGATCTGTGTGACATGCCCACCAGGTGGAACTCGACATTGGCAATGCTGCAGCGCCTGCACAAGCAGCAAAGGGCCATCAATGAGTACCTGTGTGAGTATGGCACAAAGACAGGTTCAGGTCAACGTGGTTATTTTTCCGCCCGCAGTGGCTGATGATCAAGGATGCATGCACTGTCCTGTCACCATTTGAGGAGGCAACGAGGATGGTGAGCAGGGACAGTGCATGCATCAGTGACACAATTCCTTTAGTGTTCCTGCTGGAGCACACTCTGCAGGGAATTATAGATGTGGCACTAGAGGCAGAGCAGCGGGAGGAAGAGGAGGCCTTCCCTAGCTCTCAAGGCCCCAGTCTTTCCGCAGACAGCATTCCTGCTGGTCCTCAGATCAGACAGGAGGAAGATGAGGAGGATGAGGAGGAGGAGGAATATTTAAGTTGTGGGGGCATTGAAGGTGGAGGGTTTTGTGTCCCCAGAAACCCAAGGACTAGTACGTGGCTGGGAAGAGGTAGTGTACGATACGGTCATCCTCAGTGACCAGGAACACTCTGAAGCTAATGCCACCTCCAACCTACGCTGCATGTGCTCCCTTATCCTGCACAGCATGGTAAAGGACCCCAGGATTCGTGCTATCAAGGAGAGGGATCATTACTGGTTGGCAACCCTTCTTGATCCACGATACAAGGGTAAGGTTGCAGAGCTCATCCTGCCCTCACAGAGGGAGCACAGGATGAAACAACTTGAGGACGTTCTAAAGTGACACTTGTGTAACACCTTTCAAGACACTGGTAGGTTACCAACTGATGACACAGGTACTTTTGAGGCTGCTGTTTATCAGGGGAAGAGCAGTGAAGGGGCCGCTTGACTGATGCCTTTTCCAATTTTTTAGTCCACGACGCCCAGGGACGTCAAATGCAGGCACCCATTGCCAGCGTCTTCACCATATTGTGCAGGACTATCTAGGGGCAAGGGCAGACCTGGATACCTTTACAGCAGATGATCCACTGGCTTACTGGGTGTTGAGATTGGATCACTGGCCAGAAGGTAGCCAATATGCTATGGAGCTACTAGGTTGCCCTTCATCCAGCGTGCTTTCTGAAAGGACGTTCAGTGCTGCTGGAGGTTTTATCACAGACAAAAGAGTGCGTCTGTCCACCGACTCTGTAGACCGGCTGACATTTATAAAAATTAATCAGTCCTGGATCAGCAGCTATCACTTCCCTGATGCTGATGTAACTGAATAGATCGGGGATCTCTTCTGCATTCCCAAAACCTCCACCACTGCACTTTTCCACAATACCTCAGAGGGGTTACGGTGTGAAGGCACTAGCTGGCACCAAAAGGCCCAATATTTGGGTGCACTGACGCGTGTACCAGAATCCAATCATTTTAATATTTGAATGCAGATTCCACCCCTGTACTCTTCCACAATACCTCAGAGGGGATACAGTGTGAAGGCACTAGCTGCCACCAAATGTCCAATTTTAATGCACCTGTTGTTACTTTCATCCAAAGCCTGCATAAGTTTAACCATAATTTAACCAAAAAATCACTAAACTTGCTCTGCGTGTCCTAAAACGTCTCCTCTTTTCATACAGGCTGCCGCCCCAAGCAGTTGTTTATGAATAGATTAAAGGAAAATCATTTACCGTCATTTGAAATGTCATTTTTTTCATTTTTAAATGATTGTATACATCTGACAAATCCACCACTTCACGGGCAGGTTATGGGGACCTCCTAGGCATGATATTTGAAGGAAATTTTTAGTTTTTATTCTTAACCTTTATTTCATGGAAAAATCACTGTTCCTTTAAAAACATCTTTTTTAAAACTTTTTTTCCTTGTTTCCTGTCCCCCAGGGCACTACCCGGACCCCCATACACCTTTTTATGGCAAATATCTTGCATATATGCCCTCTTGGAGGGCAGTGCACTCTAAAAATCGAACGTTCGAGTCCCATTGACTTGCATTGAGTTCGGATCGTGTTTGCGTCCGAACTCGAACTTTTGAAATTGTTCGAGTTTGAATGCGAACCGAACACAGGGTGTTCGGCTCATCCCTAATAAAGATAGAGATAAACAGAGATAGATACAAATAAAGATAAATTTAGATAGAATTTCATACATAACATCATGAGTTTGCTTATTCTTTTTATGACATCACTGGATTTACAGTCGATAGCGGATTCTTCCATGATCATTCTATAAACGTGATTCGCTTATTATTAGTATCTTGTCCTAAAGGCTGGTGTTGCTCTTTTTTTTCCTTTTAAGAGGAAAAAAAATCCTTTATACCGCTAAAAAATGTTGTTTTCTTAATCTCCGGTGTCGGAGGTTACCATGGCAACTGCTTAGCCTGCACTTGGCTCCAAGGAGATATCCTTTGTAAGTTTCCGGAGACTCCGGGGCCCGTGTGTAGTATCGTAAGGATTGGTGAAATTGGATTTTTTTTTGTTCAATGATTATTAAATAAAATGCAGTGAAACACATCAAACATGACAGCGGCGTGAAAAATAACAAGGCTGTGTGAATGTACAATGCTGGGGATCACTGGAAACACTCCAACACAGACCTTTAACCGGCTGAGCCACTGGGAACTGAAATCCCCTGAGAAATGACTGAGCCTGTCCAAGGCAGACACTCAAAAGATAGATACAGAGAGATAAAGATAGATAGATACAGAGAGATCCCGAGAGATACAGATATATAGATACAGAGATAAAGATGTATAGATAGATACAGAGAGATACCGAGAGATAAAGATATATACAGAGAGATAAAGATAGATACATGGAGATAAAGATATATAGATACAGAGAGATAAAGATATATAGATACAGAGAGATACCGAGAGATAAAGATATAGATACAGAGAGATAAAGATAGATACATGGAGATAAAGATATATAGATACAGAGAGATAAAGATATATAGATAGAGAGATACTGAGAGATAAAGATATATAGATACCGAAAGATAAAGATATATAGATACAGAGAGATACTGAGAGATAAGATAAAGATATATAGATACAGAGAGATACCAAGAGATAAAGATATATAGATAGAGAGAAATACCGAGAGATACAGAGAGATAAAGATAGATAGATACAGAGAGATACCGAGAGATAAAGATTAGTGATTGATGAGCTGAACACCCCGTGTTCGGTTCGCATTCGAACTCGAACAATTTCAAAAGTTCGAGTTCGAACTCGAACACGAACCGAACTCAATGCAAGTCAATGGGACTCGAAGGTTCGAATTTTAGAGTGCCCTCCAAGAGGGCATATATGCAAGATGTTTGCCATAAAAGGTGTATGGGGGTCCAGGTAGTGCCCTGGGGGACAGGAAACAAGGAAAAAAGTTAAAAAAAAAAAAAACATTTGTAAAGGAAAAGTGAGTTTTCCATGAAATAAAAGTTAAGAATAAAAATGAAAAATTCCTTCATATATTGTGCCTAGGAGGTCCCCATAACCTGCCCGTGAAGTGGCGGTTTTGTAGGATCTATAGAAACATTTAAAAACAAAAAAATGACATTTCAAATGACAGTAAATGGTTTTCCTTTAATCTATTCATAAACAACTGCTTGGGGCGGCAGCCTCTATGAAAAGAGGAGACATTTTAGGACGCGCAGAACAATTTTAGTGATTTTTGTCTAAATTATGGTGAAACTTATGCAGGCTTTGGATGAAAGTAACAATAGGTGCTTTAAAATTGGGCCTTTAGTGTCGGCAACAGTGCCGTCACACCGTAACCCCTCTGTGGTATTCTGGAAGAGTGCAGGGTTGGACTCTGCAGTCCAATATTAAAATGATATAAATCTGGTACAGGCGTCAGTGCACCCAAATATTGTGCCTTTCATGGCAGCAAGTGCCTTCACACCGTAACCCCTTTGTGGTATTGTGAAGAGTGCAGTGGTGAAGGTTTTGGGAATGCAGAAGAGATCCCCGATCTATTCAGTTACGTCAGCATCAGGGGATTGATAGCTGCTGATCCAGGTTTGATTCATTTTTATAAATGTCAGCCGGTCTACAGAGTCGGTGGACAGACGCACTCTTTTGTCTGTGACAAAACCTCCAGCGGCACTGAACGTCCTTTCAGAAAGCACGCTGGATGAAGGACAACCTAGTGTCTAAAGTCATGTGCACCTTGCTGCTGACTGCCTTTCCCAATGACTCCATAACATTGTCTTCCACGTGCTGGTATAGTGCTGGAATGGCCTTCCGTGAAAAGAAATGGTGTTTTGGAACATGCCACTGTGGTACAGCACATTCAGCAAATTCATGGAAGGCAGCAGAGTCCACGAGCTGGAAAGACCGTCTGAAGTGGCTGCAGACTTTTCTGGCATGGATGAGAAGCTCTGCCAGCCCTGGGTACCTGGTTAGGAAATGCTGTACCACCAGATTTAGGACGTGTGCTAGACATGGTACATGCGTCAACTTACCCTGGCGTAGGGCGAAGAGAAGGTTTCTGCCATTATTACAGACGACCATTCCCAGCTGAAGCTGGCATAGTGTTAACCATCTCTGCACCTGCCCCTGCAGAGCTGACAGAATTTCTGGCCCGGTGTGGCTCCTGTCCCCTAAACAAACCAGCTCAAGCACAGTATGGCATCTTTTTGCTTGAGCCATTGCGTAGCCCCTGCCACACGTCGGTTTAACTGCCACTTTGCCAGAGACAGAGAAGGAGGAAGAGTGGTGGTGGTGGAGCAGACAGATCTCATACAAGCAGCTTTCTGGAGGCATGGTGGATGAACAAGCACAGGCACAGAGCCCCGTCTTGGATCCCTCCCAGCTGCAATCAGAGTTACCCAGTGTGCCGTGAAGGAAATGTAACGACCCTGTCCATGCTTGCTGGACCACGTGTCTAAAGTCACAATCACCTTGCTGCCGACTGCCTTTCCCAATGACTCAATAACATTGTCTTCCACGTGCTGGTATAGTGCTGGAATGGCTTTCCGTGAAAAGTAATGGCATTTTGGAACATGCCACTGTGGTACAGCACATTCAGCAAATTCACAGAAGGCAGCGGAGTCCACGAGCTGGAAAGGCAGCAGCTGCAATGCGAGTAATTTTGCTAAGCTGGCATTTAGAGGCTGTGCTTGGGGATGGTTGGGACTATATTTTTTCTTGCGCTGCAGCAGCTGGGGCAACGTAATCTGTCTGCGTAAATCTTCAGCTGATGGGATGCTGTCACTTTCTGAGGAAGGACCTGGTACACCCAGTACTGTAGCATCATCCCTGTCAGTAGAGGTTGTAGGCAATGACATGGCAGGACATATAGTGGGGGTAGAGACAGATGACGAGGAGGAGGACCTATGCAAAGTGTTGTGCCAATGGGATGCGTGGCAGGTGGTCATATGTCGCCTCAAGCACGTGGTACTCAAGCTTGTGATGTCTTTCCCACGCTTGATCCTCATCTGACATAGATTACAAATAGCAAAGGTGCAGTCTGCTGCACATTTCTTAAAGAACTCCCAGACAGCGGACTTCCTGTACATGTGCTTTGAGACAACAGCGCTCTGCACCTGAGCAGCTGTAACTTGATGCCTTGGACTGGCTACGGTTGGTCATAGAGGACATTGTGCCTCGTGTTTGTTGTGCCTCCTCCTCCTCACTTGACTCCTCTGTTCAATCAGGCACCCAGGTGGAGTCAGTGACCTCATCATCGTCATCATCCCCTATCTCCTCGTCACTGGAGCCAACCTCGCAATATGCTGCAGCTGCTGGGGGAACATGAGTGCCAGTTATTTTTGTGTCACTGGCACCCCCTTCCTCTAGGTTGATTATACTCCCTTCCTCAACCTCAGAGATTGAATCAGAGCACTGCACTTGCTGCGCATCCTCAAGCAGCATGTCACTGTCATTGTAGTCAAACAATTCAGCTGTCTCCTCCGTGTATGTTGGTGAGGCTACGGCAGGAGTAGCTGTGGACACGGAGGCTGCATTAGATGCTTTGGCAGCTGAGGTGGACTGTAAATCACTACAAGCCTGGCTGGCAGAGGATGAGGCTGGCCTGGTTAGCCAATCCACCAAATCCTCTGTATGTTGCTGCTGCTTAAGACGGCCAGCACCAGTTAGAAAGGACAAGCGTGCCCCTGCAGAGGATGCACCACGTCCACCACGACCAGAGGCACAGCCTCCCGACACAGAGGCTGCTTGCCCTCTGATCTGTGTCTGGGAGTGTCTGCCTGTCCTTTTTGGTCTTAGTGATATATAGATTAAAGATATACAGAACTCTGATTCAACTCTGTTATAAAAATTGGAGATATGCAGAACTCTGATTCAACTGTGTTATCTAGATAAAATATTTCCAGAACTCTGGTATAACTCAGTGAAACACCCTGATAGCTGGCAGCCAGTGACAAGACACAGATTAAAATTCGCAGAAATCTGCTACAAGTCTGTGAGACCCCCTGATAGGACCCCCTGATAGCTGGCAACAGTGACAAGACACAGATTACAATTCCCAGATATATTGTAGACGTGAGACCCCCCAATAGCTGCTGGCAGTGAGAACACACAGATTACAGCAATTCCCAGATATGTTGTAGAAGTGAGACCCCCACAATAGCTGCTGGCAGTGAGAACAGACAGATTACAACAATTCCCTGATATATTGTAGAAGTGAGACCCCCCTAATAGCTGCTGGCAGTGAGAACACACAGATTACAACAATTCCCAGATATCTTTTAGAAGTGAGACCCCCACAATAGCTGCTGGCAGTGAGAACACACACTAACAGAACAATCTCCTCTCAAAAAACACGTGCTGGGCTGTGAGGGACGCCTTATATAGTGTGCTGAGGGACTTAGCTCTGTGAGCCCATGATTGGGCAAAATTTGCCCAATCAAGACTCTGAGCCGTTATTGGCATAGTCTTGCACATGTCTTGCACCTGACCTGTGGTCAGGTGCAAGGCTGTAGCCAATTACAAGCTTCAGGCCAGTGGAAAAGTGCATTGTGGTCCATTGTGGTGCATTGTGGGCGAACACGGGGAAATGTTTGGAGTTTGGCGAACAGCCGAACGGCCGATGTTCAATGCAAACTCCGAACAGATCGAACTGAGCAGCTCATCCCTAATAAAGATATATAGATACAGAGAGATACCGAGAGATACAGAGAGACAAAGATAGATATATAGATTCAGAGAGATACCAAGAGATAAAGATACACTATATTGCCAAAAGTATTCGCTCACCCATCCATATGCGAGTCAAGGCAGGTGAGCGAATACTTTTAGCAATATAGTGTCTATAGATACCGAGAGATACAGAGACATAAAGATAGATAGAGAGAGAGAAAGAGAGAGAGAGATACAGATAGATAAAGATAGATACTGAGAGATAAAGATAGATAGATACAGAGAGATAAAGATAGATACTGAGAGATAAAGATAGATAGATACAGAGAGATACAGAGAGCTAAAGATATAGATACAGAGATACAGAGAGATAAAGATAGATACAGAGAGATAAAGATAGATAGATACAGATATGTAAAGATAGATAGATAGATAGATAGATACAGACATACAGAGAGATATAGATAAAGATAGATAGATAGATAGATAAAGAGAGATGCAGAGAGATAGATACAGAGAGATAAAGATAGAGAGATACAGATACAGTGGCAAGAAAAAGTATGTGAACCCTTTGGGATTATGTGGAGTTTTGCATGAATTGGTCATAAAATGTGCTCTGATCTTCATCTAAGTCACAACAATTTGAAAAACACAGTCTGCTTAAAATAATACAACACAAACATTATATGTTTTCATGTTTTTATTGAACAGAACATGTAAACATTCACAGTGCAGGGTGGAAAAAGTATGTGAACCCCTAGCCTAATGACTTCTCCAAGAGCTAACTGGAGCCAGGAGTGAGCCAACCTTGAGTCCAATCAGTGTGATATTATTCGATGTGTTGCTGAAAGCTGTCCTGCCCTTTAAAAACACACACCAGTTTTGGGTTTACTGGTTTCAAGAAGCACTGCCTGATGTGAACCATGCCTCGCAGGAAAGAGCTCTCAGAAGACCTACAATCAAGAATTGTTGACTTGCATGAAGCTGGAAAGGGTTACAAAAGTATCTCCAAAAGCCTTGATGTGCATGTGTCCACGGTAAGACACATGCACATCAAGGTCTACATTTGTAAGTCTACAAATGGAGAAAGTTCAGCACTGTTGCTACTCTCCCTAGGCGTGGTCGTCCTGTAAAGAGGACTGCAAGAGCACAGCGCAGAATGCTTAATGAGGTAAAGAAGAATCCTAGAGTGTCAGCTAAAGACTTACAGAAATCTCTGGCACATGCTAACATTTTTGTTGACACATCTACAATAAGGAAAACATTAAACAAGAATTGAGTACATGGGAGGACACCACGGAGGAAGCCATTGCTGTCCAAAAAGAATATTGCAGCATGTTTGAAGTTTGCAAAAGAGCACCTGGATGTTCAACAGTACTACTGGCAAAATATTCTGTGGACAGATGAAACCAAAATTGAGTTGTTTGGAAAAAACACACAACACTATGTGTGGAGAAAAAAAGGCACAGCACACCAACATCAAAACCTCATCCCCACTGTAAAACATGGCGGAGGGAGCATCATGGTTTGGGGCTGCTTTGCTGCCTCAGGGCCTGGACGGATTGTTGTCATTGATGGAAAAATGAATTCCAGAGTTTATCAAGACATTTTGCAGGAAAACGTAAGACCATCTGTCCGCCAACTGAAGCTATGCAGAGGATGGGTGATGCAACAGGACAATGACCCAAAGCATACAAGTAATTCAACAAAAGAATGGCTTCAACAAAACAAAATACGCCTTCTGGAGTGGCCCAGTCAGAGTCCTGACCTCAACCCGATTGAAATACTGTGGCATGACCTTAAGAGAGCGATTCACACCAGACATCCCAAGAATATTGCTACACTGAAACAGTTTTGTGAAGAGGAGTGGTCCAAAATTACTCCAGATCATTGTGCAGGTCTGATCTGCAACTACAGGAGACGTTTGGTTGAGGTTATTGCTGCCAAAGGAGGGTCAACCAGTTATTAAGTCCAAAGGGTTCACATACTTTTTCTTGCCACTGTATATACAGAGAGATACAGAGAGATACAGATATATACAGAGAGATAAAGATAGATACAGATAGAGAGATATAGAGAGATGGCAACATCTTCCTGCCAAATAGGTTATAACAGTAAGGAACATACTGGGAATATTTCCAAATATTTCTGTTTAATTAAAAATAATTTTCCAAAAATAAAACCACCACTGTTTCCTGGCAGTGGTTTCTTGGAAAATCACTTGGTAGTGAAGGGGTTAAGAAAATGTCTATAAGCAATCTTGGTATTTTCAGGTTCCTGAATCCCTGCGTCTCTAGTCGCCTTTGTTATTCATCATTATCAAAAACACCCAGATCGAGAAAGCCGGATACTTTAGTTTCTGCCTCCCCTCACCTTTCCGAAGCAGACTTTATTTCCGTTACTAAACCCGTACGTGCCCACGGTATCGGTCCTCTCAATGAGCTTCATTTTACAGGAACAACAACAAAAAAGAAAACGGGGAAGAATAGCCGCGCTACGAAATGATTTAACGATTGGACGCGTTGTGAGAAATGATCCCAACGGCATAAATCAATAAACCGTGGGACGTCTTAGGCTTACAGAAAAAAAATAAACTCTGCGTGGTCCCAAGATGATTAATATTCAGGAAAATTTACCCAGCAAATCTTCAGCAGATCCAAAAGAATACAATAAACAGAGGGCTTGAACTCTATAGTTGACCAAAAGCATGCAATCTACACCATCGTGCGTCATAAAACACAATGACCCTCCGAACCAAGGAATTATTTATTTAAAAAGGATTTTAGCAGGAAGGATACATTGAGATTTCTCTTGTCTTCACTTTTCAGTTTATCCTGGGTTCAAGAACCGTGAATTGTTACAGAAACACAAAGTAATAAATGCAAGATATTAAAAACAAAAGTTTAACCCAGAAAGTAAATATGTAGGAAATATACAGGGTTATCCAAAGAGATCCGAATTGCTTGAGAAAGGTAGCCGAACGCTGAAAATCAGTGTTCGGTTACCTTTCCTGGCCATTCGGCTATCCAGAGAGCAGGCAATTTGCCAAATCCTGGCGAATTGCCTGAACATACGGTGCCTGTTCGAGGGCAGTGAAAACCCCATGAAAAAGCACTGCTTCGGCTATTCAGAGAACACAAACCAGCAGTGAAAGGTTCCCTAATGCCCTGCCATTCGGTGGTTTAATTCGGCAGGTTTATTCAGGAGAATCCCATAGACTTCAATGTTAAAAATATTCCCGTTTTAATTCAATATCTAATAAACCGTTCATTATAAAATTCTGCAGTAAAGAGTCTCTTTGTTTATAGATTTTTTAGGATATTTTAAGCATTTTTCTTATTTATTTATTTATTTTTTTTAAAAGTCCGATTTTTATTTATTTATTTTTTTCAGTTTACTTCTTTTTTCTGTAACAGACCTTTTTATTATCATTCCCTGGACCTCCTGTGTAAATTTCAGACATTTTCGCTCAGTTGTTTCTTTGCAAACAGTGTTTCATTTTCACAGATTCACACAAACTATTTTGCTAATTTATTCACCTCCCTCGTCTGCGGTCTCGGTGGCTTCGGCTGCTTCGGCTGTGTTCGGCTCCTGCTCGGGCTTTTTCCGTGGTTTTCGGCAGGTTAATCCAGATGTTTTTGTGGCATTTCTGCGTGCATTCGGTGGGTTTTGCGGTTAGTTTTTGTCGGGTTTGCGGCGGCCTTTCCCTGCAATTCGGGGACCCTGTGGTGCTTGCTGAATACACCGCCGGGTCACCAAAATGGGATCGGCAAAAGGAACCGAATTGAAGAGAACGAAAAGACACCGAACGTGCGGTGACTTTTCGAATCTCTTTGAATAACCCTGATAGTCACTAGCAGGGTTATTCAGAGAGAGGTGAAAAGCAGGAAAATGACTGGAGAATGGAAAATTCTAGGTCAAAATAGCCGATTTGGAAAGTGAGATGAATGGGAGAATTTTTCTGGTTTGGCTATTTAGACCTAGAATTTTCCATTCTCCAGTCATTCTCTTGCTTCTCACCTCCGTCTGAATAACCCTGTATGTTACATGTTTACAGGCACATTCTGTATATAGTCACTATCAGGGTTATTCAAAGAGATCCGAATTGGGGCCGAAAGGTAACCGAACGCTAAAATTCAGCGTACGAATACCTTTCTTGGCCATTCGGCTATTCAGAGAGCAGGCAATTCGCCAAATCCTGACGAATTGCCTGCAGATACGGTGCCTGTTTGGTGCCTGTTCGAGGGCAGTGAAATCCCCATAGGGAAGCAATGCTTCGTCTATTCAGAGAACAAAAACCAGCAGTGAAAAGTTGCCAAATTGCCCTGCCATTCGGTGGTTTAATTCGGCAGGTTTATTCAGGCGAATGACATAGGCTTCAATGTTAAGAATATTCCCGTTTTAATGCAATATCTAATAAAAACGTTGATTATAATATTCTGCAGTAAAAAGTCATTAGTTTTAGATTTTTTAGGATTTTTTAAGCATTTTTTGCAATAATATTTTTCCGGTTTTTTTTTTATCGGTTTTTTCTTTTTTCTGTAACAGCCCTTTTTATTATCATTCATTGGATCTCATGTAAATTTCAGACATTTTCGCTCAGTTTGTTTGCAAACAGCGTTTCACTTTTCAAACATTCAAGCGTACGTTTTTTTTTTCGCCTCCTTCCTCTGCGGCATCGGGTTTTTCCGGCAGCTGCTCTGCGCTGTGATCGGCTCCTGCTCGGGTTTCTCCGGCGGGTTAAGCCAGAAGTTTTTGCGGGTTTCAGTGTGCGTTCGCCCTCGTTTTGAGTTTTCGGCAGGTTTGTGGCAACCTTTCCCTGCATTACGGCGGCCCTGTGGTGTTTGCTGAATACACCGTATTCCAAATCGTACCAAATTTAAGAAAGCAAAAAGTCACCGACCGTGCAGTGACTTTTTGATTCTCTTTGAATAACCCTGTAAATTACATGTTTACAGGCACATTCTGTATATTTATTTATTTTATTTATTTATTTATAAAGGATTTTACCAGGAAGGACACATTGAGATTTCTCTCATTTTCAGTATGTCCTGGGTTCAAGAACATTGAATTGCTACAGAAATACAAAGTAATAAAATGCAAGTATATAGTCACTATGTTACATGTTTACAGGTGCATTCTGTATATAGTCACTATGTTACATGTTTACAGGCGCATTATGTATATAGTCACTGTGTTACATGTTTACAGGTGCATTCTGTATATAGTCACTATGTTACATGTTTACAGGCGCATTCTGTATATAGTCACTATGTTACATGTTTACAGGTGCATTCTTATATAGTCACTGTGTTACATGTTTACAGGTGCATTCTGTATATAGTCACTATGTTACATGTTTACAGGCGCATTCTGTATATAGTCACTATGTTACATGTTTACAGGCGCATTATGTATATAGTCACTGTGTTACATGTTTACAGTGCATTCTGTATATAGTCACTATGTTACATGTTTACAGGCGCATTCTGTATATAGTCACTATGTTACATGTTTACAGGTGCATTCTGTATATAGTCACTGTGTTACATGTTTACAGGTGCATTCTGTATATAGTCACTATGTTACATGTTTACAGGTGCATTCTGTATATAGTCACTATGTTACATGTTTACAGGTGCATTCTGTATATAGTCACTATGTTACATGTTTACAGGTGCATTCTGTATATAGTCACTATGTTACATGTTTACAGGCACATTCTGTATATAGTCACTATGTTACATGTTTACAGGCGCATTCTGTATATAGTCACTATGTTACATGTTTATAGGTGCGTTCTGTATATAGTCACTATGTTACATGTTTACAGGTGCATTCTGTATATAGTCACTATGTTACATGTTTACAGGCACATTCTGTATATAGTCACTATGTTACATGTTTACAGGCGCATTCTGTATATAGTCACTATGTTACATGTTTACAGGTGCATTCTGTATATAGTCACTGTTACATGTTTACAGGCGCATTCTGTATATAGTCACTATGTTACATGTTTACAGGTGCATTCTGTATATAGTCACTGTTACATGTTTACAGGTGCATTCTGTATATAGTCACTATGTTACATGTTTACAGGTGCATTCTGTATATAGTCACTATGTTACATGTTTACAGGTGCATTCTGTATATAGTCACTGTGTTACATGTTTACAGGCGCATTTTGTATATAGTCACTGTGTTACATGTTTACAGGCGCATTCTGTATATAGTCACTATGTTACATGTTTACAGGTGCATTCTGTATATAGTCACTATGTTATATGTTTACAGGTGCATTCCGTATTGAGGTATGTTAATAGGGAGCTCTTAAGGGACTTTAGACTGTGGGAAGATTTGATGGCGTCTGGGAGGTTATTCCATAACTGCGGTGCTCTGTAGGAAAATGAGGATCGAGCCACTTTCTTTTTGTATTGTGGTATTGCAAGTAAGGTGCAGGTCCTGGATCGGAGGTTATAGGATGAGGGAACTGCTGGGGGAAGCAGTCTATTTAGGTAGGGTGGCAGCTTCCCAGGAAACCTCTTAAACACCAGGCTGGAAAGGTGAAGGGTGCGTCTAGATTCCAGCGACGGCCAGTTTAGTTCTATTAACATGTCACAATGGTGGGTCATGTAGTTACATTGTAGCAGAAAGCGGCAGAATGAGTAAGTTTCTGGAGGTGTGTTTGCGGGGCGGCTGCATACACTACATCTCTGTATTCAATAGCCAGCATAAGCATTTGTTGTACCAATGTGCTTTCTTACCGCGGGACTCAGGCAAGATTTGTTTCTGTACAAGGCACCTAGTTTGGGGTAAAGTTTAGATGAGAGTTTTTCAATGTGGGGCCAAAGGATAGATTTGGGTCTAATCACATACCTAGATAGTTGAGAGAAGTGACTGGGGTCAGCGTGCAGTTTGATTTTGTCCCCACACATAGATTGTAAGGTTGTAATTTATGTAGTTTAGGTTCGGTTCCAAAGCGCATCGTGACAGTTTTGTCATCATTTAAAAAAAATGATATCTGAAATCCACTTTTCTACGTCTGAATTGTTTTTGCAGCACGGCCGGCACGTAGGCACCACAAATATTATGAATATAAGATGTTATTTTTTGTGTCTTTTTTTTTCAATATAAAGTAGTTTTGATGTGTCAGAGATTGTTTAAGGGATTTGGAATCCCTGCATGAATGGACCGAGTTGTGTTGCCATAGTAACCATTTTCCTTCCCTCACTGCTGCCTGATAGCATTCCTACCTCCGACGTGTCTGCGCCTCTTTTGTAGGACACAGAGGTCTGCAGAAAACAGCATTCCTATTCTTCAACACTTTGGTGGTGTTTGAGTTACAGAATGGCCTTTTTTTCTGCCTAGGTAAACATTTATTCACCCTGGTCGGGAAGATGAGCAGCGTGTAACTTGCCGCACATTCCAATAACGCTGGGTTAAGGTGGATTTCTTATAAAATTCACAAAAATAAAATAAATTTGCTCCGTTTCATTACTGCTCATTTATGCAATTTATTAAAATCATATTTTATTAACCCCTTCCTGACCGCTGACGTATCATGTATGTCTGATCGGGAAGTCTCCCTTAGACTCGCATACGTACATGGTACATAAGTGTCCCTTAACCTCCCTGCCTCCCGATACTCACCTTCCTCGCTGGGCTCTCGCGGCGGACTGGCAGGCTGCAAGCCTACCCCTCCTTTTCAGGGGCCCGGCACATGTGATGACGTCATTACGGTGCGGGATGGACGTTATCGCCGGGCGCCACAAGGAGCCTGCTGTAAAAATGCGAAAGGGGAGGGTAGCTTCTTTGGAGTCCTCTATCAAGGGTTAAAGTTATAGAAAACAAATTGCCCCACTGGAAAGGGGAGAGTCTCCCCTTTGCAGCGGTGCATAGCATTAATTAACCCCTATGTTGCAGGATCGCAATTTGGCGCCAATCACGATTCAAACCCAGAGGTGGCTGACATCTTGGTTGTCAGACAAGCCTCCGGGTCGCCTCCCACCCACTGATATCCTTGCCATATGTGTGAGGATGTCAGTGGGCCAGTTGACCCCCTATCTGCCAAGTGGAGATAGGGGAATCATTTGGACCCCCGTATCTAACAATCTGTTGCAGCTAGAGGGTCGGAAAGGCCTGATTAATGCCTTTTCAATGATACCCAACAGCATGTGACAGATCTCTGTACCCCAACAGGGTCAGATCTGCCAATGCCACTTCCTTGTTCTACCCAGCCAGACTCCCGTGCCTTCCTCCAGTCCTCAGCCAAAGCTTAATGACCAGGACACATAGGGAGCCCTCTAGCATCCACCAGGAATAAGACGAGGCTGTAGATCTGAGGTCTTTCAAGGTTAGAAAGGAACTGGTTTAATCAGGGACACACACACACATACATTTATACAGTCACACATGGGTTACATAGTTACATAGTTACATAGTTACATAGTTACATAGTTATATAGGCTGAAAAAAGACATGCGTCCATCGGGTTCAGCCTCTCCCACATAACCTACTGCTGTTGATCCAAAAGAAGGCAAAAAACCCAGTCTGAAGCGCTCGCCAATATGCAACATACTGGGAAAAAATTCCTTCTTGACCCCAGAATGGCAGTCAGATTTCTCCTTGGATCAAGAAGCTTTTACCCACATATTAAATATTATAACCCTTAATATTCTGTGTCTGCAGGAAGTCATCCAGTCGTTTTTTAAAAGTCTGTACAGACTCTGACCCAACCACCTCAACAGGCAGAGAATTCCACAGCTTTATTGTTCTCACCGTAAAATAACCCTTCCTATGCTTTAAGCTAAATTTTCTTTCTTCCAGTCTAAATGGATGACCCCTTGTCCTATGTATAGTCCTGTTAATGAATAGGTTATCAGACAATGGTTGATAATGGCCCCGTATATATTTATATAAGGTTATCAGATCCCCTCTAAGGCGCCTTTTCTCTAAACTAAACAGGTTTAAGCTTGTTAGTCATTCCTCATAGCTTAACCCTTCCATCCCCCTTATTAATTTAGTTGCCCGTCTCTGCACTTTTTCTAACGATATAATATCTTTTTTTAAGACAGGTGCCCAAAATTGCACGGCATATTCAAGGTGCGGCCTGACCATTGATTTATACAGAGGCAAAATTATGTTTTCATCCCGTGAGTGAACTCCCCTTTTAATGCATGCCAGTACTTTGCTGGCCTTGGCGGCTGCTGTTTGACATTGCACATTGTTACTTAGTTTGAAGTCTATGATTATTCCCAAATCCTTCTCCTGCTTGGATTTCCCTAACTCCGTACCATTTAGGGTATAAATTGCTTGTGTGTTCTTCACTCCAAAGTGCATAACTTTACATTTATCTAGATTAAATTTCATCTGCCATTTAAGTGCCCAGTCCCCCAATTTATCTAAATCCCTCTGCAGCGAAGTAACATCCTGCTCACATTGTATTACTTTTCCTAGCTTTGTGTCATCTGCAAACACTGATACATGACTTTCAATGCCTATCTCAAGGTCATTTATAAATAAATTGAATAGTATTGGTCCTATAACAGACCCCTGAGGGACACCACTTACCACTGGTGTCCATCTTGAAAAAAAGGGTCATTTACATACACAACCCCCTCCCCTAGAAACTGCTGGGGGACCTAGTCAGACCAAAACAGATAATTGGACAACCATTTACTTTTTGGAAGGTGAAACATAATTATATTAGGGGCGGCCAGTTAAATCAAATATTATTTAACATCTCAAATGAGGCAGGACAATGGGAATCAGGATAACAGATAAATACATTCTTGAGACAAAGAGTAGGCTGGGATGTTAATCCCTTTCAACAGATACACAAGGACCAGACAATAGCATTCTTGCATAAACACAGATTACACAAACCTTCTGCACATGAGGGGGCAATGAAAATAATAAAGAACCTCAGGCCTGCACCCCAAGCCCATCTCCATGCCCACGAACCCAAAGTCCAAATGACGCACGTCATACTGCATCTCTACTCATTATAGATAAAGATCAATAGAAAAAAAATGAAAAACAATACAATGGACACAGGGATACAAAATGTATCAATTTAACCCTTTCAGGGCCAAATAAATAGAAATCGAAAAATATATATATATATTTTAATAAAAATCCGTATCTAAACACGTGAAACACATTAATTTAACTTGGAAACCTACCGTGGGTTTTAATCTGAAAAAAGGGGTTTCAGATTGAAACCTCTGGGCCTGATAGGGTTAAATCATGAATACATCACGCCAAATTAGAAAAAAAAATCTCTGTTAATCGAAATGTGTTCTCCCAAGTTACTTGAGGTAAAGCGATTGGTTTCATGGTTGTTCAGGAGAAATACCAACACGGAAGTTCCGAGTAGCAGCTAGTGTAATAAAATATTTATTGTAGAGCGCGGCGCTCATCAGAAACATGCCGACCTCGGTACACAAGGCTGGCTCGATTGTGTTGTGATGCCACGCACATTCATGATTAGCATAAAAGTAAAATAGGATTTGATGGGATTGTGCTGACCGCTGATCAGAGAAAACTCAAACACATGATCGTCCGAGTGTTATTTGGGGAAATATCAGTGTCGTGTTTATGTGTATCGGTTTTCATGTTATGTATCAGCCTCGAGTCGAGCCTCCCCAGTACTTCTAGACTTAGTTACAACGTCTGAAAAAGAAACAAAAACTGCCTTACAGTAGAATAAAAAATTAAAAAAAACATGGAAGGAATGCTAACAAAAAAAAGAAAAAACACATTCACAGAAATGATACTCACGGTGCAAAATAAAAAAAATAAAAACTTTAAGTAAACCTGTGACAATAAATATATGATGTCATAATTAAAGTATTGAGTCAGACAAGCTGTATGTAAAACTAAACCAGTGAAACTGGAAGCAAAAGCAACACCTTTCTAAATACCTTCACATGTTATACGTCATTTTTTTAGTTTATGTTCATTTAGACCATACTTTTAATTTGAACTCTGACTCCTATATAGAAAATATTATATTAAAGGAACACTCTACTCAAAAATCACACCCCGTTTTTTTATCCTAACCTATCTCTATTCCCTTAATAAATCTTTATTTTTTATTTTTTTACTTGTAACTGCAATACTTACCCTGAAATCCTCTTGTTTCCAGCTGTGTTTTTTTTTTTTATACTCACCTCCCTCCTCTTCCGCTCCCGTCCTTCTTGCATTGAACTTCCCTTCTGGTTTACGTGAGAAGCGCGCATGCGCGCCTCTCACGTAAGCCAGCCAATCGGCAGGCTTCCTCCCGGCTCCCTCTGAGGATTAGTGTTGCGCGCAAGAGGATGCGCGCAACACTAACCCTCAGAGGGAGCCGCCAGCTTCTGTGGTGAGTTAGAGACATCATCGCGCTGAAAGCGCGATGACGTCTCCTACTCGGCAAAAGTCGGCAGAAGCGGGAAATATGATTCCCGCTCTGCTGACTGACAGCTGGGAGGGCGGAGTAAAGTTCTCCGCCTCTCTCAGCTGTTTTCAGCATTTACAGCTGAACCGCTGAGCGGAGGGAGGGGGGACAGGGGGCGGCATACTCCGGGCATCATGACCACCTAAAATAGCTTAGGTGGTCATGTTGCCTAGAGTGTCCCTTTAACTCCTTCACTGCGCACCGAGTGCATTACCACATTGCAGCCTTTGAGCGGCCATTATTTAGGCCAATCTCTGTGGTCTCCCGGTGTGGGCTGACATCTTGGATGTCGCCCAGCCACCTGGACCCCAGCCAGCATCATAGCATTATCGCGTCTGATTCGATGTCTATTTCAGGCACGCACTGCCGCCAGAGCAGGGAAAGTGCCTGAAAGGGAGGGGGAAGTCATTTGGACCCCTTTCCGTCCCTATTGGTAAGGGCCACAGAACAAAGGCAGGCACTGCTTGGAAGGGCAGTCTGCCCTTCCTGGTGGTGCCTTCCTTCAACCTCTTAGGGGCTGGATCACGATTCAGCTCCAATCAGCGCGGATTGTGATCCTCTCCTGGAGGTGGCCGACATCCTGGATGTCAAGCAAGACTACAGACATTATCACGCATGGATTCGATCACGTCAGTTCGGGCGTTAAACCCTAGCTACCACCTATGGTGGAGATATGGGGGTCATTGGACCACCCTATCTCCCAATCCATGGTAGCTAGGGGTTAAGGTTTGGTATCGTTTGAAATATCGTTTGGTATCGTTTGGTATCAGTGCAATGTCTTTCCAATGATATCAGACATGACCATGTTAAATGTTAAGCAATAAAAAGAAAATAATAATAAACAAATAAAAATTATATAAAATATAAACATTTTTTTTTAATAATGAGGCATTATTGTTCACATTTCAATTATAATGTGAACAATGATGCTGCACTAATTTTTTGGGGTGGTTTAGCTAAAAATCACATACATTTTCAGAATAATAAAAGTAACGGGTTCCCAGTTCAAATTTTTTTAAACAAGTGTACCGCATAGAATAAATAACCGCAATGGCTCGGATGATAAAATGTGAAAAAAATAATTTTATATGCTGTAGATTATTGGAAACTCACATATTTTTTCATTTTTTATGATAGCATTCTGGCAGGACATGATGTATACATATAATAATGATATATTATGAATCTGCCGAGTCTGCTGTAAAAATTGATATATGATATGTCTGGATTGTATAATAAAACAGGACTTCAAATCGCGTTTAAACATGATGAGCAAAAGCGGCAAAAATGAGCTCAGCACAGAGGTGAAATGGCTCAGCAGCGAATGGGTTAGAGTAACATTATCTCTGCGAAACTTCTATTTCACCATATATTTGAGATGGTTAACAAATTAGAATGTTAATTTGCTCTTTTTTAATTTTTCATATACCGTAGATACTCGAGTATAGCGCGACCTGAATATAACGCGATGAATAGAGATTTATTATGGAAATGTGGAAATACTAAAGACTCGAATATAACGCTAGGAGCAAAATTATAAAAGTATACTGTACAGGTAAATAATTAAAATCCTTCCAGGTTCTCTCACCACGGTTAGGCTATCCCTCAGGCCAGGGTGCTCTGCTCTAGAATGATTGCAGTTGTTACTAAGTATGAAGCCGCTTGCCATCCTTCTTCTTTACTAGCGATTTAGATGGCCGGTGGAGGCGAGCGAGGTGATTGGCTTAAACCGAGCTTACCCTCTGGCCATGATGGATCCCACCTCTCCCGAATCTGGGAGTTCCTGAAGTGTTTGCAAGCATCAGGGAGCTCACATTCACTTCAGTGAGACTACCGGAACTTCCAGGAGACTTGGGATCCAGGGCAAGGGAAGTTTTTTGTTTTTTACGCTCGGTGCAGATGTCTCGAACGCGACCCTTCCAATTTTAAGTTAAATTTTTGTCACCAAACTCTAGCGGTATACTTTGAGTATCTACAGTATTCCGTTACAGAAATATTGTTGAAATGTAAGATTCTGAGCTCTAGATGGTGTCCCTTATTTTGCACCATTTCACATGGGGTCCACATTATTATCATATAGGCAGAAAAGACCTTTGTGATACAGTGATAGAGATAAATAATAAAAATGCTCTGATCTCCTGCTTATGGGGATTTCTAGTGATCTTAATAAGATTAACAATTCAACTTCCAAAAAATACCAATAGAATATAAAAATAGCATCTGTATGGGAGATAATGCCTATGTAAATTACAGTAACACAATGTATCTGTACAGGGATTTTCACACATTATAACCCCATGAATCTCTGTACAGCGGTGAGTGATCCCACAGTTCTCCCTGTATTCTGCCATATCCCTGGCTGCTTGAATGCTGCAGTAATCTATTTCAATATATTGTTACAGTGAGGTTTAGGGCTGCTATTTGCAACTGGTTATATGTCTCTCCAGGGTGCTTGGAGAGTCATAAAACAAATGATTTCAATTCTCCACAGGGGACACACTAACCTTGCTTTAAAAAGGTATGAAATGGTCTTGATATGCTAATTATTATTTATTATTATTACTTTATTTATATAAATCGCCAGCATATTCCGCAGCAGCAAACAATGGGCACAATATAGACAGGGTTACAATACACTGAGACTGAACAACATTTGATAAACCAGTACAGGAGGAAACGAGGGCCCTCTTCCCGTGGGAATTTACAATCTAGAAGGGTTGGGGGTGGAAACAGGAGGAGAGGACTGCAAGGTGGAAGTGATGGACTGCAAGGTGGGAGTGATGGACTGCAAGGTGAGAGTGATGGACTGGTTGGGGCAGTGAGGTGTATTAGTGAGTTGGGTGTCCGCTTCCCTAAATAGGAATGTCTTAAGGGAGCGTTTGAAGGAAGGGAAACTAGGGGAAAGTCTGACCGTATGAGGGAGAGCGTTCCAGAGAGTGGGGGCTGCGCGTGAGAAATCCTGCAGTCTATCATGGGAAGAGGTGATGCGGGAGAAGCTAGGCGCAGGTCACTGTTTGGCCTTAGGGAGCGGGCTGGGGTGTATTTGGTGATTAATGAGGAATTAATGGTGAATTGCCTGCACATACGGTGCCTGTTCGGTGCCATGTTTGAGGGCAGTGAATCCCCATAGAGAAGCAATGCTCCGTCTATTCAGAGAACACAAAACAGCAGGGAAAAGTTGCCGAATTGCTCTGCTGTTCGGTGGTTTCATTCGACAGGTTTATTCAGGAGAATCTCATAGGTTTCAATGTTAAAAATATTCCCGTTTTAATTCAATATCTAATAAACTGTTCATTATAATATTCTACAGTAAAGAGTCTATTTATAGATTGTTTAGGATCTTTTAGGCAAAAAAATATTGTTTTTTTTTAAATCGTTTTTTTTCTTTTTTTCTGTAACAGCCCTTTTTATTATCATTCATTGGATCTTATATGTAAATTTCAGACATTTTCGTTATGTAGTTTCTTTGCAAACAGCGTTTAAATTTTCAAACTTTCAAGCGTACTGTTTTTTGTTTTTTCACCTCGCTCATCTGTGTGTCGGGTTTTTCCGGCGGCTGCTCTGTGCTGTGATTGGCGGCTAGTCAGGTTTCTCCTGTGTGTTCGGCGTGGTTAATCCAGCTGTTTCTACAGGTTTCGATGAGTGTTCGGTGAGTGTTCGGCGGGTTTTGCAGCGAGTGTTCGGCGGGTTTTCCCTGCACTACGGAGGCCCTCCGGTGCTTGCTGAATGCACCGCAGGGTCGGTGAACTAGGATCGCCAAATCGCGCCGAAGTGCGGGAACAAAAAGTCACTGAACGAGCGGTGACTTTGATTCTCTTTGAGTAACCCTGCCTGTGTATATGTGCTTTTAAACCCGTTCAGACTCAGAGCAGTAAATAATAATGAATTAGGCTAGGGTCAGACTAACGCATTTTTCGCGTTGTCCGTGAAAAAGTGCGTTCGAACGAATGGACGCATTTTTTCACGGAATACGCAATAGCGGTCATACCATGCGCATTCTCGTCCGTGATTTTGTACCGATCATCAATAAAACCATTTTTGCGTCTGGACGTTATGTTGGCCGGACAAATAGCAGCGTCTGACATCTCCTAATCACGCACACACGCCGCTAGTGGACGCAGCGCACTCTGTACGTCAGTACTAGCGGTTTCACGTTCTCGAAAAAATGCGTTCGTTTGCCGCTTGCGTTGCGCAGCCGCACTTTTGTGCGGCCGTTATTCGTATGCAGCCTGGCATTGGACGTCATTTGCTGCTAGCACGGCCGTGATTTAGTGCTGCTAAACGCACGTTGATACTGCGTTAGTCTGACCCTAGCCTTAAATATGCACGAGTCATAAAACTGAAGGCACACCAGAATCTCACAGAATACTATTCATTCTGTACACTCAATCAGTTCTACTGTTAATTTTGGCATCTGCAATTATTTTTATTATGCCATGAAACCAGGGAAATCTAAGCCCTACCACAAAATCACTATAAAATCTATTTGGATGTTACTGGCAGGTTAAGGTCCTTTTAAAAACAGAATTCAATAATATATCTATAGTATTATAATTTATTTATTATTTTTATGGCAATCATCTGGCAGCTGAACAGACACATGACTCCTTGTGTGAAAAAGCAGGAATAAAATACTTTAAAATAAGGGATATCTTGCCCCCTCCCCTAAACACCCTATGGATAAGCCAAAGACCAAAGAAAAAGGTGTATAGAATTTTTATAGATGTTCACATGTTTATTATTGTGATTTAGTTTATAATTGGTAACTTTAAAGATGCAGAATATGGAAAAACGTTTGACTAAGGATTTACGTATAACTTGTGAAGGGAGTTTGAGAAGATGAATGCATTTTCTAAAAAAAGACTGGATTAAACTGTCCCGTCTCCCAGAAAAAGAAACAAAAAACAAACAAACCCAAAATAATTGTTCAAGTCAGAATTTGAAGGATTGCTATTTTTTTTTTCCTGTTTTAGTGCATTTTTTCATTCAGCTGTTTATGCAATCGAATTATATTCAATACTGTGAGAGCAGGAAAATGTGCTGCATTGTAAGAAATATAAATGGGATGAAAATAGGAAGTTTGTCTCATTTTATTCCAAGCACCATCAGCTGAGAAATATAACTAAGAGTTTACGTTAATTTATCAGTGATTATATCTTCTACAATATCTGTTTCATCATAACAGAAGAAATATTTTAAGATCAAAGTGCCAAATGTTTGATCAAAACGTAAGAACAAGTCCATGTTTTAATATCTATACTATAATGCAGTAAGGCTTGGCGTGTCCGTCGCCAAAAAAGCCTACTGCGCATGCAACCAGCGGCAGTTGGCTGCGCGCGCATGCAACCGCTGCGGTACGAACCGGCTGTGCGCTTGCCGCGGCGATTTACAAGATGCGCACGCAGCAGCTGGGTAGAGACTGCGCGCACATCCTGTAGAGCTGGATGCCCTCGCAGCCTCTACCCGGCTGCCGCGCGCGCACTCAACTGCTGCGGCGCATGCCGCGGCGGTTACAGGATGCGCACTCAGCAGCCGGGTAAAGGCTGTGCGCGCATCCTATAGAGCCGGATGCGCTCGCAGCAGACGGCTATAGACTGCACGCACATCCAGTGGACCAGGATGCGCGCGCTGCTGCTGCGGCGCATCCTGTTCTCCTGGATGCACGCGCGGCCGACAGGTAGAGGCGCGTGCATCCAGTGTCTGAGCTGGGGGCACTTATACCCACGTGAGCTGGGAGCAACTATACCCATGAGAGCTGGGAGCAACTATACCCACAGGAGCTGGGGGCACTTATAGCCACAGGAGCTGGGGCAAATATACCCATGTGGTAGGGATGAGCCGAACACTCCCCGAGTTCGGCTCAAGCCCGAACCGAACTTCCCATTTGTTCGGGACCGAACCCGAACCCCCATGCAAATCAATGGGGCTGAAAATTTGGTTTTTTAGAGTGCCCTCCAAGAGGGCATATATGCTACATATTTGCCATAAAAGGTGTATGGGGGTCCGGGTAGTGCCCTGGGGGACAGGAAACAAGGACAAAAAGTTTAAAAAAAACGTTTTTAAAGGGACAGTGAGTTTTCCATGAAATAAGGGTTAAAAATAAAAACGAAAAATTCCTTCAAATATCGTGCCTAGGAGGTCCCCATAACCTGCCCGTGAAGTGTCGGATTTCTAGGATGTATAGAAACACTTAAAAACAAAAAAATTACGTTTCATATGACGGTAAATGCTTTTCCTTTAATCTATCCATAAACAACTGCTTGGGGCGGCAGCCTGTATGAAAAGACATTTTAGGACGTGCAGAAAAAGTTTAGTGTTTTTTTTTGGCTAAATTATTGTGAAACTTATGCAGGCTTTGGATGAAAGTAACAATAGGTGCTTTAAAATTGGGCTTTTAGCGTCGGCAACAGTGCCGTCACACCGTAACCCCTCTGAGGATATGAATCTGATACAGGTGTTGTGGCAGATTAGACCTGTATTTCTATCTATATAAGGGTCTGCCTGTATATTTGTGTCTATCTGCCGGTTTATACATACCTCCTCTCCTCCATATAGAGTTATATTCATATTTGTGTCTGGCCATTTGGTAAGTGTATCCCTGTGTTCACAGCTGAAATGTAATTAACATGGTTTGCTTTCTCCCCTGGGGGGAGGATATAACACATAGCTGTAAAAAGGGAATTTCTTTGTATACTAACATAGAAAATCACACCTTGGCAGCCAGGTCGGCACCAAGAGATGGGGACACCATCTTCAAAGACAGGAAGCACATCCTTGATCTCTAAGGGGGGTCTGGAGGGAAGAGGGACGCCTTTAGGAAATTAAAGATTAAGTGACAAGCTTACTGAGCACGAGCGAGAATTGCACTCTGGGAAATGGAGTCCAGGACACTGGGCCATTGGTGGGTGGGGGCTGGAAAGATCAGGAAGTGTATAAATTCGAACACTGGCCATGTGCTTGTGGCTGATCACTTGGGGTACCTTCTAAAGAGGACTGATCTTTCCATGTTCCTACCTCCAGGCCCCAGGAGGCACCGATGCTAGCTACTGATTATTCCGTCATAAGTAAGGCTCTGTGATTAACACCTTTTTCTTTATATTTTGCTGTGTAGTGTGTAAGTAATTGATTTATTCTAGTTATAATTTTTTATGTAACCAAGCACTGTGATTCTTTTTATATCATAAATAAACAAAAAGTATTTAAGTTTTGACTCTGGCTGATGAAATCCACGCTAACTAAGGGATTGGGAGTATTGCTATTTGCTTTAAGCTCGGTTATATATAAGAAATTGCGTGTTGCGGTCGTCAGGAAACAGCAGGGAATTGTGGGATCCGTAGTCACTGTCCGAGTCTAGGATAGTGGGGCTGCTAAGCCCTGCGTCTCCTGTTGCGACGCGCGTAGTGTCCGTGAGGACTGGTGGCAGTGTTACTAATAGAATAAGAAAGTGAGCTCTGGGATTGTGAGAGACGTAGTTAGTACGTGCTTCAGGAGAAGACTTGTACTGCGTTGCAATCCTGGGATCAGTATATCGCGCTCTACGTGCCTGTTGTGAGAGAAAGTGTGCCCGGGACGGGTAGAGAAGTGCGTGTAATTATCTGGGTCTAGGATAGATAGATAGTGCGCGGCTTAACCCGACATCTTTGCGCAACAGCGCACGTAGTGGGTCGTGACAACTGGTGGCAACGGTGGGATATCAGGCTAGTATTTGGATCTGTGAAGCAACATAGATCCAGATACTAAAGAAATTGGTTTTCCAATTTCCAGAGCAGAACTCAGTGCATTTATTAGAATTTACACAATACACAGCAGTTCCCTTCCCCTTCTTTGTTTTTCTTTTCTATCTTTTATTTGGCTTGAGTGAGAATGTCGCAACAATCATCGAAAAAGACCTTGGAACAATTATGTTGAGGCAAAAATATTTTGACGAAGGATAAAAAGAAAGATGAACTTTTGCAAGCCCTCGAGGATTATGAGGCGAGGCAAGCAGTCCAGGACGCAGCAGAGCAGGGTACCATGCTTGACCCAGCCGAAGGAAGCGCAAGTCTAGTGGAAAGGACAGTGTCAAGTGCTTCGCCCAAGGGTGATACTGCCCTGGATGTTTACTTGCAGACTGTTTTAAAACATGTGGACTCTGCGGACTCGCAGATGCGGCTTCAGCTCATCCTGCAGTACCAAGAGTGAGAGGAGCGCAGAGCTGAGGCTGAACGTGAAACTGCGGAGCGCAGAACTGAACGCGATGCTGCGGAGCGCCGAGCTGAGGCTGAACGCGAAGCTGCGGAGCGCCGAGCTGAGGCTGAACGTGAAGCTGCGGAGTGCAGAGCTGTGGGTGAGCGAGAAGCGGCGGAGCGCCAAGCCGAATGGGCACATCAGCTTGCTCTGGCACAGGCAAGCAGAACGCCATTATCTCCTGCCCATGCGGGCACTGCAGAGCTCTCTACGCCCAGACCTCGTGCAGAGAACTTTCCCACCCTTGACAAAGATGGGGACCTGGATGTGTTCCTGTGAAGTTTTGAAAAGACTTGTCGACAGTACCAGCTGCCCAAGGAGCAATGGGCCAGGTACCTCACTCCTGGACTAAAAGGTCCAGCGCTTGAAGCCTTTGCAGAATTACTGGCTGAGAGCGACCAGGACTATGAGGCGATTAAAGCCGCGCTGCAGAGACGGTATAACCTCACGCCAGAGGTATATCGCAAAAAGTTCAGGTCCTTGCAGAAACGGGCCGCGGAGAGCTACTCTGCAGTTGTGAGCCACCTGAACACCCTATTTCGACAATGGGTCAGGGACTGAAGATTGACACCTTGGAATCCCTGGAAGACCTGTTAATCAAAGAGCAGTTCGTGCAGCTGTGCCCACCTGAGATTCAGGAATGGCTTCTGGATCGCAAACCCGAGATGGCCCTGGAAGCTGGTGAGCTGGCCGATTTCCATGCGGCCAACAGAGCGTCTGTGGACCAGAGCAGAGGTTCCCCCAAAGGATCATCAGGATGGAAGCCCAACTCAGCACAACCCCCCGACATCACGGCGGCAGCGCCCCCCTCTGTGCCAGTCTCTGCTGGGGAGGGGAGAGCGAATCCTTCTTCGCCTGGAAGAAGTGTGCGCCGTCGCTGTTTTATTTGTGACAGTGCCAATCATCTCCTGGCAGCGAGCCCGCAGAGGAAGAAGCCTGCATCCACAGCTGGGGGAGGATACCCCTCAACATCACCCTCTGTCCTGTTTGTGACCAGATCGGAGGGCAGTGCCAATGTGAACCAGCAAGCAGTCATTGTCGGGACTCAGGTATCTGCGGGTTTACGAGATACAGCGGCTGAAGTAACTTTGGTGCGTCCAGGGTTAGTCAGCCCTGCAGACTTTATTCCTGGCAGGACTCTAGCAGTAAAGGGTTTTGGTGGTGTACGTCCTGCGGTGCAAATGGCACGGGTTTATTTGGACTGGGGAGCGGGGAGAGGTCTGCGGGAGGTGGGAGTGTCTGAAAATATTCCTACAGATGTGTTGCTGGGCACGGATTTGGGTAAATTGGTGTCACAGTATGTGCTGGAAAGGGATGCTGGGGATTTACCTAGGCCCACTAGTGGCTCTACAGTGGGGAGGGCTGTGTGTGGGGATGCACAACAGGATTCCTGGACGGGAGGGCAGAGAATGGCAGTGAGTCAGTCTGCGCCTGCGCCAGGTGTGCCTGAGGTGTTGTGTGGTAGCATGAGGGGGCAGTGTGACTGGGAAGAAAGGCAGGGGGTGAGTGAATGCCCGCCTGCATCCGAGTCAGCTGGTTCCCCAGACCCCATGCGTGGGGAGGCCACGGTGCCCATGGTGGAAGTGGGTACCCGCTGGCGGTCGGCGGGGAGTAGGGCACAAGGCCTGTCTCTGCCGTGTGATGGTGTGGATCAGAATGCCTGGGAAGGGTGGCAGGATACTGTGGTGTGCCTGCCTAGACCAGACTCAGGTTTGTCTGTGACACCATATGGTTGGGAGCAAGGGCAAGGGATGACTGCGGGTCTGCTTGCACCTAAACCAATCAGGACTCTAGTGCCCCGTGAGAATGGTGTGGATCAGAATGCCTGGGAGGGGTGGCAGGATACTGTGGTGTGCCTGCTTAGACCAGACTCAGGTGTGTCTGTGACGCCACGCGGTTGGGAGGGAGAACAAAGGACCAAAGCAGGTTCCTTTAGGGCTGAACCAACTGGGTCGGTGGTGCTGGAGGGAAGGTGTGGGCATTGGAAGGCCTGGGATGAGCAGGATACTGCGGTGTGCCAGCCTGTGTCGCAGGTGTCTGAGACTGTGCGTGGCGCAGAGGGCATACTGGGTGGTCAGAAGGAGAGGCCTAGGGTGGCAGAGGGTTATCCAGGGCCTGAACCATCCAGGTTGGCGGTGCCAGGTGAAAGGAGTGGAGGGCAGAACATCCTGGATGGGCAGGATACTGTGGTATGCCAGTCTGTGTCACATGTGTCTGAGGCTGCGGGGGGCACCGAGCGCATGCTGTGTGGTCAGGAGGAAGGGCCTGGGGTGGACGCGTGTTGCCCTGGGGGAAAGCCAACCAGATTCCCAGTAGCACAGGAAACTGGTACTGAGCAACCTCCCTGTAGAGGAGGGTGGCATACGGCTGTATGCTCATCGGTTACTAAGCAAGGCGTGCTTGATAAACTGTGTGATAAAGTGGGGAAACTGTGTGCAAGGGGGGGCGAGGTGAGCGTGGAGAATCTTGTGCCCCATCTGTATGGTTCCCCAAATTCTGAATGTGCGGGGACAGTGAGAGACGGGGAGGCAGCGGGTCCTGGTGTGGCTCCTGTGACCTCCCAGCCACGATGCCTGACTCCGTTGGCGGATGCAGGGGGGATGTTTACTGGGGAGTGAGGCGCTTCACCCTGTTTCTCCATACCCCCTGCTGTAAGAAAGGCTCCAGAGCAGGCTACGGGTTACGAGGATTCTGCTGCCTGTCAGACTGAGGTGCGAGCTGAGAGTGAGCCACCCGTGCTGCACCCGGAGGGGCTGCAGAAGCACAGGGGCTTCCCTGAGTCTGTGCCATGTTGCGAGTGCAGTATGAGTGACCCCCTCCCCCCGGTTTGGGAGAGGTGGGGAAGAATGGTGGAGTCGCCAAAGGCCTGCATGGGGCAATGTGTGATGCGGTTCCGAGAGGGAATGCACGCTTTAGTGGGCAAAGTGCACGGACACCTGTGCGTCCCCCACTCCTTCATAGTGACGGGTGCAGGTGCCAGATGCCCGTTGGCAAACCCGTGTTAAGACGCACGTGAAAAGCATGTTAGTTAGCCTCCCTTTCTGTGTCTTCCTTTGTATGGGAGATGTGGCAGATTAGACCTGTATTTCTATCTATCTAAGGGTCTGCCTATATATATGTGTCTATCTGCCGGTTTATACATACCTCCTCTCCTCCATATAGAGTTATATTCATATTTGTGTCTGGCCATTTGGTAAGTGTATCCCTGTGTTCACAGCTGAAATGTAATTAACATGGTTTGCTTTCTCCCCTGGGGGGAGGATATAACACGTAGCTGTAAAAAGGGAATTTCTTTGTACACTAACATAGAAAATCACACCTTGGCAGCCAAGTCGGCACCAAGAGATGGGGACACCATCTTCAAAGACAGGAAGCACATCCTTGATCTCTAAGGGGGGTCTGGAGGGAAGAGGGACGCCTTTAGGAAATTAAAGATTAATTGACAAGCTTACTGAGCACAAGCGAGAATTGCACTCTGGGAAATGGAGTCCAGGACACTAGGCCATTGGTGGGTGGGGGCTGGAAAGATCAGGAAGTGTATAAATTCGAACACTGGCCATGTGCTTGTGGCTGATCACTTGGGGTACCTTCTAAAGAGGACTAATCTGTCCATGTTCCTACCTCCAGGCCCCAGGAGGCACCGATGCTAGCTACTGATTATTCCGTCGTAAGTAAGGCTCTGTGATTAACACCTTTTTCTTTATATTTTGCTGTGTAGTGTGTAAGTAATTGATTTATTCTAGTTATAATTTTTTATGTAACCAAGCACTGTGATTCTTTTTATATCATAAATAAACAAAAAGTATTTAAGTTTTGACTCTGGCTGATGAAATCCACGCTAACTAAGAGATTGGGAGTATTGCTATTTGCTTTAAGCTCGGTTATATATAAGAAATTGCGTGTTGCGGTCGTCAGGAAACAGCAGGGAATTGTGGGATCCGTAGTCACTGTCTGAGTCTAGGATAGTGGGGCTGCTAAGCCCTGCATCTCCTGTTGCGACGCGCGTAGTGTCCGTGAGGACTGGTGGCAGCGTTACTAATAGAATAAGAAAGTGAGCTCTGGGATTGTGAGAGACGTAGTTAGTACGCGCTTCAGGAGAAGACTTGTACTGCGTTGCAATCCTGGGATCAGTATATCGCGCTCTACATGCCTGTTGTGAGAGAAAGTGTGGCCGGGACGGGTAGAGAAGTGCGCATAATTATCTGGGTCTAGGATAGATAGATAGTGCGCGGCTTAACCCGGCATCTTTGCGCAGCAGCGAGCGTAGTGGGTCGTGACAGGCGTCAATGGCAGTGCACCCAGATATTGTGCCTTTAGTGCCAGGCATGCAAGTACTATCATACAGTAACCCCTCTGTGGTATTGTGGAAGAGTGCAGGGGTGGACCATGCGGTCCTATATTGAAAAGTTTTTTTTATCTGTTAATGGGCGTCAGTGCACCCAGTTATTGTGCCTTTAATGCCAGGCCATCAAGTATCATCATACAGTAACCCCTCTGTAGTATTGTGGAAGAGTGCAGGGGTGGATCATGTGGTTCTATATTGAAAAATTTTTGATCTGGTAATGGGCGTCAGTGCACCCAGATATTGTGCCTTTAATGCCAGGCCATCAAGTATCATCATACAGTAACCCCTCTGTGGTATTGTTTAAGAGTGCAGGGGTGGACCATGTGGTCCTATATTGAAAAGTGTTTTTTTTATCTGTTAATGGGTGTCAGTGCACCCACATATTGTGCCTTTAATGCCAGGCCATCAAGTATCATCATACAGTAACCCCTCTGTAGTATTGTGGAAGAGTGCAGGGGTGGACCATGTAGTTACATATTGAAAAGTGTTTTTTTTATCTGTTAATGGGCGTCAGTGCACCCAGATATTGTGCCTTTAATGCCAGGCCATCAAGTATCATCATACAGTAACCCCTCTGTAGTATTGTGGAAGAATGCAGGGGTGGACCATGTGGTCCTATATTGAAAATGTTTTGATCTGGTAATGGGAGTCAGGCACCCAGATATTGTGCCTTTAATGCCAGGCCATCAAGTATCATCATACAGTAACCCCTCTGTGGTATTGCGGAAGAGTGCAGGGGTGGACCATGTGGTCCTATATTGAAAAGTGTTTTTTTTATCTGTTAATGGGCGTCAGTGCACCCAGATATTGTGCCTTTAATGCCAGGCCATCAAGTATCATCATACAGTAACCCCTCTGTAGTATTGTGGAAGAGTGCAGGGGTGGACCATGTGGTCCTATATTGAAAAGTTTTTGATCTGGTAATGGGCATCAGTGCACCCAGATATTGTGCCTTTGGTGCAAGACTACCAGGCCAGCAAGTATCATCATACAGTAACCCCTCTGTGGTATTGTGTAAGAGTGCAGGGTTGGACCCTGCGGTTCAAAAAAATAAAATGATATAAATCTGGCACAGGCGTCAGTGCAGCCAAATATTGTGCCTTTCATGGCAGCAAGTGCCTTCACACCGTAACCTTTTTGTGGTATTGTGGAAGAGTTCAGTGCTGGAGGTTTTGTGAATGCAGAAGAGGACATCCCCTATCTATTCCATTACGTCAGCGTCAGGGGATTGATAGCTGCTGATCCAGGACTGATTCATTTTTATAAATGTCAGCCGGTCTACAGAGTCGGTAGACAGACGCACTCTTTTGTCTGTGACAAAACCTCCAGTGGCACTGAACGTCCTTTCGGAAAGCACGTAGATGAAGGGCAACCTAGTAGCTGCATAGCATATTGGCTAAGTTCTGGCCAGTGATCCAATCTCAACACCCAGTAAGCCAGTGGATCATCTGCTGGAAACGTATCCAGGTCTGCCCTTGCCACTAGGTAGTCCTGCACCATATGGTGAGGACGCTGGCAATGGGTGCCTACATTTGACATCCCTGGGCATCGAGGACTAAAAAATTTTAAAAATGCATCAGCCAAGTGGCCCTGGCCTTCACCGCTATTCCTCTGATCACCTGCAGCCTCAGAAGCACGTGTGTCAGCACTTGGTAATCTAACAGTGCCTGGAAAGGTGTTACACAAGTTTCTCTTTAGAGCGTCCTCAAGTTTTGTCATCCTGTGCTCCCTCTGTGCGGGCAGGATGAGCTCTGCAACTTTCCCCTTGTATCGTGGATCAAGAAGGGTTGCCAACCAGTAATGATCCCTCTCCTTGATAGCACGAATCCTGGGGTCCTTTAGCAGGCTTTGCATCATTAGGGAGCCCATGCAGCGTAGGTTGGAGGTGGCATTAGCTGCCGAGTCTTCCTGGTCAATGAGGATGACCGAATCGTGCACTTCCTCCTCCCAGCCACGCACAAGCCCTTCTGTTTCTGGGCACACAAAACCCTGCCTTGAGGAATCCCCACCTTCAATGCCGCCACTACTTAAATAGTCCTCCTCCTCCTCATCCTCCTCCTGTCTGATCTGAGTAGGACCCACTGGAATGCTGTCTGCGGAAAGACTGGGGCCTTGAGAGCTAGGGAAGGCCTCCTCTTCCTCCCGCTGCTCTGCCTCTAGAGCCACATCTATAATTCCCCGCAGAGTGTGCTCCAGTAGGAACACTAAAGGAATTGTGTCACTGATGCATGCACTGTCCCTGCTCACCATCCTCGTTGCCTCCTCAAATGTGACAGTACAGTGCATGCATCCTTGATCATCAGCCACTGCGGGGGGGAAAAAAAACAAGTTGACCTGAACCTGTCCTTGTGCCATACTCACACACGTACGCGTTGATGGCCCTCTGCTGCTTGTGCAGACGCTGCAGCATTGCTAATGTCGAGTTCCACCTGGTAGGCATGTCACAGATCAGACGGTTTGTGGGAAGGTGGAATTCTCTTTGAATTTCTGCCAGGCGAACGCTTGCTGGGAATGACAGTCTGAAGTGGCTGCAGACTTTTCTGGCCTGGATGAGAAGCTCTGGCAGCCCTGGGTACTTGCTTAGAAAACACTGTACCACCAGATTTAGGACGTGTGCTAGGCATGGTACATGCGTCAATTTACCCTTGCATAGGGCAGAGAGAAGGTTGCTGCCATTATCGCAGATGATTATTCCCAGCTCAAGCTGGCGTGGTGTTAACCATCTCTGCACCTGCCCCTGCAGAGTTGACAACATTTCTGACCCGGTGTGGCTCCTGTCCCCTAAACAAACCAGCTCAAGCACAGTATGGCATCTTTTTGCTTGAGCCATTGCGTAGACCCTGTCAGGCGTCGGTTTAACTGCCACATCGCCAGAGACAGAGAAGGAGGTGGAGGAGGAGGAAGAGGTGGTGGTGGTGGAGCAGACAGACCTCATACAAGCAGCTTTCTGGAGGCATGGTGGATGAACAAGCTCCAGCACAGAGCCCCGTCTTGGATCCCTCCCAGCTGCAATCAGAGTTACCCAGTGTGCCGTGAAGGAAATGTAACGACCCTGTCCATGCTTGCTGGACCACGTGTCTAAAGTCACATGCACCTTGCTGCTGACTGCCTTTCCCAATGACTGGATAACATTGTTTTCCACGTGCTGGTATAGTGCTGGAATGGCCTTGCGTGAAAAGTAATGGTGTTTTGGAACCTGCCACTGTGGTACAGCACATTCAGCAAATTCACAGAAGGGAGCAGAGTCCACCAGCTGGAAAGGCAGCAGCTGCAATGCGAGTAATTTTGCTAAGCTGGCATTTAGACGCTGTGCTTGGGGATGGTTGGGACTATATTTTTTCTTACGCTGCAGCAGCTGTGGCAACGTAATCTGACTGCGTAAATCTTCAGCTTCTGGGATGATGTCACATTGTGAGGAAGGACCTGCTGGTACATCCATTACTGTAGCATCATCCCTGTCGGTGGAGGTTGTAGGCAATTGCATGGCAGGACATACAGTGTGGGTAGAGACAGATGAGGAGGAGGAGGACCTACACAAAGTTTTGCGCCAACGGGAAGTGTGGCACTTGTTCATATGTCGCCTCAAGCACGTGGTACCCAAGTGACCGGTGTTTATCCCACGCTTCAGCCTCCTCTGACATAGATTACAAATAGCAACGGTGGGGTCTGCTGCACATTTCTTAAAGAACTCCCAGACAGCAGAGTTCCGGCATGTGTTCTTTGAGACAACAGCGCTCTGCACCGGAGCAGCTCTGACATGTGATGCCTTGGACTGGCTAGTGCTACGGTTGGTCACAGAGGATGTTGTGCCTCGTGTTTGCTGTGCCTCCTCCTCACTTGATTCCTCAGTTCGATCTGGCACCCAGGTGGAGTCAGTGACCTCATCATCAATGTCATCTTCACCCTCTATCTCCTCGTCACTGGAGCCAATTTGGCAGTATGCTGCAGCTGCTGGGGCAACATGAGTGCCAGTTATTTGTGTGCCATCACTGGTACCCCCTTCCTCCAGGTTGATTAAACTCCCTTGCTCAACCTCAGAGATTGAATGAGAACACTGTACTTGCTGCGCATCCTCAAGCAGCATGTCACTCTCATTGTAGTCAAACAATTCAGCTGACTCCTCCGTGTGTAATAGCAAGGCTACGCAGGAGTAGCTGTGGACATGGAGGCTGCATTAGATGCTTTGGCAGCTGAGGTGGACTGTAAAGCACTAGAAGCCTGGCTGGCAGAGGACTCGGAGGATGAGGATGGCCTGGTTAGCCAATCCACCAAGTCCTCTGTATGTTGCTGCTGCTTAAGACGGCCAGCACCAGTTAGAAAGGACAAGCGTGCCCCTGCAGAGGATGCACCACGTCCAACACGACCAGAGACACAGCCTCCCGACACCGGGGCTGCTTGGACCTCTTATCTGTGGCTGGGAGTGTCTGCCTGTCCTTTTTGTTCTTTCAGACATGGTGAGTGATATATAGATTAATATATACAGAACTCTGATTCAACTCTGGTATAAAGATTTAAATAACTCTGGTATAACTCAGTGAGACACACTGATAGCTGGCAGCCAGTGACAAGAGACAGATCACCTTAATTCGCAAGTGTTTTAAAGAAATTAGTGAGCCCCAAAATACAGCGTGGTACTGTTTGTATGACGAGACACAGATCACCTTAATTCCCAAGTGCTTTAAAGAAATTAGTGAGCCTCAAAAAAACTTGCTGGCTGTGTGACGAGACACAGAAGATCACCTTGATTCACAAGTGTTTTAAAGAAATGAGTGAGCCCCAAAATACAGCGTGGTACTGTTTGTATGACGAGATACAGATCACCTTAATTCGCAAGTGTTTTAAAGAAATTAGTGCGCCCCAAAATACAGCGTGGTACTGTTTGTATGACGAGACACAGATCACCTTAATTCCCAAGTGTTTTAAAGAAATTAGTGAGCCCCAAAATACAGCGTGGTACTGTTTGTATGAAGAGACACAGATCACCTTAATTCCCCAGTGTTTTAAAGAAATTAGCGAGCCCCAAAATACAGCATGGTACTGTTTTTATGACGAGACACAGATCACCTTAATTCCCAAGTGTTTTAAAGAAATTAGTGAGCCCCAAAAAAACTTGCTGGCTGTGTGACGAGACACAGAAGATCACCTTGATTCACAAGTGTTTTAAAGAAATGAGTGAGCCCCAAAATACAGCGTGGTACTGTTTGTATGACGAGACTCAGATCACCTTAATTCCCAAGTGTTTTAAAGAAATTAGTGAGCCCCAAAATACAGCGTGGTACTGTTTGTATGACGAGACACAGATCACCTTAATTCCCAAGTGTTTTAAAGAAATTAGTGAGCCCCAAAAAAACTTGCTGGCTGTGTGATGAGACACAGAAGATCACCTTGATTCACAAGTGTTTTAAAGAAATTAGTGAGCTCCAAAATACAGCGTGGTACTGTTTGTATGACGAGACACAGATCACCTTAATTCCGAAGTGTTTTAAAGAAATTAGTGAGCCCCAAAATACAGCGTGGTACTGTTTGTATGACGAGACACAGATCACCTTAATTCCCAAGTGTTTTAAAGAAATTAGTGAGCCCCAAAATACAGCGTGGTACTGTTTGTGTGACGAGACACAGATCACCTTAATTCCCAAGTGTTTTAAAGAAATTAGTGAGCCCCAAAATACAGCGTGGTACTGTTTGTGTGACGAGACACAGATCACTTTAATTCCCAAGTGTTTTAAAGAAATTAGTGAGCCCCAAAATACAGCGTGGTACTGTTTGTATGACGAGACACAGATCACCTTAATTCCCAAGTGTTTTAAAGAAATTAGTGAGCCCCAAAATACAGCGTGGTACTGTTTGTATGATGAGACACAGATCACCTTAATTCCCAAGTGTTTTAAAGAAATTAGTGAGCCCCAAAATACAGCATGGTACTGTTTGTGTGACGAGACACAGATCACCTTAATTCCCAAGTGTTTTAAAGAAATTAGTGAGCCCCAAAATACAGCGTGGTACTGTTTGTATGACGAGACACAGATCACCTTAATTCCCAAGTGTTTTAAAGAAATTAGTGAGCCCCAAAATACAGCGTGGTACTGTTTGTGTGACGAGACACAGATCACCTTAATTCCCAAGTGTTTTAAAGAAATTAGTGAGCCCCAAAATACAGCGTGGTACTGTTTGTGTGACGAGACACAGATCATCTTAATTCCCAAGTGTTTTAAAGAAATTAGTGAGCCCCAAAAAGATTTGCTGGCACAGTGACAAGACCCAGAAAATCACCTCAATTCACAAATGTTTTAAATAAAGTTGTAAACCCCAAAAAAACTTGCTGGCACAGTGACAAGACACACATCACCTAAATTCCCTGATATTTGGTCGAAATGAGACCCCCCCAGACCCCCCCCAGTAGCGTGGCAGACCGGCAGTAACAACACACACAACTATCTCCTTTGAAATCTCCTTTGAAATGCGTGCAGAAGCGCTGCGTGGAAACCTTATATAGTGTGCTGCGGGACTTAGCTCTGTGAGCCCATGATTGGGCAAATATTCCCATGTGAGCTGGGGGCGATTATACCCATGTGAGCGGGGGCCATAATACCCATGTGAGCTGGGGGCAATTTTGCCCATGTGAGCTGGGGGCAATCATACCTATGTGAGCTGAGGCCAAATATACGCATGTGAGCTGGGGCAATTATACCCATGCGAGCTGGGGGACAAATATACCCATGGGAGCTGGGGCAAATATACCCATGTGAGCTGGGGCAATTATACCCATGTGAGCTGGGGCAAATATACCCATGTGAGCTGGGGCAATTATTCCCATGTGAGCTGGGTGGCGATTATACCCATGTGAGCAGGGGCCATAATACCCATGTGAGCTAGGGGCAATTTTACCCATGTGAGCTGGGGTAAATTTTACTCATGTGAGTTGGGGTCAATTTTACCCATGTGAGCTGGGGGCGATTATACCCATGTGAGCTGGGGGCAAATATACGCATGTGAGCTGGGGCTATTTTACCCATGTGAGCTGGGGCAATTTTACCCATGTGAGCTGGGGGTCAAATATACCCATGTGAGCTGGGGGCAATTATACCCATGTGAGCTGGGGGCAAATATACGCATGTGAGCTGGGGCAATTATACCCATGTGAGCTGGGGGCAATTATACCCATGTGAGCTGGGGCAAATATACCCATGTGAGCTGGGGCAAATATACCCATGCGAGCTGGGGCAATTATACCCATGCGAGCTGGGGCAATTAGACCCATGCGAGCTGGGGGACAAATCTACCCATGCGAGCTGGGGCAAATCTACCCATGTGAGCTGGGGCAAATATACCCATGCGAGCTGGGGCAAATTTACCCATGCGAGCTGGGGCAATTATACCCATGCAAGCTGGGGGACAAATCTAGCCATGCGAGCTGGGGCAAATCTACCCATGGGAGCTGGGGCAGATGTACCCATGCGAGCTGGGGCAAATCAAACCCATGCGAGCTGGGACAAATATACCCATGCGAGCTGGGGCAAATATACCCATGTGAGCTGGGGCAAATATACCCATGTGAGCTGGGGTAATTATACCCAATGCGAGCTGGGGCAATTATACCCATGCGAGCTGGGGGACAAATATACCCATGCGAGCTGGGGCAAATCTACCCATGTGAGCTGGGGCAAATCTACCCATGGGAGCTGGGGGACAAATCTACCCATGTGAGCTGGGGCAATTATACCCATGTGAGCTTGGGCAAATATACCCATGTGAGCTGGGGCAATTATTCCCATGTGAGCTGGGGGCGATTATACCCATGTGAGCTGGGGCCATAATACCCATGTGAGCTGGGGGCCATAATACCCATGTGAACTGTCGTCAATTTTACCCATGTGAGCTGGGGTCAAATATACCCATGGGAGCTGGGACAAATATACCCATGGGAGCTGGGACAAATATACCCATGCGAGCTGGGGCAATTATACCCATACGAGCTGGGGGACAAATCTACCCATGGGAGCTGGGGCAAATATACCCATGTGAGCTGGGGCAATTATACCTATGTGAGCTGGGGCAAATCTACCCATGTGAGCTGGGCAATTATTCCCAAGTGAGCTTGGGCGATTATACCCATGTGAGCGGGGCCATAATACCCATGTGAGCTGGGGCAATTTTACCCATGTGAGCTGGGGTCAATCTTACCCATGTGAGCTGGGGTCAATCTTACCCATGTGAGCTGGGGTCAAATATACCCATGTGAGCTGGGGCAAATATACCCATGTGAGCTGGGGCAAATATACCCATGTGAGCTGGGGCAAATCTACCCATGGGAGCTGGGGGAAATATCTACCCATGGAAGCTGGGGCAAATCTACCCATGTGAGCTGGGGCAAATATATGCATGTGAGCTGGGGGCGATTATACCCAAGTGAGCTGGGGCAATTATACCCATGTGAGCTGGGGGCAATTATACCCATGTGAGCTGGGGAACAAATATACCCATGCGAGCTGGGGCAAATCTACCCATGTGATCTGGGGACGATTATACCCATGTGAGCTGGGGCAAATATACCCATGTGAGCTGGGGTCAATTTTACCCATGTGAGCTGGGGAAATTATACCCATGTGAGTTGGGGCAAATATACCCATGTGATCTGGGGGCGATTATACCCATGTGATCTGGGGCAAATATACCCATGTGAGCTGGGGGCAATTATACCCATGTGAGCTGGGGGCAATTATACCTATGTGAGCTGGGGGCAATTATACACATGTGAGCTGGAGGCAAATATACCCATGTGAGCTGGGGCAATTATACCCATGTGAGCTGGGGGCAAATATACCCATGCGAGCTGGGGCAAATCTACCCATGTGCGCTAGGGCAAATATACCCATGTGAGCTGCTTCGCTTAACAATAGACTGCCCTCTGGCAGGCTTTCCACCTAGTTTGTAATATATCATTATTATATTATATTTAAAAAAACTATAATCATATGAGTGTATTATCCATAAAGCAGCAACAGGTGTACTCAGTGCTTTACAGGTTACATTACAGTAGAGGGAGGTGCAGTAAGTGCAGTAGTTATACAGTGTGTGTAAATTTATATAGCAGTAACAGGTGTACTCAGTGCTTTACAGGTTACATTACAGTAGAGGGAGGTGCAGTAAGTGCAGTAGTTATACAGTGTATATTTATATAGCAGTAACGGGTGTACTCAGCGCTTTACAGGTTACATTACAGTAGAGGGAGGTGCAGTAGTTATACAGTGTGTGTGTATTTATATAGCAGTAACAGGTGTACTCAGCTCTTTACAGGTTATATTACAGTAGAGGGAGGTGCAGTAAGTGCAGTAGTTATAAAGTGTATATTTATATAGCAGTAACAGGTGTACTCAATGCTTTACTCATTTTCTAAACTGTAATGTAACCTGTAATGATAGCAACAAAATGAATTGAAATTTCAATATTGTGCTTTATTTATATTATGTTGAATGTTGTGCTTTATATTAGGTTGAATATTGTGCTTTATTTATATTAGGTTGAATGTTTTGCTTTATATTAGTTTGAATGTTGTGCTTTATATTAGGTTGAATGTTGTGCTTTATATTAGGTTGAATGTTGTGCTTTATATTAGGTTGAATGTTTTGCTTTATATTAGGTTGAATGTTGTGCTTTATATTAGGTTGAATGTTTTGCTTTATATTAGGTTGAATGTTGTGCTTTATATTAGGTTGAATGTTTTGCTTTATATTAGGTTGAATGTTGTGCTTTATTTATATTAGGTTGAATGTTTTGCTTTATATTAGTTTGAATGTTGTGCTTTATATTAGGTTGAATGTTGTGCTTTATATTAAGTTGAATGTTTTGCTTTATATTAGGTTGAATGTTGTGCTTTATATTAGGTTGAATGTTTTGCTTTATATTAGTTTGAATGTTGTGCTTTATATTAGGTTGAATGTTGTGCTTTATATTAGGTTGAATGTTGTGCTTTATATTAGGTTGAATGTTTTGCTTTATATTAGGTTGAATGTTGTGCTTTATATTAGGTTGAATGTTGTGCATTATATTAGGTTAAATGTTTTGCATACAGTCCACAATCTTTTATAAACATAGAATTATCTCAGTAATTGAATGTATGTTTCCTTATTGGTTTTATTATATTCTAATAACCCTGTGAGAAAAATTCAATGTATAATGTATATGCATGTCTTTATTTTCCCAAATAAATGTAAAACACACTGTAAAGCGCACAGGAGGGTTGGGAGAATTCTGTGCTAGAAATGAACAGGCTTAAAGTGATGAAATGGGAAAAAGCACTCGGTACATATGGAGAGAATAATTCTAGGCATTAAAGTGCTTGCTTCAGCATCGAGCGCCAATAACGCGTCCGCTTCCATATGGGCCTTTCACTGCTCCCTCATTTAACTGACATAAAATGTATATTTATCATTGCCCTGACCACTATCCATGCGTGATACATAACCCAGTGACTGCACAAACCTTTAAATGTCAAGTCCCCTGCCTGACAGCAGCCCCTGAATACTAATATGAGCCATAAAACCTTCTGAGCGAACAGCCATCATTTTCCCATTGTTGGACAGAAAAATGAAATAAAAGCCTGTCATTGGCTGCTTGGAAGATCCATTAGAATGCTCTGAACTGCTGTGATTCTTCCATAAGTCACTCTATGAAACATTATATAAAGTGCTGGAAAACTCACTAGATATTTGCAGCTTCTAGGATAAAATATCAGTTTAATTAACCTCAAACTGCTTTTCTGCTGTGGATATTTTTGGATATATATATATTTTCCGTTAAATACCCCATAATCCCAAGATAATAAATAAAAATTATATAGTGCTCACTTTACTATGTGTGACGGCTATTACTGATTTCTTGTTTTTTTTTCTGCAGTTTATCCTATGGCTTTAACCCCTTCACTACCAAGCATTTTTTGTTGAAAAAAATGTTATCAAAACATTTATTTGAAACATGGGATGTGAAATTAATTAAATATAGGTGGAAATAGAACTTTCCTACATAATTTTTTTATTTTAAGATAGTTAAAAAATGACAATAATGTTTATTTGCTCTTTTATATTTTTTATGTATTTGTTTATCCTTTAGAGAATTATTGTTGAAATGTAAGGTTCTGAGCTCTAGATGGTGTCCATAATCCTACACAATTTAACCCTTTCTCTGCTGAGGCATTTCACGCCTGTGTGCTGAGGTCATTTTTACCGCTTTCGCTCATGATGTTTAAACGCGATTTGAAGCCTTATTTTAGTATATGACCCAGACATATTATATATCGTTCTTTCCGTCAGACTCGGCAGATTCATAATATGTCATTATTATATGTATACGTCATGTCCTGTCTGTATATTATAACAAAAAATGCAATAAAATTTGAATTTTCAATAATTTACAATGTGTAAAGTGTTTTTTTTTTACATTTTATCATGCGATCATTTGCGGTTATATTTTCTATGGGTTGCACTTGTTAAAAAAATTAGAAATGGGGTCTCATTACATTTGTTTTGGGGGGAAATTACGCTATTTTTAACAAACGCACCGCATACAAAAATCGTTAGTGCAGCATCATTGTTCACATTATAATTGAAATGGGAACAATATTGCAGCATTAACAAAATAAAAAAAAATGTTTTTTTTATTTTTTATTTTTAAATATTTTTTTATTTTTAATTTTTGTTTATTAAATTGTACATGGTCATGTTTGGTATCGTTGGAAAGGCCATGCTCGGGTCGATCCAGCATTACCAAACATTAACCCCTAGCCATAGATCGGGAGATAGGGGGTTCATTGGAACCCCATACCTCCACCATTGGTGGCAACTAGGGGTTAACTCCCAGGCTGACGTCATCGCGCTATGCACGATGACGCCAGTCGTCAGGGGGAGTTCCCGAAAGCTTGGCCGACATCCAGGATGTCGGCCAGCTCCGGGAGAGGATCACGATTTGGCGCTTTTCGGCGCCGAATCGTGATCCAGCACCCAAGAGGTTAAAGCCAGGCACAGTTTGGAAGGGCAGGCTGTGCCCTTTCAAACTGTTCCTGGCTTTGATCGCTGGCCCCTGGCAATCGGGAGGGAGAGAGGTCCATAGCACAGGAGGTGCACGTCCATAGCACAGGAGGTGCACTTGGCAGGACGCGCTGAGCGCGTCCTTAGCAGCCAAGTGGTTAAAACGGGGTCTGCATTATTATCATACAGGCAGGAAAGATCTTTGTGTTAGATACAGGTACTTTGAAAAAGATAAATAATAAAAATGGTGAGATCTCCTGCTTACATGGGGTCTGCATTATCAACATACAGGTAGATGCAGTAAATGTGATGCAGACAGATACTAAAATGGTGAGATCTCCTGCTTATGGTGGTTTCTATATATCGAATGAGATTATTAAGAATACAGCTTCCAAAAAATACCAACAGAACATACAAATAATATCTGTATATGTAAATTACAGCAACACCTTGTATCTGTACTTTACAGGGATTTACACTCCTTAAAACCCCCTGAATCTTATCCCTGTACAGCAGTGACTGACCCCACAGCTCTCCCTGTATTCTGCCAGATCCCTGGCTGCTGGAATGCAGCAGTAATCTATATAAATTTGGGCGCAATTGGATCTTTTGGAGAAAACAGTCACAGGGATGTGTGGTGGGTTGGACTTGATAGACATTGGTCTTTTCCCAGAACACAATGCTATGTTATTTCCATTCCTCTAAGGATGCAGGAGCCCCCTGCTGGTGAACGAGAGACGCTACAGAGGTACATGAAGTGATGTACAGAGAGAATGAAAACCAGAATTAGAGTCGTGGAAAGAACATACAAGCAGGGTTAATCAGAGAGAGGTGAAAACCAGGAGAAGTGAAAATTCCACGTCAAAATAGTCGATTTGGAAAGTGAGATAAATGGGAGAATTTTTCTGGTTTGGCTATTTTGACCTAGAATTTTCACTTCTCCATTCATTCTCCTGGTTTTCACCTCTCTCTCTGAATAACCCTGCTAGTGTTGGAATCAGGGCTGACGGTGAACATTGTGACAAGTAACAAACATTGTTTAAATGGATAATCAGCAGACAGATATTATGAACTGAAAACTCTAGAAACCAGCAATGTCTCAAAGGAATTTCATGATATTTATAGAGGAATCAGCCTGGTAGTCACCCAGCTTCATGCCGTATCGCGCTAGTGGCCGCCATGCAGACACAGTGCCAGCTCGGCAACCTGCTCAGTATTCTGGACCTCTGCTGCACGACACAATATCTCAGCAGGAAAGGACAAAGACCTCGACCAGCAGCACACATGGGTAAAATGGGCAATGGAAAAGATAGAGATACAGTTAGATAGATACAGATATATATATAGTATGGCTGGTACTGATTAAAATTTTTGTATTTGATTAATCAAATTTTTATTTTAATCGATTAAGCGAATAAATTTGGATTAATTATAATGCATATACAGATCCAACTATTTTTAGCTGATCTGCTTGGGTCTTGGGCCCTGGGTCCTGGGTCTTGGGTCTGGGTCCTGGGTCTAGTTCTTTGGTCTGGGCCCTGGGTCTTGGGTCTGGGCCCTGGATCTTGGGTCTGGGCTTTGGTCCTGGGTCTTGGGTCTGGGTGTGGGTCTGGGCCCTGGGTCTTGATTCTGGGCCCTGGGTCTTGGTACTGGGCCCATGGGCCTGGGACCTGGCCCTTGTCTGGGGCCTGGGGTATGCCTGGGGTCTGGGCCCTGCTGGGGTTTGGCTGGGTCCGTAACTGTAGGGCTGCCCAGGGCCCCAGGAAGTCAACACAGGTCCTGATTCGGACTCCTAGAGTCCGATACCGGAGCTGATGGGCTCCCCGTGATCAAAATAAATTTAAAGCAATCAAAAATTTTAACAATTGATAGATTAATTAATCGGTAATTTTCACAGCCCTAATATAGAGATACAGATAGATACATAGATACAGCTAGATAGATAGATAGATACAGATAGATAGATAGATAGATAGATAGATAGATAGATAGATAGATAGATACAGATAGATAGATAGATACAGATAGATAGATACAGATAGATACAGATAGATAGACACAGATAGATACAGACAGATAGATACAGATACAGATAAAAAGCTACAGATAGATAGATATAGATAGATACAGATAGATAGATAGCTACAGATAGCTACAGATAGATACAGATAGATACAGATAGATAGCTACAGATAGATACAGATAGATACAGATAGATACAGATAGATAGATACAGACAGATAGATATAGATAGATACAGATAGATAGATAGCTACAGATAGCTACAGATAGCTACAGATAGATACAGATAGATACAGATAGATAGCTACAGATAGATACAGATACAGACAGATAGATACAGACAGATAGATACAGATAGATACAGATAGACAGACACAGATAGATACAGATAGATAGATAGCTACAGATAGCTACAGATAGATACAGATAGATACAGACAGATAGATACAGATAGATACAGATAGACAGACACAGATAGATACAGACAGATAGATAGATACATATAGATACAGCTAGATAGATACAGATATATACAGACAGATACAAATAGATAGATACACACAGATACAGACAGATACAGACAGATAGATACAGATAAAAGGATAAACGAGACCATACGGCGCATAAAACAGTGAACAGATAATTATATGAACAACTGGTTAATAGGAGTAAAAGTGAAGGTGTCCTTTAAGGTATAAAAAGTGTCCTTAAAAATGCAAAAAATGTCCTTTAAAATACCAAATAGAGGAGGTAAAAGAGTACAAGAAAATTTTAAAAGGATTAATAAGTCAATTTGTGCAAAATAAGTGTCCAAAAAATCAGTGGTTTATACTCAAGGGGTGTTGTTGATTGAAGACAAATACATTAATCTTCACTGTGGTGTGGATATCAAATCTTCTCTTTAAAGATGTCCCTCAGAGAGAAATAAATAAAGGCAATAATAGTGCAGATGGTCTTACTGAGATGAGGTAATTTAATAAAATGAATGTTTCACTCACATTTATTAGAGCCTAAGGGAAATCCAGGCTCAAGGAAAATAGCTTGCGGCCAAGTATAGGGTGGCACGTCCCTCCTTTCATCTGTGGTGATTACTAGATAAAGCAGAGAGGATCGGGAGACAGCACTCCCATAGCGTAACTCTGTGCAATACAGGTGGAGGATTAAATTAAAATTGGTCACACTCACCAGTTATAGAGCCTCTCAATTCCAGGCTCAAGGAGTATCGCCTTGGGTCCTCTTAAGGTGGGGCCCAAACCTCTTTGATGTAGCAGCAGTTGGTCCAGATGTTAAAAGGAACAGTCCAGGAAAATAAACAGCAGCAAAAGGATCAGGCTTGCAGAGATGTGCAGGAGCTCAGGAAGGGGATCCTCTCAGTAGCAATGCAAGATGAACAATGCCAGATCTGGCATTGTTCATCTTGCATTGCTACTGAGAGGATCCCCTTCCTGAGCTCCTGCACATCTCTGCAAGCCTGATCCTTTTGCTGCTGTTTATTTTCCTGGACTGTTCCTTTTAACATCTGGACCAACTGCTGCTACATCAAAGAGGTTTGGGCCCCCACCTTAAGAGGACCCAAGGCGATACTCCTTGAGCCTGGAATTGAGAGGCTCTATAACTGGTGAGTGTGACCAATTTTAATTTAATCCTCCACCTGTATTGCACAGAGTTACGCTATGGGAGTGCTGTCTCCCGATCCTCTCTGCTTTATCTAGTAATCACCACAGATGAAAGGAGGGACGTGCCACCCTATACTTGGCCGCAAGCTATTTTCCTTGAGCCTGGATTTCCCTTAGGCTCTAATAAATGTGAGTGAAACATTCATTTTATTAAATTACCTCATCTCAGTAAGACCATCTGCACTATTATTGCCTTTATTTATTTCTCTCTGAGGGACATCTTTAAAGAGAAGATTTGATATCCACACCACAGTGAAGATTAATGTATTTGTCTTCAATCAACAACACCCCTTGAGTATAAACCACTGATTTTTTGGACACTTATTTTGCACAAATTGACTTATTAATCCTTTTAAAATTTTCTTGTACTCTTTTACCTCCTCTATTTGGTATTTTAAAGGACATTTTTTGCATTTTTAAGGACACTTTTTATACCTTAAAGGACACCTTCACTTTTACTCCTATTAACCAGTTGTTCATATAATTATCTGTTCACTGTTTTATGCGCCGTATGGTCTCGTTTATCCTTTTATCTTAATCTTGGCACGTATTTTGGTTGTTTTTTATGTGCTTCTCACCATACTTAGGCAGCAATTGATTATTTATTCACATAGCACTTTAATTAACTAAAATTAACAAGCGCCCACACTGTACAGTGTATACCCGTATACACACTTTTTAATCAGATAGATACAGATAGATACAGATAGATAGATACAGACAAATAGATATAGATAGATAGATACAGATAGATACAGACAGATAGATATACAGATAGATAGATACAGATAGATAGATAAATAGATACAGATAGATACAGACAGATAGATAGATATACAGATAGATACAGATAGATAGATAGATAGATAGATAGATATATACAGACAGATATATACAAATAGATAGATACAGATATATACAGACAGATATATACAGATAGATAGATACAGATATATACAGACAGATACAAATAGATAGATACAGATAGATACAGATAGATACATACAGATACAGACAGATACAGATAGATAAAGATACATACAGATAGATACAGATATATATAGATAGATACAGATAGATAGATAGATACAGATAGATAGATACAGATATATACAGACAGATACAAATAGATAGATACACACAGATACAGACAGATACAGACAGATAGATACAGATAGATAGATACAGACAAATAGATATAGATAGATAGATACAGATAGATACAGATAGATACAGACAGATAGATATACAGATAGATAGATACAGATATATAGATAAATAGATACAGATAGATACAGATAGATAGATAGATATACAGATAGATACAGATAGATAGATAGATAGATAGATATATACAGACAGATATATACAAATAGATAGATACAGATATATACAGACAGATATATACAGATAGATAGATACAGATATATACAGACAGATACAAATAGATAGATACAGATAGATACAGATAGATACATACAGATACAGACAGATACAGATAGATAAAGATACATACAGATAGATACAGATATATATAGATAGAGACAGATAGATAGATAGATAGATAGATAGATACAGATAGATAGATAGATAGATAGATAGATAGATAGATAGATAGATAGATAGATACAGATACAGATAGATACAGATAGATAGATAGATATAGATAGATATAGATATAGATAGATAGATACAGACAGATAGATATACAGATAGATACAGATAGATAGATAAATAGATAGATAGATAGATACAGATAGATACATACATAGATAGATACAGATAGATAGATAGATAGATAGATACAGATAGATACAGACAGATACAGACAGATACAGATAGATAAAGATACATACAGATAGATACAGATATATATAGATAGATACAGATACAGATAGATACAGATAGATATAGATATAGATAGATAGATAGATACAGATAGATAGATACAGATAGATAGATAAATAGATAGATACAGATAGATAGATAGATACAGATAGATACAGATAGATATAGATATAGATAGATAGATAGATACAGATACAGATACAGATAGATATAGATAGATACAGATAGATAGATAGATAAATAGATAGATACAGATAGACAGATAGATACAGATAGATACATACATAGATAGATACAGATAGATAGATAGATAGATAGATAGATATAGATACAGATTGATAGATAGATAGATACAGATAGATAGATAGATAGATACAGATAGATAGATACAGACAGATAGATATACAGATAGATAGATACAGATAGATAGATAGATAGATAGATACAGATAGATAGATATACAGATAGATAGATAGATAGATACAGACAGATAGATATACAGATAGATAGATACAGATAGATAGATAGATAGATAGATAGATATAGATACAGATTGATAGATAGCACTGCTCCTCCAGCTCACACACAATGCTATCTGTATGGAGTCACCCAGATGGTAATGTATTATCTGTCGCTGTATTTTCGCAGCTTGCACTTCGCACACAGATAGCTAATTATAAATGCTTTGTGTGGCGTCGCATTCAGCTGAATCTATTCTCACAGCTCTACATGTACAGTTCAATATCTACTAAGAAAGAAAGAGAAATTATGTGTTTCTTACATCGGAGTTGATTATAGCTATTGTGTTCTGACAATGAAGAATGTTCTATTGACTTGACTACACTACTTAAATAGATTGATTAAACCCCCAACCGAGGTACACAACATTGTTAAGATGTGTCACTTTACCATAACCACGGCTATTACTGAAGACGTGGAGTATTATTCCCCTTTTTATGCTGCCTGCATTCATTCTGAATTTAAAGATATTTTATTTCAATGTAATGAAGGGTTCAGAACTTTGGAGAATAAACAAAAAAAGAGCGCATTGTAACATGTAAAGGGGCTTTTATAGAAATGTCCTAGATTCCGGTGACAAATACAGCAAACTGGGAGAAGAGGGTGAAAGGTTTCACTGAGCTTTACAGATACACAGCGTCTTAATCCCTGGGGTGGGAAGCAGGTCTGGGTGGGACCAGACGCTATCATTAGCTACAAAAGGGTCACAACTCACAATGAGGCAGTTTCCACAAGGAATGAGTGGGGATTCACTGAATAATCTGTTGTGCACTATTTGTGTTCTAAAATAAAATAGAAATAACATAAAGCTGGAAAAGAGACAGGGAAACATGCTCGAGCTTCCAAAAATCCTTAAATACAGGAACATAAACACGGTAGTAATAATATAAAAAGCATTAAAATACACATTAACCTCCCTGGCGGTCTAATTTTTTCAACATTTTGTGTCTAAAAGCGTCTCAATTTTTTTTAAAGGAAATGTGTTTTTTTATATAGTAAGCCAGTAATAATTAGGAATAACTCACTGAAATCCGTGCAAGCAAGAGTCTAGTAAACACACGGGGCCATATTACATACTTGGTACTAACTTAACCAGAGCTGTTGTAAACTTCCCAGAGCCATTATAGCCTATGGAGGTTTTAAGTTAACAACAGTTTTGGTTAAGTTAGCACCAACATTGTAATACTGCCCCACTGAGTCTGATAAAGTTTGAAACACGACATAATAAATTTATTATCCCAAAAATAATTATCCAATATAATGCTAATATTTATTTATTTGCAAAGTATTTTACCAGGAAGGATACATTGAGATTTCTCTTGCTTTCAAGTACATTATATTGCCAAAAGTATTCGCTCACCTGCCTTGACTCGCATATGAACTTAAGTGACATCCCATTCCTAATCCATAGAGTTCAATATGACGTCGGTTCACCCTTTGCAGTTATAACAGCTTCAACTCTCCTGGGAAGGCTGTCCAGAAGGTTTAGGAGTGTGTTTATGGGAATTTTTACCATTCTTCCAGAAGCGCATTTGTGAGGTCACACACCGATGTTGGACGAGAAGGCCTGGCTCTCAGTCTCCGCTCTAATTCATCCCAAAGGTGTTCTATCGGGTTGAGGTCAGGACTCTGTGCAGGCCAGTCAAGTTCATCCACACCAGACTCTGTCATCCATGTCTTTATGGACCTTGCTTTGTGCACTGGTGCACAGTCATGTTGGAAGGGGAAGGGGCCAGCTCCAAACTGTTCCCACAAAGTTGGGAGCATGGAATTGTCCAAAATGTCTTGGTATGCTGAAGCATTCAGAGTTCCTCTCACTGGAACTAAGGGGCTAAGCACAGCTCCTGAAAATCAACCCCATACCATAATCCCCCCTCCACCAAACTTTACACTTGGCACAATGCAGTCAGACAAGTACCGTTCTCCTGGCAACCGCCAAACCCAGACTCGTCCATCAGATTACCCGATGGAGAAGCACGATTTGTCACTCCATAGAATGCGTCTCCACTGCTCTAGAGTCCAGTGGCGGAGTGCTTTACACCACTGCATCCGACGCTTTGCATTGTTCTTGGTGATGTATGGCTTGGATGCAGCTGCTCGGCCATGGAAACCCATTCCATGAAGCTCTCTGCACACTGTTCTTGAGCTAATCTGAAGGCCACATGAAGTTGGAGGTCTGTAGCGATTGACTCTGCAGAAAGCTGGCGACCTCTTTGCACTATGCGCCTCAGCATCCGCTGACCCCGCTCCGTCAGTTTATGTGGCCTACCACTTCGCGGCTGAGTTGCTGTCGTTCCCAAACACTTCCACATTCTTATAATACAGCTGACAGGTGACTGTGGAATATTTAGGAGCGAGGAAATTTCACGACTGGATTTGTTGCACAGGTGGCATCCTATCACAGTTCCACGCTGGAATTCACTGAGCTCCTGAGAGCTACCCATTCTTTCACAAATGTTTGTAAAAACAGTCTGAATGCCTAGGTGCTTGATTTTATATACCTGTGGCCATGGAAGTAATTGGAACACCTGATTCTGATTATTTGGATGGGTTAGCGAATACTTTTGGCAATATAGTGTATGTCCTGGGTTCAAGAACATTTAAATTATATTCAATCATATAATCAAACCAAAAACACTGAAATCATTCAGAAAACAAGGGTGCAATATTAGACTGTGTATGTATGGTCTGTTTCTGATCCTTTAGTGCCACCTAGTGGCCGTTCATGAGCAGGTCATGCTGCTGGGGATTTACATTGGCATATTCTTATTTCTTTTTTCAGTTTGCTGCCTGGTCCCGCCCCCCTGCATCGTGTGACTCGCAGGGAGCGCTACCAGGAAGCAAGTCGCTGCGATCACACTGCAGGGGACAGCGAAGTAGCGCAGGATGAGGCGAATATGCAGCCCGAGTGTGGCTCGGGTTATCGTTCGCAGTAGCGAAATTTGTTATACTGCCAGGGAGGTTAAAAAATCAGGGACAGGATTTCCTTCAATTCCCACAATTCCTTGACTACAGCACATGGCCAGTAAATCATGGGAGCTGTAGTTCAGAAACATCTGATTGTGTAAAAATTCCAATTACCAGAGGTTCCACCAACTAGCAAGCCATCTACAGCTGTGTAAAATTCTGACCTGTGTCAAATCTGTGTCTGATTCAATCCTTTAGTAGCAGTCACATGGAATATATTTATAGTAATGCAGAGAAAAAGACCAAGAAAGATGGATACATGATAGATAGAGAGATAGAGACACAGAGAGATAGAGACACTGACAGATAGAGACACTGACAGAGACACAGAGAGATAGAGACACAGACAGATAGATAGATACTTACAGATATACATTTAGATACAGATAGATAGTTAGATACAGAGATGCATTTAAATACAGATTATTATTATTATTATTCTTAATTTATAAAGCGCCAGCATATTCCGCAGCGCTGTACAATAAGCACAGTATAGACAGGGTTACAATACATTGAACAACATTTGACAAACAGTACAGGAGGAGATGAGGGCCCTATTCCCGTAGGAACTCACAATCTGGGAGGGTTGGGGTTGGAAACAGGAGGAGAGGACTGTAAGGTGAGAGTGATTGATGGTTGCGTCAGTGAGTTGGGTGGTAGGCTTCCCTAAATAGGAATGTTTACAGGGAGCGTTTGAAGGAAGAGAAGTTAGGGGAAAGTCTGACAGTACGAGGGAGAGTGTTCCAGAGGTACAGATAGATAGACACAGACACAGATAGATGGATAAAAAAGTAGTAATAAATTGCCTGTCAGAGAAGTAAATAAGGACTGATATAAAGAGATGAACCAATTAAAGGTGCATAAATAGATCATTACTGTACAGACAGATGGACAACTTGATATAATTATATGAATTTATCATGCGATGATGAAGCTCCCGTGCATCAATTACATTTCTATATTTATCACTTTAATTGCATCTTCCATAACATTAATGTAATAGGATTTTAATATCAGAAGTAAAGTAGTCTCCCAGCAAAGCGGAATTAAATAAAGAGATTGGAATTAGATTGTTGCTTGTAAGATGCAGAATGATACAATGCAAGCACGTATCAAATCAGATAAGAGGCTGCCACACACAGGTGTACCTTATAAATATGTTCTCAAAGAATAAATATCCTAACCCTGTACTTGTTATGACAAATTTACCAATGAGACAACTGGCCAATAAATCAATTAGCGTTGCCAAGTAAGAGTATGGAGTGACTTGCTTTTAAATTCCCCTAATTTTCATTATAACGTAGATACATTCAGTTTACTGAAAGATGAATTTGTCATAGTAAAAGGCTTTGAAAAAATAGGGAACATTTCTGTCCATTGTGTGTCTCAAATGCAAAATTTTTATTATAATTTTAGATATAGGGTGCAGATAACCCCTTCGCTCCTGGGATAAACATAAGCCAGGTCTTCAAATATATCATCAGCTGCTCATTATCGAGTTACCTTGATCTGCAGCGGTGTCAGACATAAACAAATAAAATGTATTTCTTTTTGGGCTCCAGAAGATGCCCTCAAAGTTTTAGTCCTTTGGGCATAATGGCCAAGATGCTGAAACTGTAAAAAAAAAAAAAAAATTTACTAATTGAATACCCTAATCTGATGAAAGGCAGCCGATGCACGACACCTTGAACTGCAGTTCTAACTGCAGTAACCACATTTGGCCAGCAGGTGGTTGCATTTCCCTACCAAATAGGTTATCGTAGTAAAGAATACAGTGGGAATATTCCCAAATATTTACCATATAATTAATTAAAAAGTAATTTTTCCAATAAAACATTGGTTACTAAAAGTGTTTTTTGGGAAATCACTTGGTAGTGAAGGGGTTAATGTACAAAAACCTAATAAAAGTGATGGATGTAGGAATGAAAAAAATCCAAGTAGAATAAATCATTAAAAAAAAAACACAAATTTTGAAACATTACCGATGCGTAAGAATAAAATAAAAAAATAAATACTCATATGGCTCTCTTTGATCAGGTACTTACAATAAATTTTACTCATTTTTAATTGCTCAATTAACTTATTCGCTGTTTCTTATTTTATCCCATTATCAAGTAATTCTATGCTTTCTAATGTACATTTTAAAACAAAAAACACACAAAAGCTTTAGGCTGGGGTCAGACCAGCGCATTTTTAACGTGCGTTCTGGCGCACTTAATCACGGCCGCACTAGCAGCAAATGACGGGCAATGACGGCCAATACACGAAGTACGGTCGCACGAAAGTCCGGCCGCGCAACGCAAGTGGAAAATGAACACATTTTTTCGAGAACGCAGAACCTCTAGTACGGACATACAGAGTGCGCTGCGCCCGCTAGCGGTGTGTGTGTGTGATTTGGAGACGTCAGACCCTGCTCATGTCCCGCCAACATAACGTCCAGACGCAAAAAGTTTCCTGGTTTGGATTCGTAAAACATCACGCACGAACATGCGCATCATATGACCGTTTTCGCATATTCCGTGAAAAAATACATCAATCCGTTCGGACGCACTATTTTACGTTCGCGTGTAAAAATGCTTTCGTTTGACCCTAGCCTTAGTGAATGCACTCACATTGTTAGGAGCAAAATAAATGATGCTCATTTGCAACTGCTCAATTAAACCCCTCACTGTTTCTTATTTCATCTTCATAATCAAGAAATTCAACATTTTTTTAAAAGAACAACTTGAAAAAAAAAAAAACTCAGCGAATGCACTCGCATTGTTAGGAGCAAGTCAGATATGCTCATTTGTTATTGGTCAATTAAATCCTCCATGGTTTCTTATTATCTCCCCACAATCAAGCAATTCAACAAGTTGTTTTTTTTTAAATGTACATTGTAAAAGAAAAACACAAACTCTTTAGTTAATGCACTCACCTTCTGAGGAGCAAATAAATTTTGCTCATTTGTAATTGCTCAATTAAATTCTTTGCTGTGTCTTATTTTTTCCCATTTTCAGGCAATTATATGCTTTCTAACGTACAGTTGTGTTCAAAATTATTCAACCCCCACTGAAATTGAGTGTTTTGGCCAGTTTGACATTGATTTTGATCATTCAGTCATCTTGCTTACAATTAAATCAAAGAGGCACGTGTAGGTCAGACAAATATAACATAACATTTATAATGAAATAACCACAAATGTCTTTTCTGTGCTCACATCATTATCAGTTTTATTCATCCCCCAAGTGACATTCAATCTTAGTACTTAGTACAACATCCTTTTACAGTTATAACAGCTTTTAAACGTGAAGCATAGCTTGACACAAGTGTCTTGCAGCGATCTACGGGTATCTTCGCCCATTTGTCATGGGCAAAAGCCTCCAGTTCAGTCACATTCTTAGGCTTGCGCACTGCAACTGCTTTCTTTAAGTCCCACCAGAGGTTCTCAATCGGATTTAAGTCAGGTGACTGCGATGGCCACTCCAAAATGTTCCAGCCTTTAATCTGCAACCATGCTCTAGTGGACTTGGAGGTATGCTTGGGATCATTGTCCTGTTGAAAGGTCCAACGTCTCCCTAGCCTCAGGTTTGTGACGGACTGCATCACATTGTCATCCAATATCTCCTGGTACTGAAGAGAATTCATGGTACCTTGCACACGCTGAAGCTTCCCTGTACCTGCAGAAGCAAAACAGCCCCAAAGCATGATTGACCCCCCTCCATGCTTCACAGTAGGCAAGGTGTTCTTTTCTTCATAGGCCTTGTTCTTCCTCCTCCAAACATAGCGTTGATCCATGGGCCCAAACAGTTCTAATTTTGTTTCATCAGTCCACAGAACACTATCCAAAACTTCTGTGGTTTGTCCACATGACTTTTGGCATACTGCAGTCGACTCTTCTTATTCTTTGGAGACAGCAAGGGGGTGCACCTGGGAGTTCTGGCATGGAGGCCTTCATTACGCAGTGTGCGCCGTATTGTCTGAGCTGAAACTTCAGTACCCACATCTGACAAATCTTTTCTCAGTTCCTCAGCAGTCACACGGGGACTTTTCTCCACTCTACGCTTCAGGTAGCGCACAGTAGTCGAAGTCAGCATCTTCTTTCTGCCAGGACCAGGTAGCATTTCAACAGTGCCCTTTGCCTTGAATTTGCGAATGATGCTTCCTATGGTCTCTCTTGGTATGTTTAACATCTTTGCAATCTTCTTATAGCCATTGCCCTTCCTGTGAAGAGTAATCACCTCTTCTCTTGTCTTCCTGGACCATTCTCTTGACTTCACCATGTTTGTAACCACACCAGTAAATGTCTAGAAGGAGCTGAGTATCACAGTCATTTTAAAGCTGCCTAATTGGTGCTTATTATGCTTTATTGCTGCTCCGTGACATCCACAGGTGTTTTCAATACCTGATTGAAAACACTTGAATGAACCTCTGTTCTTCAGAGTGGTAGTCTTTAAGGGGTTGAATAATTGTGTCAATGAAGAATTCACAAAATAAACATTTACTACTGTATTACAAAACCAATTGATGTCATTTTAGTTGCATATGGTTCTTTAAAAAGTCCTTGTAGGATTTCATTCTGAATAAAATTACAAATGTACACTAAATTCCCTAAAACCCTTTACAGCATTGGGGGTTGAATAATTTTGAACACAACTGTACATTTTAAAACAAAAACCACACAAAATCTTTAATTAATGCACTCACATTGTTAGGAGCAAAATAAATTATGCTCATTTGCAAGTGCTCAATTGAACCCCTCACTGTTTCTTATTTCATCTTCATAATCAAGCAATTCTACATTTTTTTTAAATGAACTACTTCAAAAAAACAAAAAATGTCAGTGAATGCACTCACATTGCTAGGAGCAAGTAACATATGCTCATTTGTAATTGCTCAATTAAATCCTCCACAGTTTCTTATTGTATCCCCACAATCAAGCAATTCAACAGTTTTTTTATTTTAAAAAGTGTACATTGTAAAAGAAAAAAACACAATGTACATTTTAAAACAAAAAACCCACAAAATCTTTAATGAATGCGCTCACATTGTTAGGAGCAAATAAATTATACTCATTTGCAATTGCTCAATTAAATCCTTCTCATTTTATCCCCATAATCAAGCAATTCTACATTTTTTTAATGTGCATTTTAAAAGAAAAATGAATGCTCAATAAATCATTCCCAGTTTCTTATTTCATCCTCGTAATCAAGCAATTCTACGTTTTAAAAAAATGGTACAATTTTAAAAAAAATGAAATCTTTAGTGAATGCACTTACATTTTGAGGAGCAAATATATTATGCTCATTTAAAATTGCTCAATTAAATTCCATTTTTACCAAGATCGAGTTTTCTCCCTGAGTGCCGAAACATTAATTTTATTTTATGTGGATAAAACAAACCTTTTTTTTTTTTTTGAAGACCTGGGACTACATCCTCGTTACTATGGATTTATATATTTCTACCTTTTCAGGATTTATCTAGAAAACAACATATGGGTGAATGATCAGAATAGTTATGTGGTGAGTGCACTGCATTGGTATTAATATAAATATATATATATATATTATGTTCTTATCTTTTGCTTCAGGAGTATTGAATGGATACAGTACTGAAGATTCAATTTACAATGATTAGCCCTCAGTCACCTGATGGTCACTCGTGCTGATTGTGCTATTTTCAATGGCTCCAAATAACGACTACCACCCACCACATCTCCTACATCTGTTTTCAGGGCGATGGGAATAAATCAGAGGAGGCAGGAGCTGTCAGGCTTAATATAATCACATGCTGTAAATCTTTCCCCTGGATACTGCTCCTCTTGCCAATTTTGACCCTCAAGGAGCAACATTTTCCAAGATATTTTGGGAAATAAACTTTGAAAATATTGAGAAATAAAAAAAGAAAGAGAGATATAAAAGAAAAAAGAGGAAGGATGTGTTTTCAAAAATGAGAGAAAGAAAGAAAGATAAAGTAACAAAGAAAAAAGAGGAAGGATGGAGAGACAGAAAAAAATGGAGTGAAAGAAAAGAGAGAGAAAAAGAGAAAATGAAAGAAGAGAAAGAAAGAAAAAGAAAGAAAGAAAGAAAGGATGGATGTGTTTTTAAAAATGACTGAAAGAAAAAGAATAAGAGACAGATAGAAAAATAAATAAAAGGAGAGAAAAAAAGGAAAGAAAGAGAAAAAAAGAGATATAAAGAAAGAAACAATGAAAAAAGAGAGAGAGAAAAAAATGGAAAGAAGGAAAAAAGAGAAAGAATGAAAGAAGTGAAAAAGAAAGGATTAAGGCGTTTTTAAAAATGACTGAAAGAAAGAATAAGAGACAGATAGAAAAATAAATAAAAGTAAAGAAAGAAAAAAGAGAGAAAGGATGTGTTTTCAAAAATGAAAGATGGAGAGATAGAGAAAAATAAACAGAGCGAAAGAAAAAAGACGTTTATTCATTTATTTTGAGAAAGTATTTTAGCAGGAAGGATACATACAGGGTTATTCAGAGAGCGTGAAAAGCAGGAGAATGACTGGAGAATGAAAAATTCTAGGTCAAAATAGCCAAACCAGAAAAATTCTCCCTTTCATCTAACTTTCCAAATTGGCTATTTTGACCTAGAATTTTTCATTCTCCAGTCATTCTCCTGCTTTTCACGCTCTCTGAATAACCCTGATTGAGATTTCTCTTGTTTTCAGTATGTCCTGGGTGGCGAGTATGTACCGTTAGGTGTCTTGCCCAGGGACACTTACTGGAGAGGTGCTCTGGCCGGGATCAAACCTGTGTTTCCACAGTCTCCACAGTTATAGAGCAGTGATGGTACCTCTACTCCACCCAGCCGATAGAAAGAGACGAATGAAAGATAAAGAAAGTAACAAAGAAAAAAGAGAGGAAGGAAAAGAATGTGTTTTAAAAAATGAATGAAAGAAAGAATGAGAGACAGATAGAAAAAAACAAAAGGAAAGCAAGAAAGAAAAAAGATAGAAAGATGGAGAGAGGAAGGAATGAAAGAAAGGATTTTCTAAATGATATTTTTAATTAAAACTTAAAGCCCCTTTTCTAGAAAAAGCATAAATAAAGCCCGTCCGTTGTTGCCATTCATACAATAATACTAGGCCTCCTGTAAGAATCTCAGGTCTATTTTGACATTTTAAGCAGCCTCAGATAACAGCATCGCAGCTAGAAAGAAGATTGTGTATATACAGATGGCGCACTGTGCTGGTATTATTAGGAGATCCACACTGACACGGCAAATTGAATGAAGGTTATTATACAAGAACACGTCTGACAGTACAGTTTACAGCTTTCTCTGCTGCAACAGGCTTCTACAGCGTGCAGGAAAGAAAATGATAATAATGCTGAGACTTAGCGTTCATGCCGCGCTTCGTTTCAGAGAATAGAGCTTTCCTTTCATTTATTTTTCATGGTTTTTTTTCTGTTTGTTTTGCATGCTGTGTGCACTATTTTGGAATTCACATGTCACAGTGACATAAACAAAAAAGAGATAGAAGTTGCAGCTCTCATCTTCTTAAATTCCTATATGTAAATTTGTTAATTTCTTACTCTTTCATGTGTTCGTTTCTCTTTGACAGAAATATCACTGGGTTGAAAGGTTCTAAACTCTAGATGGAGTCTCTTATCTGGCACAATGTCACATGGGATCTGTATTCTCAGCATACAGGCAGAAATGGCCTTTGTGTGAGCGAGCCAGCGAGTGAGTGTGTGAGCAAGCCAGCGGTGAGTGTGTAAGCGACCAAGCGGGTGAGTATGTGAGTGACCCAGCGGGTGAGTGTGTGAGCGAGCCAGCGGGTGAGTGTGTGAGCGAGTCAGCAAGTGAGTGTGTGAGTGAGTCAGCGAGTGTGTGAGCGAGTCAGCAAGTGAGTGTGTGAGCGAGTCAGCAAGTGAGTGTGTAAGCGACCCAGCGGGTGAGTGTGTGAGCAAGCCAGCGGGTGAGTGTGTAAGCGACCCAGCGGGTGAGTATATGAGCGACCCAGTGGGTGAGTGTGTGAGCGAGCCAGCGGGTGAGTGTGTGAGCGAGTCAGCAAGTGAGTGTGTGAGCGAGTCAGCAAGTGAGTGTGTAAGCGACCCAGCGGGTGAGTGTGTAAGCGACCCAGCGGGTGAGTGTGTGAACGAGTCAGCAAGTGAAAGTGTGAACATGTCAGCAAGTGAATGTGTGAGCGAGCCAGCGGGTGAGTGTGTAAGCGACCCAGCGGGTGAGTATGTGAGCGAGCCAGCGGGTGAGTGTGTGAGCGAGCCAGCGGGTGTGTGAGCGAGTCAGCAAGTGAGTGTGTGAGCGAGTCAGCAAGTGAGTGTGTGAGCGAGTCAGCAAGTGAGTGTGTAAGCGACCCAGCGGGTGAGTGTGTGAGCAAGCCAGCGGGTGAATGTGTAAGCGACCCAGCGGGTGAGTATGTGAGCGAGCCAGCGGGTGAGTGTGTGAGCGAGTCAGCAAGTGAGTGTGTGAGCGAGTCAGCAAGTGAGTGTGTAAGCGACCCAGCGGGTGAGTGTGTAAGTGACCCAGCGGGTGAGTGTGTGAACGAGTTAGCAAGTGAAAGTGTGAACATGTCAGCAAGTGAATGTGTGAGCGAGCCAGCAAGTGAATGTGTGAGCAAGCCAGCGGGTGAGTGTGTAAGCGACCCAGCGGGTGAGTATGTGAGCGAGCCAGCGGGCGAGTGTGTGAGCGAGCCAGCGGGTGTGTGAGCGAGTCAGCAAGTGAGTGTGTGAGCGAGTCAGCAAGTGAGTGTGTGAGCGAGTCAGCAAGTGAATGTGTGAGCGTGCCAGCGGGCGAGTGTGTGAGCGTGCCAGCGGGCGAGTGTGTGAGCGTGCCAGCGGGCGAGTGTGTGAGCGAGCATGAGGGAGTCTTGCTTTCACAGTTGCAGAGATGCTAATATTCAGTTCCTCGGTTTCCCCAGTCTGAGGTCCTGAGCGCGTACAGGATTTCACGTGCACAGCTTGTGCTAGTTCATGTGAAGCTTTGATGGGTGGAGTAGTGGGCGGGGAGGAGGCGGGGAATATTCAGGAAGTGGGAGCTAAAGAAACACCCCTAGCTGAGGGGCGTGGCCAGAGAAGATGAAATAATACAGGGTTATTTATAGAGCACCGAAATGTCACCAACATTTCGCTGCTCTCTCTCATTCCCCGCACTTCGTGGAATCAAATTCAGCATTCACCGCAGGGTCACTGAAGTACAGGGAATATACGACGACAGCATCCAAAAATCCGCCACAAAACCACCACATTGAACGGAAAAACTGTCACAAAGCCGCCGAAAAAAACACCACACACATCGGAAAAAAGACGATCATCTGCAGCAAAAACCGCTGAAAAACCCCAAAAATGTCCAGAAAGGGCTAGACGATCTGCCGAACACAGCGCCGACCAGCCACTGGAAAAAGACGACAAGCCGATGAACGGAGTAATAAAAAATAAAAAAAGGTCGATTGAAAATCTCACATTTTAAATAGTGTTTGCAGAGAAACCACTATATGAAAATGTCTGGAATTAACATTTACGGTCTTATGAATAATAATAAAAAGGTCTGTTACATATTAAAAAAGAGAAAAAAAGTTGCCGAAAACCCCCCAAAAAATGCTTTAAATGTCCTGAGAAAAAAATCAAAGACGTTTTTCTGCAGATTAAAATAATAAACACTTTATTAGATATTGAATTAAAACGGGAATATTTTTAACATTGAAACCTATGGGATTTGCCTGAATAAACCTGCCGAATGAAACCACTGAACATCAGGGCATTTCACTGACATTTCTCTGCTGTTCAATGTGAATAGATTAACCATTGCTTCTCTATGGGGTATTTCTCTGCCGTCAAACAGCACCGTATTTGCTGGCAAAACGCCAATATTTGGCGAACTGCTGTCTGAATAGCCGTATTGCCCCGGAATGTCACGTTACGGGGAAATTCACTGTTAGGTGCAATTTCGGGGCCAGATCGTCTCTCTCCGAATAACCCCTTTTGAGATTAAAGAAAGAAAATAAAAAAAAATACACATTTTTAAAAAATATTGATTTATTCTATTTTGTCTATTAGGTATAAAAATGTTTAAATGTCAATTTTTTTTTTCTAGACATGCGTATCCCTTTAATGTACATCGTGTCTCTGCCCCATGAAGAAAAGCAGGGACAGAGGTGGAGGAGTGTGTTATGCTTTTTATTATTGTACATTTTTTACTTTTATATAGGGATGTGCGTTTCGGGTTTCGGAATTTCGGAATTTTCACGAAATTTCCCGATTCGTGTTTTCGGATGCGGCCGATTTTCCGAAAATTTTTAGATCCGAAAATGGCAGATCCGAAAAGTTTTCCGAGCCGAAACGAAATATTTTCGGAATTTTCGAATGGACTTGAAATGTGTCAAATCGAAATTTATTGCTTTGAAACGAGCAGAACAGACATTCCGAAAAAACGAAAATTTCCGAAATTACCAAAAGTCGATACAAAAAACGAGCAAAGTGACACGAAAATACGAAAAATGGTCGATATTCCAAAAACATGTACAGTTCGGAAAAACGAAAATTTCCGAAATCACGAAAAGTCCATACAAAAAACGAGCTAAGTGACACGAAAATACGAAAAATGGTCAATATTCCGAAAAAAAAATGTACACGAAAAACGAGTCGAGCCGAACCGAATCGAAACAGAAATCGGTCGAAACGAGCCGAATCTAAAAGTTTAAACATTCGAAAAATCGAACCGAATCGAACCGAAAAAAAAAAATCGGTGCACAAGCCTACTTTTATAGGAGCAAAATAAATTCTTTTTTTTTTTTCCACGTAACGCAGGTTTGAATCATTAGCATTGATCTTTTTAATACGGTTAATGAATCTTATGTCAATCTCCGTCTCCAGAGAGTGTGGGCTGACGGCATGTTTAAATACTTACATGTGCCAGACTGCGATTACTACAATACCTTTCCCGTTCCATCAAAATGAAGATCGCCAGACGGCTTCTTTTCATGGGATCTGAAGGTGAGGACGGTATAAAACAAGCACCTGTTTTCTGTTTTGTTTTATTATTTTTTTCTGGATTTTACTTTGTTAAAAATGTTTTCGTGTAAATTCTTCAGGGATTTAACGAATCCTGCGACTAAGATACCAGTCCAGCACAGGATGACACTAGGGTTGCCAGAGCGGCCAAGTTTTCCTGGACACATTACTATTTCATGCAGAGGGGGTGCACAGGGAAAAGTGCTGCCCTGCAGAAAGTAGAATCCATATGCTGCAGGAAGGAAATCAAGGCAGGTCACCTGGGATTCCTTTTTCATTTCTTATGTGTCCAGGAAAACATGGCTGATCTGGAAACTCTAGGTGATCCAATGGAAAGGCCTTACCAAAGAAAGACTCCAGAATAATCTACTCGAGAGGAACAAAACGGATTTGGGGAAAGACTAGGCCTGATCTGGATAGACCTGATCTGGATGAAATGTAAGGAGGAGATGTCAGGAGTCAGGATAGTGGACTTTAAACGCTGAAGGTGATCTTTGATGGAGACATCTCTAAGGCTCCATAGAATGTGAGTGAGCTCCAAATGGACCACATGTTTTCTTAGTACCATGTTGCAATATTTCCCTACGAGGTTTCCCTTCTTTAAAATCCCTACATAGAACATCACCCGTACCTAATAAAAAGAGGAGAGCCTACACCAACTGGTCTTCAGCGATACCTGGAGAGCCTCTTTGAATTGAGCTCCAGATCTTGTGAGTTTCCTTTTTTGGGGAGAATAAGTCCATCATGTACATATTTTCTGTTTGCTTTTATTATGTGGTGCAATTAAGTGTTTTTTATTTACAGCTGAGATTCGAAGCACCAGTGTAAGACTGTCCATTGGGTGGGACGAGCAGGGTGCATGGGCTGGGTCTCGCACATTGGGGGAGCCCTGCACCACTTCTGACACCCTCCATGTGATAAAAAGTATCGACAACCTCCACCTCTCTATCTGGAGGAGAGGGGATGTCCAACTATGGAGACGTGTTGAGGTGGTGTATATATACACGTGTCAGAAGGGTAAGGGGGTCTATCTGGGGGTAGGTGGGAAGATCAAGGGGTCAGTGTGTGCATCTGTGTGTGAAAAAGGTGGAGCATAAGTAGATGTGGTGTTGAACGCGTGGTGAGGTGCTGCAAAAAAAATTTCACAGGGCCCCTCAAATACTAGAGGTGGGTCTGCACTAGGGTCACTCCATTAGGAAGAAAATAATGATAACACTTGCAAGTTCATTTATACCATTTTATTCCACCATGGGCACGGCATAAATTGTATAAAACACTTAACAGCAGCTAAAGAACTGAATATATTCCAGTCTGGAATGCCTACTGAATCATTTTATGGTCTTGGTTGCTGAGATATAGACAGATAGAAAGACAGAGAACTAGATATATACAGGAAAAGAAGCTTAGACGGGCTTAGAATAGACATCTAGAAGACGAATTATTATCCTTCGTTTATATAGCGCCACAAATTCCACAGCACTTTTCAAGATCAGTGTACAAGGGGTTGATACATTGGAATACCACACATGGATGATACGGCCTGATTCAGGGGTCCCTGTTCCCAAGGGAATTTACAATCTAACTATGACATGTACAAGTATTTTGTGAGCTTGGCGCATCCATATCGTTAGGTGTTTTGCCCGAGGACACTCGCTGGTGGCGTCTTCTGAGTGGGATCGAGTCGTCTTTCCATGATTGTAGAGCAGCGACCTGGTGGTTAGGTTGAACCTGCTTCTCGTAAAGTCTAGACTTCTCCACAGTTGTATTGGAAAGATGTGCCGAGCAGGACCTTGAGTTGCTTTTCCACAGTCAAAGGGTAGAGACGTTACCACTGGACTCCACAGCCGATATTGTGTGGTATCAAGTATGTACCGTTAGGTGTCTCGCCCAAGGACACTTACTGGTGGAGAGCTGCTCTGGCCGGGATTCCAACCTGTGTCTATGTACATCGCTAAGAATCTGTTGTTTTTGCATTGATATATAATGCAGGACATTTACAACACAAAATAAACATTTTCCTGCATTTTTCTTTTGAAGTTTAAATATTTTTAATGTTTTAGACCATTTCGTTGCATTTTAAGTGAATTTTAGGGATTATTTAGCGGATGGGAATTAGCATTCTAATCGAACGTCTGTTATTCAACTAATAGAAGGTTTTAGGGACGCAGGAATCTTGTACTGTGAGCAAATGTCAGATATTATGCTTTGAGTCAGATGTCTCCAGGGATGCATGACCCCTTAATGTCAGCAAATCACGGATTATATGTGATCGGTGAAGACACCCTGCCGGATTCAGAGGCCAGCGACGGCACGCTGTGAAATGAAACATATGCCAGTGTATCTGTGTGTCCTTGTTTTCTGTGAAATTGTGACATATTCGCAAAGACGTATTGGTCAACATGTGTCATTAAGAATGACACAAGGAGTGAGGATGTTCATGACATTGGGTTTTCCAATAATTGTCTTTTTTTGGGAGATTGTTGGACTATTGATATTCAACATACAATGACAGAGTTGACAAAACTCTTTCTTCTGCCATATTGAACTTAACGGACTCCTTAATTGTGAACTTTGAGCTGTGGCCATTCAACCCCAGCCACAACAAACACTCCACACCATAACATAGCTCCGGGGTCTACAACCTCGGCCCTCTAGATGTTCTGCAGCTAAATTTCCCATGAGTCTCTGCCAACCAAATAAGTGGCTGATAGTAATGAGAGATTTAGTTCCAAAATATCTGAAGGGCCAAGGGTGTTGACTCCTGATTTAGAAGGAACACTCTATTCAAAAGCATAGTTCCTTTTTTTGCCTAATTATTTTTTACTTACATTTTCTCCATCTCTGAGCGCTGCTCCTAATTTTCAGTTCAGGGACTCCAGGAAGTCCCTTAAGCTTTTCTGCACAATTTTTGCTCCTATACAACTTGTGTAGTGTAGGAGCTGCAAATTGTGCAACACTACGGGACTCACACATTTTATGTACACAAGTTCTGCAGCGTCTGCACAGAGCAATGGGTCGGAGCTGCACGCGCATGCACAGATCTGATCCATCAGCTGCCTCTGAGAACGCTCGCTACAGCGATTGTCCATTTCTTCCTATAGACTCCAATACCATCTCTATATTCACGACACCCAAATCTACCTTTCCTCAAATGTGCGACCGTGTTACTGCCGGCCTGTCAGCCGTCTCTGACTGGATGGCTTCTAGTCTCCTAAAGCTCAACCTCTCTGAAACTGAACTTCTCGTCATCCCTTCCTCTAAAACCACCATTCCTGCACCCATTTCTCTTCAGGTGAATGGTGCCACCATTACTTCTACCTGTCAGGCTCATTGTATCGGTGTCCTCTTAGACTCTGATTTCTCCTTCACTGCTCACATTCAGTCTGTAACCAAATCTTGCTACTTCCACCTAAAAAACATTGCGCGCATCCGTCCCTTTCTTAATCGGGACTCTGCTAAAATGCTCATCCAAGCTCTTATTATCTCCCGCCTTGACTACTGTAACCTCCTTCTCTCTGGCCTTAAGAGATCCCAGATTCTGCCTCTGCAGTCTGTAATGAACTCCTGTGCCAGACTCCGCCACCTCACCTCCCGCATCTCTCACACCTTATCTCATGCACCTCTCACACCTCACCTCTAACACCTCACCTCCCACACCTCACCTCTAACATCTCTCAAACTACACCTCCCACATCACACCTCTCACACCTCTCCTGCACCTCTCGCACCTCACCTCCTGCACCTCTCGCATCTCACCTCCTGCACCTCTCACTTCCCCCCTGCACATCTCACCTCCCCCCTTTAATCAATCTTTACAGTGGCTCCTATAGAATCCAATTCAAAATATTGGTATCGCTGCCTACATCTCCTCCCTTATTAGCAGGTACATTCCATCAAAACCACTTCACTCGGCAATGATCTGATGCTATCAGAAATCTGCTATCAGCAGAAATTAAAAATCCCAGGTTCTGGTTACCTTGGGTGGGATGGAGGAAATTCCTCCACTTCACCCCAAGATAAAACCAGATCGGGAAAGCTGGGAGGGGGTGAGAAGGGGGAGACTCTACACATTCTGACAACTTTAAAAGTGTAAAATGATCAGGATGAGTAGACAGTCTCTTTAAGGCATGGCATCATTTATTGTGACATTAATGATACAATTTAGTAACATTATAAAACCTAGTGTACCAGCCAACGTAACCAATAAACAACCAACATTTCTGTGGATCCACAAAATGCCAGCCATTGTTACTTTGTTACATGAATGATGGGCAGTACCAGTTACACACTAAAACCAAGACCTCATGCCTGTGTTTCACTTCCCCTCTGGAGCTGAAGTTCCTGGAAGCCCAATGTCCCTGGTGGCTTTATTAATGTTAGACAATGAATCATCAGCAGCGTCAAAGTATAAACCCTCCAGCTAAGGTAACAGGAACCCACAAAATTAATGAGGGCCAAAACGTTACATAGAGGGTTATTCAGTGAAAGCTGATCTGGCCCTGAAATTGCACCAAACAGTGAATTTCCCTGTATGGTGACATTTCGGGGCCATTCGGCTATTCAGAGAGCAGGCAGTTCGCCAAATTTTGGCAAATTACCAGCAAATACGGTGCCTGTTCGACGGCAGTGAAATCCCTCATAGAGAAGCAATGGTTAATCTATTCACATTGAACAGCAGACAAATGTCAGTGAAATGCCCTGATGTTCAATGGTTTCATTCGGCAGGTTTATTCAGACGAATCCCATAGGTTTCAATGTTAAAAATATTCCCGTTTTTATCCAATATCTATTAAATCGTTTATTATTTTAATTTTCGTAAGGCATTTTTCAGGATTTTTTTTGCAAAAAAAACCGATTTTTTTTTAATAGCATCTTTTTTCCTGTATCAGACCTTTTTATTATAAGTCATACAATCTTATATGTTAATTCAAGACATTTCCGGACAGTTTTTTTTTGCAAACAGCATTTAAAGTGTTAAACGTTTCGATCGTTTTTTTGTTTGTATTATACCACGTTCGGCTTGTCGACTTTTTTTCTGGCGGCTGATCAGCGTTGTTTGCCGGATCGTCGGCTTTTTTGGACGGGTTCGCGGCAGATCGTTGAGTACGCTCTGTGGGTATTCTGCAGCTTTTCGGATCGACCTGATTTTTTTTGGATCGTATCGGTCGGTTATCGGCAGATTTTCGGCGATTTTTCGGATTCGTTCAGCTCTTTTCCCTGCACTTCAGGGAACTTGGGGTGAATGCTGAATTCAACACAGGGTCGGGGAATTTGATTCCCCAATGTGTGGGGAACGAGAGAGCACCACAATGTCGGTGACATTCCGGTGCTCTCCGAGTAACCCCTATACTTACATAGGCTGAGAAAAACACACGCATCCATCGATTTCAGCCTTTCACACCTCACCTACTGCTGTTAGTCTGACGCCCTGTTAGAAAATGGTATGGGGCTCTCTTTACTTCCAAACTTATATCCTGCGCAACATTTACAATTCCACCCCATCAAGACCTTGGTCAGCAGTCATGTGCCATCTATCTCTCCTAAAGGTCCATGGGCATTCTTTCTGGCTGGATCTGAAAAGGACTTTTCAATGCGAGGCACAAGCTGTTTGTGAGATCCTGGATGCAGAATTTTAGATTAATTTTGCATTTTTGCCCAGATTTTCTGAATGTTTATCTTAATAAATATGCATGGGGACACGGCAGCTTCACAGCGTGACATGGCTCCGGCCGCGGCATGTCTGGGACGCTCCTAATCGAGCGCATTAGCAAATGTGCCCTAAACTGTTTTTATAAAAAGTGCAATTTGCATAATGCGCCAGGAATTAAAATATTGTTGATGAGACTTGAAGACGTGTATAACCATTTCTTCTGCACAAAAATATAGAGCGTGAGACAGGCTCCTGGCCTACGATTAAAGAGACACGTTACTCATCCTGACCAATCTTAGATTTTCCCTCAATCTGTGGAAGTCAATGGGTGAAGTGGAGGAGTTTCCACCACCCCACCCAGGGTCTCCAGCAGCTGGGATTTTGAATGGTTCGGATCTGTGCATGCGCGTGCAGCTCCGATCCATTGCTCTGCGCAGGCGCTGTGGAACTTGTGAACGCAAAGTGTGTGAGTCCCGTAGCGCTGCGCAATTTGTGGTTCCTACACTACACAAGTTGTATAGGAGCACAAACTGCACAGAAAAGCTTCAGGGACTTCCGGGTTTTGCGACTCACTGAGCCGAAGAGGAGGAGCAGAGCGCGGCGAGAGGGAAAAGGAGAATAAAATTTGCTATAATACAAAGAAATATAATAAATCAGGCAAAGGCTGTCAGCAGGATATGCTCAATTATTTAGGGGCAAAAAAAAAGGAACTGTGTCTTTAATCCTTTCTCGACGCAGGACGTTCTATGCCGTCCAGGCAGCAGGTTGGCCTTGAAAATGCAGAGTATACAGGCACGCCCTGCTGTCTTCAATGGGCCACATAGGCCCCTCCCTGCCTGAACTCAAGCCGTCCCCCTGCAGCCAATGACGGATGCATCGGATGCAGGGCAGGCCAAAATCAGCAGCTCACACGTCACCTGTCGGTGAGGCGTACCTGTATGCGTCGCCGGTGTTAACCTGCCCCCAATGGACGATACCCACTGCCCATTATTAAGGGTTTAACCACTTCGCTGCTGAGGACGCGCTCAGCGCGTCCTCAGCAGTCCCGCTGGTGTGCTGAGGACGCGCTGAGCGCGTCCTCCATTGGGGTCAGCGTTCGGCCGGGTTCCGGCCGATCGCTGGCCCCTCCGGTGCGGGCTGACATCCTGGATGTCAGCCCGGCATCCGGACCAGCAGCCGCCAGAATTAGGTGTCATCGCGGGGGCGCGATGACACCTAATTCAGGCGCCCCCCCCGCATGTGCGGAGGAGGCGCCTGAAAGGGAGGGGGGGAGGTCCTTCGGACCTCTCTCCCTCCCGATCGGCGGCTCTGCGGGGGTTAACCCAGGCATCATTTGGAAGGGCACAGCCTGCCCTTCCAAATGATGCCTGGCATTAACCCCTGGGGAGCTGGATCGCTAATCGGCGCTGAAAAGCGCCGGTTCGCGATCCTTTCCCGGAGCTGGCCGACATCTTGGATGTCGGCCAAGCCTCCGGGAACTCCCCCAGAGGACTGGCGTCATCGTGCGTAGCACGATGACGCCAGTCCTAGAGTTAACCCCTAACTGCCACCAACTGTGGAGATAGGGAGTTCCAATGAACTCCCTATCTCCCGATCCGTGGCAGCTAGGGGTTAAATTTTGGTATCGTTGGATCGGCCAGAGCATGGCCGTTCCAACGATACCAAACATGAAAGTGAAAAATTTTGTAAAAAAATAAAAAAAAGGAAAAAAAAAAATGAAAAAAAATTAAAAAAAAAATAAACACTTTTTTTTTATTTTTTTGGGTTTGTTAATGCAGCAATATTGTTCCCATTTCAATTATAATGTGAACAATGATGCTGCACTAACGATTTTTGTATGCGGTGCGTTTGTTAAAAATAGTGTCATTTTCCCCAAAAAAAAATGTAACGAGACCCCATCTCTAATTATTTTAACAAGCGCACCCCATACAAAATATAACCGCAATTGCTCGCATGTTAAAATGTGGAAAAAAACACTTTACACATTGTAAATTATTGAAAATACATATTTTATTGCATTTTTTGTTATAATATACAGACATGACATAACGTATACATATAATAATGACATATTATGAATCTACCGAGTCTGACGGAAAGAACGATATATAATATGTCTGGGTCATATACTAAAATAAGCCTTAAAAACACGTTTAAACATGATGCGCAAAACAGGTAAAAATGACCTCAGCACAGGGGCGGGAAAAGCCTCAGCAGCGAAAGGGTTTAATACAGTGTCCTTTTAACACCATGCCACCACGGCTAGAGGCCTGGCCATGCAGCCAACATATTGCACCTGTGTGTGCGGCGTGGCATCTCATATTGGTGATATATTTTGGGCATTTTTTTTATTTTTAATAATTCCTGATATGTGTTATTAGATGACTTTGCAGAGGGAAAACAAGATTTTGGAAGTACAACCCACAACAGGCAATGACAAGACGCGTTGCTATGAAAAAGATTTCAGGAAGAAAATAAAGCGCACACAAACTACGTTTTTTAGGCTAAAGCCAGCAAAATTTGGGGATCCGATCACTCCTCATGACCAATCCTGTGATATTTTAACCGCAGATAACCTCTTCGCCACCAAAGCGATTTATGTTGAATTTTTTTTTTCTATCATATCATTTATTTGAACTAAGAATTAGATAAAACATTTAATTAAAAAAGATAAGAATTAATTAATAGGAAAAATAGAAATCTTGCAGAGATTGTTGTTCTGCGTTTAAAAAAATGAATTGAAAAATGTAAAATGAGCAAATTTACATTATTTACTGGTTTATCTTTTACAGAAATATCACTGGGATGCAAGGTTTTCAAGTCTAGATGGCGTCCCTTATCTGGCACACGGGGTCTGCATTATCAGCATACAGACAGAAATGGCCTTTGTGTCAGTAAATGTGCTACAAACAGATAATAAAGTGGTGAGATCTCCTGCTTGCACCGGGTCTGCTTTATCAGCATACAGGCAGATGCAGTAAATGTGGTGCAGACCGATAATAAAATGGTGAGATCTCCTGCTTATCGGGATTTGTAGTGATCAGAATGAGATTATTAGCAATGCAATATCTGTATGTGCTGCATAATGCCTGTGTATGGCAATTACAGCAACACCTTGTATCTGTATGTGCTGTATTATACCCGTGTGTGGCAATTACAGTAACACCTTGTATCTGTATGTGCTGCATTATACCTGTGTATGGCAATTACAGCAACACCTTGTATCCAGTGGCGTAGCGTGGGGGGGCCTCGGGGGTGGTCGCCCCGGGTGCACTTTTCTTAGGGCGCGCAACATTTCAAAAGAAATTTGAACCACTAATATTTTCCAGCAGGGATCAGCAAGGTGTCCGCTCATGGACACTCTTGTCCGTGAGAGGCCCTTGCATGGGCAGCTGCCAGTTTTTTGGTGGTGGTGACGTAGCACTCAGCGTCCGGAAGGGAGGACCAAGACAGAAAATTCTGGTCCTGTTCTGACTCTTCTTTAACCCTGACATGAGTCAAGTGACGCAGCGCAGCATTATCTGACAGAACACCCTGTACCACGCTTGTCAGCCCCCCTTGAATCCCTGTGCCAGCCCCCCCCCCGCCACTGGCAGCTCTTCAGCCGCTGAACAGGAAGGAGGGAGGGAGGCGCCTGCCCTGCAGTACATTTAAAATCCGGTATTCACTAAGCCCCCTGGACAGCTCCCCCCCCGGGCCACCAACAACTTCACACAGGTGGGAGACACTGTGTGACACCAGAGCAGCGTGACCCACACACAGTGAGGGGGTACTGGGGATACTGGGATAGAGAGAGAGATTGACTGGGGGTACTTGGAGAGAAAGAGTGACTGGAAGGTACTGGGAGAGAGTGACTGGGAGTACTTGAGGGAGAGAATGACTGGGGTACTTGAGGGAGAGAGTGACTGGGGTACTTGAGGGAGAGAGTGACTGGGGGTACATGAGGGAGAGCGTGACTGGGGTACTGGGAGAGGGTGACTGGGTGTACTGGGAGAGAGTGACTGGGGGTTACTGGGAGAGGGTGACTGGGGGTTACTGGGAGAGGGTGACTGGGTATAGTGTGAGAGTGGAACTATGCTAGGGTATACTGGGACAGGGTGACTGGTAGCAGTTGTGTAGCGTGGGGGGGGCAGTGTGTTTCATTATATCAGTATTTGGTTAATATACAATACATGTGCTTGTGGGGTAACGGGGGGAATCAATACTCCACTGGTAGAAGGGAATCAGGGTGTGTTACCTTGTCCACAGGTTGGGGGGGTGCATAATTCTTGCCTTTCCCCGGGCGCTGATAACCCACGCTACTCTGCTGCTTGTATCTGTATGTGTTGCACAATGCCTGTGTATGGCAATTACAGCAACACCTTGTATCTGTATGTGCTGCATAATGCCTGTGTATGGCAATTACAGCAACACCTTGTATCTGTATGTGCTGCATAATGCCTGTGTATGGCAATTACAGCAACACCTTGCATCTGTATGTGCTACATAATGCCTGCAATTACAGCAACACCTTGTATCTGTATGTGCTGCATAATGCCTGTGTATGGCAATTACAGCAACACCTTGCATCTGTATGTGCTACATAATGCCTGCAATTACAGCAACACCTTGTATCTGTATGTGCTGCATAATGCCTGTGTATGGTAATTACAGCAACACCTTGTATCTGTATGTGCTGCATAATGCCTGTGTATGGTAATTACAGCAACACCTTGTATCTGTACTGAACAGGGATTTACACTCATTATAACTCCCTGAATCTTATCCATGTACAGCAGTGACTGACCCCACAGCTCTCCCTGTATTCTGAAAAATCCCTGGCTGCTGGAATGCTGCAGTAAAGTTGGTGACACAAACCTCTTTTTCTCACTATAAGCATACAGGGTAATCCAAGTGTGGACCCCTTGCTCGACGTGCCTAGAGGGGTGTGAGCTATACCCTCCTGAGGAGACCTAAAAAGGCCAAAATGATCGTTGAGGTTAGTGCACGTCTTGTGCAGGGATGACGTCCTTGGCATTCAGCACTAGCCAAACTTTCTGGGTAATAACGTCTGATTTGCATATGGAGCAGTTGTCCCTGTAATGGTACAATCTAGCTAAAACTTTGTGAGACGTGAGGGCGCCCCACCATAGAGCAGGTCACTAGTGCTGTTGCTCATCCTCTGGACCCACACAAACCTCTTTTTCTCACCATACGTTTGTTGAGCTTTTTGTTACAGTGAGGTTTGGAGTTTCTATTTGCAGCTTGTTTTCTCTCTCTTCAGGCTGACTGAAGAGAGATAAAGCAATGGATATCTTTCTCCACAGGAGGGCACAATCTTACGTTAAAAAGGTGTGACAATGGGGTTTTTATATCTTAGTGAGTGCTTTTCAATATATTAAAATGCAAAATCGAGTTAACTCGAGTTTGGGAGTGAAGAGGTTAAAAAAGTATAAATCAGACCTTACTGTACACATTCAGGGCCCCAACGATTCCCCTGTATTGGATCTCTCCACCAGATGAAGTCTTGCGTTTCCTTTAGCTTACAGTGCTTAATTCTGCAGAAAATATATAATAAATGGTAATGACATGGAAATAATGACGCCCTAATTGCACGGTGCTGCGATCACCGATATAAACTGTAAGATTTCCCATGTAACGGACGAGGTGTGTTTCCATGGCAGCTACAATGATTAAGTCTGGTTTTTCGGGGCATTTCAATCAGATCTATGGAGATACTTCACAAAATGCCCCGACGTTCCTCCTGCCTCCACCTTTTCTAAATGTTCTTACTGAGCCTGGTCACATAATCGTGCTCACACGCGCTCCAGTCCTAACGTGATGAGAGGGGCCAAGAGTGCCAAAGCTACCAGCTAGGAAAGCTGATTGCACAAAGTGAATGACCAGGTGAAAGCTCCAGGATATTACTTATATGTGGGTTTGGGTTGGCGAAAGAGCTGCTTCTGCCTACACCAGGGATCATGATGTCATCATGATGAGGGACGTCAAGATAAGTGAAGAATGAACCGAGTCTGACCTAAACATCAAACATCGATAGAAGGAGCTGAGCCCGATCCCATGGGGATAAGAGGGGAAAAATTTACTAGATCTCATTTTAAACGAGGAATAAAGCTTAATTACTAGATCCCATTTTAAATGAGGAATTGGGCTTAATTACTAGATCCCATTTTAAACGAGGAATTGAGCTTAATTACTAGATCCCATTTTAAACGAGGAATTGAGCTTAATTACTAGATCCCATTTTAAATGAGGAATTGAGCTTAATTACAAGATCCCATTATAATGAGGAATAAAGCTTAATTACTAGATCCCATTTTAAATGAGGAATTGGGCTTAATTACTAGATCCCATTTTAAACGAGGAATTGAGCTTAATTACTAGATCCCATTTTAAATGAGGAATTTAACTTAATTACAAGATCCCATTTTAAATGAGGAATAAAGCTTAATTACAAGATTCCATTCCCATATTAAATGAGGAATAGAGCTTAATTACTAGATCCCATTTTAAATGAGGAATAAAGCTTAATTACTAGATCCCACTCCCATATTAAATTAGGAATAGAGCTTAATTACTAGATCCCATTTTAAATTAGGAATTGAGCTTAATTACTAGATCCCATTTTAAATGAGGACTATAGCTTATTTGTGGAATAAAGCTTAATTACTAGATCCCATTCCCATATTAAATGAGGAATAAAGCTTAATTAATAGATCCCATTTTAACCCTTTCGCTGCTGAGGCTTTTCCCGCCCCTGTGCTGAGGTCATTTTTACCGGTTTCGCTCATCATGTTTAAACGTGTTTTGAAGCTTATTTTATTATATGACCCAGACATATTATATATCTTTCTTTCCGTCAGACTCGGTAGATTCATAATATGTCATTATTATATGTATACGTTATGTCCTGTCTGTATATTATAACAAAAAATGCAATAAAATATGAATTTTCAATAATTTACAATGTGTAAGTTGTTTTTTTTTCACATTTTAACATGCGAGCAATTGCGGTTATATTTTGTATGGGGTGCGCTTGTTAAAAAAATTAGAGATGGGGTCTCGTTACATTTTTTTTTGAGGAAAATTACACGATTTTTAACAAACGCACCGCATACAAAAATCGTTAGTGCAACATCATTGTTCACATTATAATTGAAATGGGAACAATATTGCTGCATTAACAAACCAAAAAAAAGAAAAAAAAAATTCTTTATAATTTGTTTTTAAAATATTTTTATTTATTTTATTATTTTTTTACAAACTTTTTCACATTCGTGTTTGGTATCGTTGGAACGGCCATGCTCTGGCCGATCCAACAATACCAAACTTTAACCCCTAGCTGCCACGGATTGGAACCCCCTATCTCCACCATTGGTGGCAGCTAGAGGTTAACTCCAGGACTGGCATCATCGTGCTATGCACGATGATGCCAGTCCTCAGGGGGAGTTCCCAGAGGCTTGGCCGACATCCAAGATGTCGGCCAGCTCCAGGAAAGGATCACGAACCGGCGCTTTTCAGCGCCGATTCGTGATCCGGCTCCCCAGGGGTTAATGCCAGGTACCATTTGGAAGGGCAGGCTGTGCCCTTCCAAACGGTGCCTGGGTTAACCCCCGCAACATCGCCGATCGGGAGGGAGAGAGGTCTGAAGGACCTCCCCCCCTCCCTTTCAGGCGCCTCCTCCGCACATGCGGGGGGGGGGCCTGAATTAGGTGTCATCGCGCCGCCGCGATGACACCTAATTACTCCGGCGGCGGTTCCGGATGCTGGGCTGACATCTAGGATGTCAGCCCGCACCGGGGGGGCCAGCGATCGGCCGGAACCTGGCCGAACGCTGACCCCAAAGGCAGGACGCGCTCAGCGCGTCCACCGCATGGAACGTGACATGCGGTTGGACGCGCTGAGCGCATCCGCTGCAGCGAAGTGGTTAAATGAGGAATAAAGCTTAATTACTAGATCCCATTTTAAATGAGAAATAACGCTTAATTACTAGATTCCATTTTAAATGAGAAATAAAGCTTAATTACTAGATTCAATTTCAAATGAGGAATAAAGCTTTCAACACTGATCAGCCTGAAAGCAACATCTCTGCAATCACAGCCCAGAAACACAAAGACAAAATTTAATTCCACACTGATCAGCCTGCAAGCAACATCTCTGCAATCACAGCCCACGTATCCAGATCTCAACACGATGGCCACCATCACATTCTGTAATATTCTATTATCGCAATTGTATTTTGTGTCTGCATTTATTAATTTCTGGCTGATTATCCTCTAAATTCCCCCATTTTCAGATAGAATCTGTAGCTAGTCTTTCACTAGCGCCCCTCCCCCCATTACAAAGGCCTCTGACACCTAGACACTTACCTGAACTAATTTCCTTCTTCACACAGAAACACACAGAACAAATTTCATTTCAATACTGATCAGCTCCACCCTCCCTCCCCATCCACCCACCACACCCAGGAGCGGCCTCTAATTTCAGGCATCCTTTCCAGCTGTCTCCACTTCTCTCTAATTACTCTTACTAATCCCAGGCTTCTGGTCTCTCCCATGCAAGCTCTGCAGTGTTTTTCTGGCCACCAGCACCCCCTCCCCTCTGCTGGAATTAGGGAAGTGCAAGTTCCACATACTGCTGCACAATGCGCTCCCTGTCTCTTCTACTCTTTCACTCTGCATTCATCCTAAAATGGAACTCCTACCTCTGTACCACCAATCCCTCCACCATCTACATTTCTCCATCTCATATAAGACATTCCTATAAAGGGAAGTCTGCCATCCAACTCACTAATACACCTCACTCCATTCCAGTCCATCACTCTCACATTGCAGTCCTCTCTTCTTGTTTCCACCCCAACCTTCTGGATTGTGAATTCCCACAGTAATAGGGCCCTCGTTTCCTCATGTATCAGTTTATCAATTGTTGTTCTGTCTCAATGTATTGTAACCCTGTCTATATTATAACCATTTTTCAGCGCTGTGGAATATGATGGATGCTATATAAATAAAGTATAATATAATTATATAATAAAGCTTAATTACTAGATTCAATTTTAAATGAGGAATAAAGCTTAATTACTAGAACCCATATTAAATGGGGAATAAAGCTTAATTACTAGATCCCATATTAAAACGGGGAATAAAGCTTAATTACTAGATCCAATTCCCATATTAAATGAGGAATAGAGCTCAATTACTAGATCCCATATTAAAAGGGGAAGAAAGCTTAATTACTAGATCCCATTTTAAATGAGGAATAAAGCTTAATTACTAGATCCCATATTAAAAGGGGAATAAAGCTTAATTACTAGATCCCATATTAAATGAGGAATAAAGCTTAATTACTAGATCCCATATTAAATGAGGAATAAAGCTTAATTACTAGATCCCATTTTAAATGAGGAATAAAGCTTAATTATTAGATCCCATTCCCATATTAAACGGGGAATAAAGCTTAATTACTAGATCAATTCCCATATTAAATGAGGAATAAAGCTTAATTACTAGATCCCATTTTAAATGAGGAATAGAGCTTAATTACTAGATCCCATTTCCATATTAAACGGGGAATAAAGCTTAATTACTAGATCCAATTCCCATATTAAACAGGGAATAAAGCTTAATTACTAGATCCCATTTTAAATGTGGAATAAAGCTTAATTACTAGATCCCATTTTAAATGAGGAATAGAGCACAATTACTAGATCCCATTTTAAATGAGGAAGCTTAATTACTAGATCCCATTCCCATAATAAATGAGGAACAGATTAACAGATTAAGTACCCTATCCCATTTTAAATGATGAATAGAGCTTAATTACTAGATCCAATCCCCATATTAAATGGGGAATAAAGCTTAATTAGTAGTCTCCCTATTAAATGGGGAATAAAGCTTAATTAGTAGTCTCCATTTTTTAATTGGGCTTTCAGATCATACTTAGAAGATTTCATATTAAATGGGAAAGGATATCACCTAGTAGATCCCATATTAAAAACAGGCCACCGTTTAATTAGTTAATTTCCTAGTATATAAGGGACAGAGGTCAATTAATAGATGTCATATTACATAGGGAAGAGAGTTTAATTAGTAGATCCCATATTGCAATGAAATTTGAGCTATAACTGATTGTATATTATAGGGTGGATTCCATGTTACGGGGGCAGTAGATTGCAGATCAGGAGGGAGAGTGTGAGCTAGATTCCATAAAAGAAGGGAGGTGGAACATATTTAATAGATAGATCTTAATTATTTGATTCTACATTAAAGGGGTGATGGAGAATAATTAGCAGAAGACGCCGGGTTAAGCCGCTCACTATCTATCTCTCCTAGACCCAGATAATTATGCGCACTTCTCTACCCGTCCCGGCCACACTACCTCTCACAACAGGCACGTAGAGCGTGATATACTGATCCCAGGATTGCAGCGCAGCACAAGTCTTCTCCTGAAGCGCGTACTCACTACGTCTCTCACAATCCTGGAACTCACTTTCTTATTCTATTAGTAACGCTGCCACCAGTCCTCACTGACACTACGAGCGTCGCAACAGGAGACGCAGGGCTTAGCCGCCGCACTATCCTAGACTCTGACAGTGACTACGGATCCCACAATTCCCTGCCGTTTCCTGACGACCGCAACATGCAATTTCTTATATATAACCGAGTTTAAGGCAAATAGCAATACTCCCAATCTCTTAGTTAGCGTGGATTTCATCAGCCAGAGTCAAAACTTAAATATTGTTTGGTTTATTTATGATAGAAAAAGAATCACAGTGCTTGGTTACATAAAAACTTATAACTAGAATAAATCAATTACTTATACAATACACAGCAAACGAAAGAAAAAGGGTTAATCACAGAGTCTTACTTATGACGGACTAATCAGTAGCTGGCATCGGTGCCTCCTGGGATCTGGAGATAGAGCATGGACAGATCAGTCCTCTTTAGAAGGAACCCCAAGTGATCAGCCCTGAGCCATGCTTGATTCAGAATATATATAGGGCTGCCTTTTTCTACGTCCAGCCTCCTAGCTGGCAGAGCCTTTGCCTACAGTTCCCAGAGTGCCCATCTCTGGAGCATGCCCAGTGCACTTCGTCGCTAATCTTTAACCTCTTAATCGTTAACCTCTTCCCTCCAGACCGCCCTTAGAGATCAAGGATGTGCTTCCTGTCTTTGAAGATGGTGTCCCCATCTCTTGGTGACGACCTGGCTGCCAAGGTGTGATTTTCTATGTTAGTGTACAAAGAAATTCCCTTTTTACAGCTACGTGTTATATCCTCCCCCCAAGGGAGAAAGCTAAACATTTTGATTACATTTCAGCTGTTTACACAGGGATACACTTACCAAATGGCCAGACACAAATATGAATATAACTCTATATGGAGGAGAGGAGAGATGTATGAACCGGCAGATAGACACATATATACAGGCAGACCCTTATATAGATAGAAATACAGATCTAGTCTGCCACAGATGACATTATAGGTTAATAACTTTTATTAGTTTATTCAATATTAAAGGGTGGTAGGGTTTTATTAGCGGGTTCTATTGTAAAAGGTATTTATTTATTTATTTATTTATTTATAAAGTATTTTAGCAGGAAGGATACATTGAGATTTCTCTCGTTTTCAGTATGTCCTGGGTTCAAGAACATTGAAATGTTACAGTTGTTACAGAAATAAGTAATACAATGCAAGATACAGTATTAAAAAAACAACACAAATATACAGATTAACAGAAAATAAATATGTAAGTAAGATAGTCACTATATACAGAAAAAATGGCGTCGCGCCCATACTCATGGGAGCGGCTGCAACAGCCAGGAGTAACAGCCCAGTTAATGTATAAAACATAACAAGAGGAAAAAAGGTGTCATCTGCGCTCATTTCTATGTATTTCCATGTACAACAAAACACTATGAGGTTTTAGTTTGTTTCAATGGCCATTGCAATGTAAGCTCACTCGCCCCTTCAAGGCACCTCTTTGTAGAGTGAGTTCCTAACCAATGTACCAAAAGCCGCTCTACTGAGCAGGTCCATGCCCCTCCTGCTGCTTTTCAGCTAAGGAGAGGCAGAAAGATGGTGGGTTTTATTTATACATGCACCAAACACTTCCCATTTGAGGTTAAAACAAAAACATGGAAAAAGGAACAGCTGCAAAACGACGAACTGGTGTTATAAGCATAATATATATACATACAGAAAAAATAACGTCACGCCCATACTCACGGGAGCGGCTGCAACAGCCAGGAGTAACAGCCCAGTTAATGTGTAAAACATAACAAGAGGAAAAAAGGTGTCATCTGCGCTCGTTTCTATGTATTTCCATGTACAACAAAACACTATGAGGTTTTAGTTTGTTTCAATGGCCATTGCAACGTAAGCTCGCTCGCCCCTTCAAGGCACCTCTTTGTAGAGTGAGTACCTAACCAATGTACCAAAAGCCTCATAGTGTTTTGTTGTACATGGAAATAAATAGAAACGAGCGCAGATGACACCTTTTTTCCTCTTGTTATATTTTATACATTAACTGGGCTGTTACTCCTGGCTGTTGCAGCCGCTCCGGTGAGTATGGGCGCGATGCTATTTTTTCTGTATGTATGTATATTATGCTTGTAACACCAGTTTGTCGTTTTGCAGCTGTTCCTTTTTCCATGTTTTTGTTTTTAACCCCAAATGGGAAGTGTTTGGTGTGTGTATAAATAAACCCCAGGGGCGTCGCTACGTGGGGACGGGGGGTGCGGCCCGCACCAGGTGACACCCGCCTTTAGGGTGACACCGTCACCCTAAAGGTGGGTGTCTCACCCTCCGTCGCGTGTTCGCTCCCTGCGAGCATCCGAAGCTGTGCAGCTTGGGCGCTCGCCTGGGGGAAACACGTCTCAGCCAATCGCGGCTGGTCATGTGGCTCCCCCAGGCGAGCGCCCAAGCTGTACGCCGCCGGACGCTCAGAGGGAGCGAACACGCAGCGGAGGTGAGCTGGGGCATATCCATGAGCTGCTGGGGCATATATCCATGAGCTGGGGCATATCCATGTGCTGGGGCAGTATCCATGAACTGGGGCATATCCATGAGCTGGGGGGGCATATCCATGAGCTGGGCAGTATCCATGAGCTGGGGCAGTATCCATGAGCTGGGGCAATATCCATGAGCTGGGGCAGTATCCATGAGCTGGGGCAATATCCATGAGCTGGGGCATATCCATGAGCTGAGGCAGTATCCATGAGCTGGGGCATATCCATGAGCTGAGGCAGTATCCATGAGCTAGGGCATATCCATGAGCTGGGGCAGTATATCCATGAGCTGGGGGCAGTATATCCATGAGCTGGGGCAGTAAATCCATGAGCTGGGGGCATATCCATGAGCTGCTGGGGCAGTATATCCATGAGCTGGGGCAGTATCCATGTGCTGGGGCATATCCATGAGCTGGGGGCATTATCCATGAGCTGGGGGCAGTATCCATGTGCTGGGGCATTTCCATGAGCTGGGGCATATCCATGAGCTGGGGGCATTATCCATGAGCTGGGGAAATATCCACGAGCTGCTGGGGCAGTATATCCATGTGCTGGGGCAGTATATCCATGTGCTGGGGGCAGTATATCCATGAGCTGGGGCAGTATATCCATGAGCTGGGGCCATTATCCATGAGCTGGGGCATATCCATGAGCTGCTGGGGCAGTATCCATGAGCTGGGGCAGTATATCCATGTGCTGGGGCAGTATCCATGAGCTGGGGCAGTATCCATGAGCTGGGGCATTATCCATGAGCTGGGGCATATCCATGAGCTAGGGCATTATCCATGAGCTGGTACATATCCATGAGCTGGGGCAATATCAATGAGAGGAGCTGGGGCAAAATCCATGAGAGGAGCTGGGGCAAAATCCATGAGAGGAGCTGGGGCATTATCCATGAGAGCAGCTGGGGCAGTGTATCCATGAGAGGAGCTGGGGCAGTATATCCATGAGAGCAGCTGGGGCAGTATATCCATGAGAGCAGCTGGGGCAGTATATCCATGAGAGGAGCTGGAGCAGTATATCCATGAGAGGAGCTGGGGCAGTATCCATGAGAGGAGCTGTGGCAGTATCCATGAGAGGAGCTGGGGCAATATCCATGAGAGGAGCTGGGGCAATATCCATGAGAGCTGCTGGGGCATATCCATGAGAGCTGGGGCATATCCATGTTGTCTGGGGGCAGAATCCATGAGAGCTGGGGCAATATCATGTGTGAGCTGGTCTCGGGCAATATATCCATGTGTGAGCTGAGGCGCAATATATCCATGTGTGAGCTGAGGCGCAATATATCCAAATGTGAGCTGAGGCGCAATATATCCATATGTGAGCTGGGGCAATATATATCCATGGGTGAGCTGCTGGGGGCAATATATAACTGTGAACTGAGGCAATATATCCATATGTGAGCTGGGGGCAATATATATCCATGGGTGAGCTGCTGGGGGCAATATATCCAGAGCTGCTGGGGGCAATATATATCCATGTGTGCTTTCACTGCCTTCGAACAGGCACCGTACTTGCTGGCAGTTGGCAAAAATTTGTGTGAGCATATGAGAGAGCTCCACAGCAATAAACCTCACAGTAATGTGCGCTGTGTGTATGAGCATGCTGTGTTATATGGGAGTACTGATTTAGGAGTAAGAGTAGTTAAAAAAAATCCGTAAAACTCGGGGGGTGACACCATAAGTTACCGCACCGGGTGACACCAACCCTAGTGATGCCACTGATAAAACCCACCATCTTTCTGCCTCTCCTTAGCTGAAAAGCAGCAGGAGGGGCTTGGAGCTGCTCAGTAGAGCGGCTTTTGGTACATTGGTTAGGTACTCACTCTACAAAGAGGTGCCTTGAAGGGGCGAGTAGGCTTACGTTGCAATGGCCATTGAAACAAACTAAAACCTCATAGTGTTTTGTTGTACATGGAGATACATAGAAACGAGCGCAGATGACACCTTTTTTCCTAAAATAGTCACTATGTTACATGTTTACAGGTGCATTCCGCATTGAGGTATGTTAATAGGGAGCTCTTGAGTGACTTAAGAATGGGGGGAAGATTTGATGGCGTCTGGGAGGTTATTCCATAACTGCGATGCTCTGTAGGAAAATGAGGATCGAGCCACTTTCTTTTTGTTTTGTGGTATTGTAAGTAAGGTGCTGGTCCTGAATCGGAGGTTATAGGATGAGGGAACTGCTGGGGGAAGCAGTCTATTCAGATAGGGTGGCAGCTTCCCAGAAAAGCTCTTAAACACCAGGTTGGAAAGGTGAAGGGTGCGTTTAGATTCCAGTGACGTCCAGTTTAGCTCTTTAAACATGTCACAATGGTGGGTCATGTAGTTACATTGTAATGTAAAACGGCAGAATGAGTTATACAATGTAGTAAGTTTCTGGAGGTGTGTTTGCAGGGCAGCTGCATACACTACATCTCCGTATTCAATAGCCAGCATTAGCATTTGTTGTACAATCTGCTTTCTTACCGTGGGCGCTCAGGCAGTATTTGTTTCTGTACAGGGCACCTAGATGCTTTGATTCTGCAAGAACTTCAGTAAATTATAGAGTAAGTAACCCTTTCCCTGCTGAGGCATTTCAAGCCTGTGTTCTGAGCTAATTTTTACTGGTTTGGCTCATCATGTACTAGAATATACATGGATCTTAATTAGTAGAGTGTACATTAAAGAGGTGATGAAGCTTAATTAGTGAATCATAGTTTAGCTTAGTTAGTATATCCATATTAGAGAGGTGATGGGGATTAATTAGTAGATTCCATATTAGAGGGTTGAAGGGGATTAATTAGTAGATTCCATATTAGAGGGGTGACTGGGATTAATTAGTAGATTCCATATTAGAGGTGTGATGGGGATTAATTGGTAGATTCCATATTAGAGGGGTGATGGGGATTAATTAGTAGATTCCATATTAGAGGGGGTGATGGGATTAATTAGTAGATTCCATATTAGAGGGGGTGATGGGATTAATTAGTAGATTCCATATTAGAGGAATGATGGGATTAATTAGTAGATTCCATATTAGAGGGGTGACTGGGATTAATTAGTAGATTCCATATTAGAGGTGTGATGGGGATTAATTGGTAGATTCCATATTAGAGGGGTGATGGGGATTAATTAGTAGATTCCATATTAGAGGGGGTGATGGGATTAATTAGTAGATTCCATATTAGAGGAATGATGGGATTAATTAGTAAATTCCATATTAGAGGGGTGATGGGATTATTTAGTAGATTCCATATTAGAGGGGGTGATGGGATTAATTAGTAGATTCCATATTAGAGGGGGTGATGGGATTAATTAGTAGATTCCACATTAGAGGGGTAATGGGATTAATTAGTAGATTCCATATTAGAGGGATGATGGGATTAATTAGTAGATTCCATATTAGAGGGGTGATGGGGATTAATTTGTAGATTCCATATTAGAGGGGTGATGGGATTAATTAGTAGATTCCATATTAGAGGGGTGATGGCATTAATTAGTAGATTCCATATTAGAGGGGTAATGGGATTAATTAGTAGATTCCATATTAGAGGGGTGATGGGATTAATTAGTAGATTCCATATTAGAGTGGTGATGGGATTAATTAGTAGATTCCATATTAGAGGGGTGATGGGATTAATTAGTAGATTCCATATTAGAGAGGTGATGGGATTAATTAGTAGATTCCATATTAGAGGGGTGATGGGATTAATTAGTAGATTCCATATTAGAGAGGTGATGGGATTAATTAGTAGATTCCATATTAGAGGGATGATGGGATTAATTAGTAGATTCCATATTAGAGGGGTGATGGGATTAATTAGTAGATTCCATATTAGAGGGGGTGATGGGATTAATTAGTAGATTCCATATTAGAGGGGGAAATGGGATTAATTAGTAGATTCCATATTAGAGGGTTGAAGGGGATTAATTAGTAGATTCCATATTAGAGGGGTAATGGGATTAATTAGTAGATTCCATATTAGAGGGGTGATGGGGATTAATTAGTAGATTCCATATTAGAGGGGTAATGGGATTATTAGTAGATTCCATATTAGAGGGATGATGGGATTAATTAGTAGATTCCATATTAGAGGGGTGATGGGGATTAATTAGTAGATTCCATATTAGAGGGGTGAGGGGATTTATTAGTAGATCCCATATTAGAGGGATGATGGGATTAATTAGTAGATTCCATATTAGAGGGGTGATGGGATTAATTAGTAGATTCCATATTAGAGGGGTGATGGGATTAATTAGTAGATTCCATATTATAGGGGGTGATGGGGATTAATTAGTAGATTCCATATTAGAGGGGTAATGGGATTATTAGTAGATTCCATATTAGAGGGATGATGGGATTAATTAGTAGATTCCATATTAGAGGGGTGATGGGGATTAATTAGTTGATTCCATATTAGAGGGGTGATGGGATTAATTAATAGATTCCATATTAGAGGGGTGATGGGATTAATTAGTAGATTCCATATTAGAGGGGTGATGGGATTAATTAGTAGATTCCATATTAGAGGGGGTGATGGGGATTAATTAGTAGATTCCATATTAGAGGGGTAATGGGATTATTAGTAGATTCCATATTAGAGGGATGATGGGATTAATTAGTAGATTCCATATTAGAGGGGTGATGGGGATTAATTAGTAGATTCCATATTAGAGGGGTGATGGGATTAATTAGTAGATTCCATATTAGAGGGGTGATGGGGATTAATTACTAGATTCCATATTAGAGGGTGATGGGATTAATTAGTAGATTCCATTTTAGAGGGGTGATGGGGATAAATTACTAGATTCCATATTAGAGGGGTGATGGGATTAATTAGTAGATTCCATATTAGAGGGGTGATGGGATTAATTACTAGATTCCATATTAGAGGGGTGATGGGATTAATTAGTAGATTCCATATTAGAGGGGGTGATAGGATTAATTACTAGATTCCTTATTAGAGGGGGTGATGGGATTAATTACTAGATTCCATTTTAGAGGGGTGATGGGATTAATTAGTAGATTCCATATTAGAGGGGTGATAGGATTAATTACTAGATTCCATATTAGAGGGGGTGATGGGATTAATTACTAGATTCCATATTAGAGGGGTGATGGGATTAATTAGTAGATTCCATATTAGAGGGGGTGATGGGATTAATTAGTAGATTCCATATTAGAGGGGTGATGGGGATTAATTAGTAGATTCCATATTAGAGGGGTGATGGGATTAATTAGTAGATTCCATATTAGAGGAAGATATGGGATTAATTAGTAGATTCCATATTAGAGGTGTGATGGGGATTAATTAGTAGATTCCATATTAGAGGGGTGATGGGGATTAATTACTAGATTCCATATTAGAGGGGTGACTGGGATTAATTAGTAGGTTCCATATTAGAGGTGTGATGGGGATTAATTAGTAGATTCCATATTAGATGTGTGATGGGGATTACTTAGTAGATTCCATATTAGAGGGGTGATGGGGATTAATTAGTAGATTCCATATTAGAGAGGTGATGGGATTAATTAGTAGATTCCATATTAGAGGGGGTGATGGGATTAATTAGTAGATTCCATATTAGAGGGGTGATGGGATTAATTAGTAGATTCCATATTAGAGGGGTAATGGGATTAATTAGTAGATTCCATATTAGAGGGGTAATGGGTAGGGATGACCTGTTTCGGGTTCGGGCGGTTCGGAGTTCGACCCGAATATTGGCAGTTCTAAAGTTCGCGAACTTCAAACTTTTTGGGCGTGTTCGGTTCGAGTTCGAAAAAATAAAGAAATTTTGAAAAAAGTATAGAAAATGCTTTAAAAAATACAAAAAAATCTAGAAATAAAGAGACTCTTTACTGCAGAATTTTATAAGCAACGGTTTATTAGATATAGAATTAAAAACTAATGTGTTCGTGGAAAGATTATCAACTCTAAATGACCTCTGTTCACAAACGGGCATAACACCAGGTGTTTTTAGTCTGGTAATCAAATTGATACATTGTACACTATACTGAGGGGGTGGTGTGGTGTCTGCTTCTGATTGAGATTTGAGAATTAATTTCCCTCCTAAAACATCCTAATATGCTGCATTTAACCCTTTTGCTGCTGAGGTCAGTTTTACCGCTTTCGCTCATCATGTTTAACCGTGTTTTGTAGCCATATTTTGATATATGACCCAGACATATTATATATCGTTCTTTCCGGCAGACTTGGCAGATTCATAATATGTCATTATTATATGTATACGTTATGTCATGTCTGTATATTATAACAAAAAATGCAATAAAATTTGAATTTTCAAAATTTATTATGTGTAAAGTTTTTTTTCACATTTTAACATGCGATCGTTTGCGGTTATATTTTGTATGGGTGCGCTTGTTAAAAAAATTAGAAATGGGGTCTTGTTACATTTTTTTTTTGGGAAAATTTTGCTTTTTTTAACAAACGCACCGCATACAAAAATCGTTAGTGCAGCATTATTGTTCACATTATAATTGAAATGGGAACAATATTGCTGCATTAACAAAACAAAAACAAAAAAACTTGTTTATTTTTTTTTTTTGATTTTTTTTTTTAAATATTTTTATTTTTTTATTTTGATTTTTTTTCTAAAACATTTTTCATGCTCATGTTTGGTATCCTTGGAAAGGCCATGCACTGGCCGATCCAACGATATCCAACATTAACCCCTAGCTGCCACGGATCGGGAGATAGGGGGTTCATTGGAACCCCCTATCTCCACCATTGGTGGCAGCTAGGGGTTAACTCCAGGACTGGCGTCATCGTGCTATGCACGATGACGCCAGTCCTCAGGGGGAGTTCCTGGAGGCTTGGCCAACATCCAAGATGTCGGCCAGCTCCAGGAGAGGATCACGATCTGGCGCTTTTCAGCGCCGATTCGTGATCCGGCTCCCCAGGGGTTAATCACAGCCACCGTTTGGAAGGGCAGGCTGTGCCCTTCCAAACGGTGCCTGGATTAACCCTCTGCCCCCCGGCGATCGGGAGGGAGAGAGGTCCGAAGGACCTCAGGCGCTTCCTCCGCACATGCGGGGGGGCGCCTGAATTAGATGTCATTGCGCCGCCGCGATGACATCTAATTGCTCCGCCGGGGTCCCGGAGTGCTGGGCTGACATCTAAGATGTCAGCCCGCACCGGGGGGCGCAGCAATCCGCCAGAATCGGGCGGATTGCTGTCTCCTGTGCATGGACGCGTTCAGCGCGTCCATAGCACAGGAGAACCACTTAGCTGGACGCACTGAGCGCGTCCATAGCAGCCAAGTGGTTAACTGGTGTTTGAAAAAAATTCAAAATAACATCTAAAGCAATGTTATTTTTCACCTCGGGATTAAACATTCACAGGGTTATTAAGAGAGCGGTGAAAAGCAGAGAATAACTGGAGATGTGAAAATTCTAGGTCAAAATAGCCAAACCAGAAAAATTCTCCCATTTAACTCACTTTCCAAATTGTCTATTTGGTCTAGATTGTTCTCTTCTCCTGCCAGTTCTCCTGGCTTTCACCTCTCTCTCAGGGTTGTTCAGAGAAAGGTGAAAACCAGGAGAATGGCAGGAAAAGAGAACAATCTGGACCAAATAGCCGATTTGGAAAGTGAGAAAAGGCTAGGGTCAGACTAACGCATTTTTCACAGCGACCGTCAAAAAGTGCGTCCGAACACATTGCCGTATTTTTTCACGGAATGCGCGAAAACGGTCATACGATGCGCATTTTTGTGCATGATTTTTTACGGATCCAAACCAGGAAACTTTGGGTGTCTGGACGTTATGTTGGCCGGACATGAGCAGGGTCTGACGTCTCTAAATCACGCACACACGCCGCTAGTGGACGCAGCGCACTCTGTACGTCCGTACTAGCGGTTCTGCGTTCTCTAAAAAATGCGTTCATTTTCCACTTGCGTTGCGCAGCCGGACTTTCGTGCGACCATACTTCGTATATTTGCCGTCATTGCCCGTCATTTGCTGCTAGTGCAGCCGTGATTAAGTGCGCCTAAACGCACGTTAAAAATTCGCTAGTCTGACCCTAGCCTAAATGGGAGAATTTTTCTGGTTTGGCTATTTTGACCTAGAATTTTCCATTCTACAGTCATTCTCCTGCTCTTCACCGCTCTCTGAATAACCCTGACAGGGTTATTCAGAGAAAGGTGAAACTCAGGAGAATGACTGGAGAATGGAAAATTCTAGGTCAAAATAGCCAAACCAGAAAAATTCTCCCATTTATCTCACTTTCCAAATCGGCTATTTGGTCTAGAATTTTCCATTCTCCTGCTTTTCACCGCCAAAAAATCTGTAAACTTTTTCTACGTGTCCGAAAATGTCTCCTCTTTTCATACAGACTGCCGCCCCAAGCAGTTGTTTATGGATAGATTAAAGGAAAAGCATTTACCGTCCTTTGAAATGTCATTTTTTGGTTTTTACATATTTCTATACATCCTAGAAATCCGCCACTTCACGGGCAGGTTATGGGGACCTCCTAGGCACGATATTTGAAGGAATTTTTCGTTTTTATTTTTAACCCTTATTTCATGGAAAACTCACTGTCCCGTTAAAAACATGTTTTTTTTTTTACTTTTTGTCCTTGTTTCCTGTCCCCCAGGGCACTACCTGGACCCCCATACACCTTTTATGGCAAATATCTAGCATATATGCCCTCTTGGAGGGCACTCTAAAAACCGAAGCGCGTCCAGCCAAGTGGTTCTCAGCGCGTCCATGCACAGGAGGCAATAATCCGCCGGATTCCGGCGGATTGCTGCGCCCCCCGGTGCGGGCTGACATCTTGGATGTCAGCCCAGCACTCCGGGACCTCGGCGGAGCAATTAGGCTGCTGTCAGACGAGCGTAGTGTTCACGTACGTGATTGCGCCTAAAAGTACGTCCGTGATAGCATGACAGGAAGCCCATCGGAGCCCGTTACACGAAGTACGTCCGCACTGAACTGCGGACGCACAACGGCCGCGACCCACGGACGCAAGGCAGGCAAGAACGTACAACCCCTAGAACGGCCGCACAAAGTGCGCTGTGTCTTCAACGTCCGCATAGCTTTGTGTGTGAGTGATGGAACGTGGTCAGACGGACTGCATTTATACGTCCAGCATTTTTCACGGACAAAATGGTTTTGCTTTTTATTTTATTTTCTCTCCTACATCCGTCAAAATATACGTCAGTGAAAAAAATGGACTGTCTGGCCACTACTGTGTCTTCCGTACTAACGTACGTCCGTGTGCACGGACGTACAGTCCGTAGAAATCACGCTCGTCTGACCCTAGCCTTAGGCTGGGGTCAGACCAGCGCACTTTTAGGCTAGGGTCAGAGTGGGGCAGTCGGAACGCGCGTGCAGACGCACTAAATCACGGCGGCAGTAGCAGCACATAACGGCCAATGACGGCCAATATACGCAGTACGTGCGTACAAAAGTGCGCCGACACCACGCAACCAGCAAATGAACGCATTTTTATCAGAACGTGAAACCGCTGCTACTGACGTACAAAAGTGCGCGGCGGCCGCATGGCAGCGTGTGTGCGTGATTAGGAGACGTCAGACGCTGCTAGTGTGCGGCCTACATCACGTCCAAACTGCCAAAGTTTCCTGCAGTTCGTTGGAGTGTACCTGCGACCGTTGAACATGGCTGCTGGACCAGAGATGGACGTGGAGAGGCTGATAAGCGCTGTGGGGGAGCATCCAGGGATCTGGGATACGGCCTGCGAGCGTTATAAGGACAAGGGGAGGAAGGCGAGCGCATGGGTCGAGGTGTCCCGTCAGGTGTACCCGGAGTACGATACCTGGTCCGAGAAGGAGCAGCACATACAGAGTGAGTATAATATTATTTAATTCATAATCCCATAAATGTAAATCACAAAAATGATAATAAACAAACAAATGAAATCATTGATGTGAAACTCAAATGCTCCCCAGCTGCCAGGGCACCTCACCTGCATCACTGATGAAATAATTAGATAGAGCATCGCGATACCTGTTGCTGTATCTATTCACAGCTATGATGTCATAGTTCACATCATCCTCAAGACCGACAACTGTGAGGGTATCGTCAAAATTAAAACCATCCCTGGCCCGCACATAATTATGTAGAATGCAACAGCATTTCACTATGTCCACACAGAAGTCCACATTCACATCCAGCGGTCTATGTAGAATCCTCCACTTGTTGGTCAGTATGCCAAAGCTACACTCCACATACCGTCTCGCCCGCGACAGCCTATAATTAAACACCCGCTTCTTCACAGTCAGGTGTGTCCCTGAGTAGGGCCGTAGGAGGTGTGTGGATAGGCCGAATGCTTCGTCACCCACGAAGGCATAGGGGACTGTCACGTCACTGCCAGGCAATGGTGCGGGTCTGGGGATGTTCAGGGTCCCACTCTCAATTTCATTCCACAGTGTGGAGTTCCTGAACAGTGTGGAGTCAGAGTCCTTGCCGTATGAACCGACATCCACATACACGAAACTATAGTTGGCATCTGACACCGCCAGTAGGCCAATAGAAAAGTAATGTTTATAATTCTGATACAGTGAGCCACTGTGCGGTGGCTTCACTATGCGGACATGTTTGCCATCCACGGCTCCCAGGCAGTTTGGAAAGTTGGCTCTCTCCCAGAATCCTGCTGCAATTTCCAGACATGCCGTATGTGTCGGTCTTGGCAAACATTCGCCCTTCATGGTTTCCCATATGGTTTGGCACACCTTGCGGACGATCTCACCAGCTGTTGATCTGCCAACGCGGAAGCTATAATGCAGATCCTTCAAACTGCACCCACTACCGAGATACCTAGAAGACAAAACAAAACTGTTTGAATATGATCACATACCATGAACACAAGCTAATGTCACTCTCATCATGTTTTTCAGCACAAGAGGCGATGAACAAATGGCGCACAGTACGCGACAACTACATGCGCGTCCAGAAGAAGCAGGCCATGGCTGCGCGCTCTGGAGCTGGTGCGAAAAAGGTCCGGGGGTACATTTATGCAGAGCAGCTATCGTTCCTCCGCAGGACCCAGGAGCCGCGCAGGTCTGTCAGCAGCATGGACCAGCCATCGACCTCCGGCACCCAGGCACAACAAATGGTGCCAGGAGATTCAGCCAGCTGCCAGGAGGAGGAGAACCAGGGTGGTGCTGAGTCGCAGATGGAGGAGGATTTGGCGACACCACAGGTGGCAGGTACCGCGACAACGGTCAGCACCAGACCTGGCCAGAAGAGAAGGGCACAGGCTGCAGACCTGGAGCAGGCCATGGTCATGTTCATGGAGGCACAGACCACCCATGCACACCAACGCTGCATGCTTGCGGACTCCGTCGACATGTCGTTCTCCAATGCATGTACGCTCCTCCTGAACAGGATGAGCGAGGCGGAGAAAATGGAGTATCGCCACAGATCTCTCGCGATATTGGAGGACATCCTTTCACGTCCCCATCACGCAGCCGCCTACCATGCTGTGCCACAATCCGCCAGTGGATCTTCCGTCTCCAGTGAGGTGCTGTCCACCCACCCAGCCATGCCCCCTGGAGCCAGGCCACACACGGAGTCGGGGTCCAGCTGTAGCCACACCACCGGCCCTCATGACCCAGATGCTCCGCGGTATCAGCAACTTTGATACATGACCTAAATATGTTTTATTATTTGTTTGTTATGTGTTATTGTTTTGATTTTGTATATATACTGACCTTCAGTTTACGAGTTGTAATATATGTCCATAATATATTACAGTTTCTTTTCATATTATAGTATTATTTATCAACATTGTTGTCGGAGTCATTTATGATTATGTACGTGTGATGTGATGCCCGTGTGTGTGTGTGTGTGCATGTAACAGTGGGCATGTGACTACAGACATGATGCACTCATGTCAGGTGACTGGCAGCGATGTCATGTATACAGGTGTGTGACAGTACGTACCTCAAAGTGATGACCAGCATCTCCTCCGGTGGTATGGCGGGCCGCATGTTGGTGTCCCTCTTGGTCAGTGGCTCCCGTACCCGCGACAACAGTTCATCAAAGGAGGCGATGGACATCCGCAGGTAGTTGAAGAACTTCGCGGGGTCCCTCTCTCGCAGTGGCCTGTACAGCGTCACAAAGTGTCCATGCGTGGGTCTGGCAGCGTTGATTTCATGAACCCAGGTACGCCGCTTTCTCTTCCTCTTTAGGTACAGGTACCCCATCACACCAAACACAAAGACGTGTGCAGGATCCATCTTAGAAAAACGCCACCATCCCGAAACGACTTTTTATAGCCCTTGCCCTTATTTTTTCATTTTTCAAGTGATTAGATTCATCTGATTTTTCTCTTTTTTCACCCCACCGTCATGGAATACGTCCAGAATTGAGCATCGTCCGACCACTCAAGCGCATTCCGTGAAAAAATGCGTGCGCACGCATCGACGTACATTTTGACGGTGGCTGCAGAAAATGCGCTCATCTGTCCCTAGCCTTAACGTGCGTTCTGGTGCACATAATTACGGCCGCACTAGCAGCAGATGACGGGCAATGATGGCCAATAATATACGATGTACGGCCGCACAAAAGTCCGGCCGTGCAACGCAAGTGGAATTTGAACGCATTTTTCTGAGAACGCTGAACCGCTAGTACTGACGTACTGAGTGCGCAGCTGCGGCATAGCGGCGTGTGTGCGTGATTAGGAGATGTCAGACACTGCTAATGTCCAGCCTACATAACGTCCAGACACAAAAAGAGTTTTATTGACGATCCGTACAAAATCACGCCCGAAAATGCGCATCGTCTGACCGTTTTTGCGCATTCCGTGAAAAAATACGTAGATGAGTTCGGACGCACTTTTTCACGTTCGCGGGGAAAAATTGCTTTCATCAGACCCTAGCCTTAGATGTCATCGCGGCGGCGCGATGACATCTAATTCAGGTGCCCCCCCACATGTACGGAGGAAGCGCCTGAAAGGGAGGGGGCGAGGTCCTTCGGACCTCTCTCCCTCCCGATTGCCGGGGGGCAGAGGGATAATCCAGGCACCGTTTGGAAGGGCACAGCCTGCCCTTCCAAATGGTGGCTGTGATTAACCCCTGGGGAGCCGGATCACGAATCGGCGCTGAAAAGCACCGGATCGTCATCCTCTCCTGGAGCTGGCCGACATCTTGGATGTCGGCCAAGCCTCCAGGAACTCCCCCTGAGGACTGGCATCATCATGCATAGCACGATGATGCCAGTCCTGGAGTTAAACCCTAGCTGCCACCAATGGTGGAGATAGGGGGTTCCAATGAACCCCCTATCTCCCGATCCGTGACAGCTAGGGGTTAATGTTTGATATGCCAGAGGTCATTTAGAGTTGATAATCTTTCCACGTACACATTAGTTTTTAATTCAATATCTAATAAACCGTTGCTTATAATATTCTGCAGTAAAGAGTCTCTTTATTTCTAGATTTTTTTGTATTTTTTTAATCATTTTCTATACTTTTTTCAAAATTTCTTTTTTTTTTCGAACCCGAACCGAACACGCCCAAAAAGTTCGAAATTCGCGAAATTTTGAACTGCCAATGTTCGGGTCGAACTCCGAACCGTCCGAACCCGAACAGCTCATCCCTAATTAGGAGGTGATGGGATTAATTAGTAGATTCCATATTAGAGAGGTGATGGGGATTAATTACTAGATTCCATATTAGAGGGTGAAGGGATTAATTAGTAGATTCCATATTAGAGGGGTGATGGGGATTAATTAGTAGATTCCATATTAGAGAGGTGATGGGATTAATTAGTAGATTCCATATTAGAGGGGGTGATGGGATTAATTAGTAGATTCCATATTAGAGGGGTGATGGGATTAATTAGTAGATTCCATATTAGAGGGGTGATGGGGATTAATTAGTAGATTCCGTATTAGAGGGGGTGATGGGATTAATTAGTAGATTCCATATTAGAGGGGTGACTGGGATTAATTAGTAGATTCCATATTAGTGGGGTGATGGGGATTAATTAGTAGATTCCATATTAGAGGGGTGATGGGGATTAATTACTAGATTCCATATTAGAGGGGTGGGGGGGATTAATTAGTAGATTCCATATTAGAGGGGTGATGGGATTAATTAGTAGATTCCATATTAGAGGGGGTGATGGGATTAATTAGTAGATTCCATATTAGAGGGGTGGTGAGGATTAATTAGTAGATTCCATATTAGAGGGGTGATGGAGATTAATTAGTAGATTCCATTTTAGAGGGGTGATGGGATTAATTTGTAGGTTCCATATTAGAGGGGGTGATTTGGATTAATTAGTAGATTCCATATTAGAGGGGTGATGGGATTAATTAGTAGGTTCCATATTAGAGGGGTGAATAGATCCCTTTCTGAGCTGAGACACTTCCATCCACATAAACTGCTGAGACCTCCATAACACGGCCATGAGATGCACCACCAAGCTTTTATCAAATACTAAAACAGCAAAAAAAAATAACAAACCACCACTTACAGATAGAACTAACTACATGAAATGCTCCAATGTGACAGGTCGCCTCTGCCGCCTCGCATGTCGTGCTGGGATTTAAATTGCGCGGTGCTTTGCATCATTGTCAGCTTGTATATCTGTCTCTCATCCAATTTACTGAGGAATCCTGTAATGCCATTAAATGAGGTTTATAAATAATATATATATAGACTCGCATGCACTCTTATCTAAATTCTTGGGACTCAAAGCATAAATTATGGATTTATCTTAGTTCCTGAATGTTCCACGCCTGCGATACCTGAACATAGACCTTAAAATATATTTAAATAAAGAATAAATAAAAAATAAATAAATAAATATAATAATAATAATAAAGCAGATGCAGTGAGAAAGGTCACGTCTTAATTAGCAAGCGCGCGTGCTGAAAATCCCGGCTCCTGGATACCATCGCCGCGTGTTATTTAAATATTAATTCGGTATCCAAGGGATCAGCCTCGCTGCCGCAGATATGTCAAGGAATGCTGTATGTGTATGTGTTCTCCAGGCAGCTTAATCACTGCATTAAAAATATCGAGTCGAACTCGTAAACGAGAGGCAGTAAGTTCTGCAAAGACAGATGATTAAACAGGTCTGTCTGTTTCACGGGAAGCCGGGATATTAAGGAGGGCTGACATTTATAGAAAGCAGAACAATTAATGCCTGATCTGAGTCTGCGATGCGTTTTATCTTTTTAATGCAAAGCGTCTTATTCCACAGTGTATCTACACAAGACACTCAGAAACGCCAAATATTACCCGTGCCCTTTAGGATATTTTTGTCCCAAATGGAGAATTTCCAAGATAAATGGTCATTTTTCAAAATATATCAACACTTAAATGAATCACAATAATATGCTTTGAAACTACCTCTCAGGGAGGGGCGGAGCTAGACTCGAACGGGATCGGCCGCGTTTTGAAAGAGCTCCGGCATTGAGACTGCAATTTAGCGAGATATCCCCAACTTTATTCGGTGCTATCCTGTCAGCTGACCTTGGGAAGGTTAGCTGACCCGAGGGTTGTATTGGAGAGCCCTGTTCCACATCCAGGAGGCCTACTGAGAGCAGGAGGCCCTGGTGTAGACTCTGCGGCCTAGCACGAACGGCCATTTTGAGAGCCTGTGGAGGGGCTTCCATGTGCCCTCTGATTTGATGCCAGGTACTTCGCACAGACCGCGTGTCTCCTTCCGATGGGTAAGAAGACGGCGAAGGGGATAGATCCCATGCCCGGTTCCAGACAGCGGGACATCTGCGATTCGCTGTGCGGCTGGAGGTCGATTTCCGTGGGCCTCTCCTCCTCTGTTTTACCTCCGGGATACGGCTCTTCCGACGAGGATGGATTCAATTGGTCAAAGGGAGTGGAGAGGATGCAGACCGACTCTCCTCTGAGCCCCCGCTGCGGGACCAGAAATCTAGAAAGAGCACTGTGAAACGGGCGGCTAAAGCAGCTCGTCGACGGGCCACTTTGTCAGCGTCTCCTGATACCGCTGCCATCCAGTTCTGCCTTCCTGGCTGCTGCCCCGGGAGAAGACATACAACATGCAGCTAAAGGTGATATTAAACAAATGATGAATGAGATGCGGGCCATGTGGAGTGCTGAATGCCGATGAGGCGGGTGTTAAGGCTGAGGTGACCCTGGTGCAAGAGAACTTGGTGACCATTAATGGCCACACGAAGATCATCGAGGATGCACATACTCACCTTTCCCAAAAGGTAGACTCCCTCCAACTACTAGTCGAGACTCTGTCATGTATGGTAGAGGTGTTAGATGCCCGACACCGCCGGCGCAATGTCTGTATAAAAGGGGTGGCGGAGTTAGTACAACCTGAGGAGGTTCTGGCGTATGCTAACCACTTGGAGGCACATCTGCTGAAACTCCCCCCTGGAGCTCCAGAGACCTTCGGTCTGGCTGTTAGAGTTCGGAAGTCGGCAGCGGCTCCAGAGTCGGCGTCCAGAGATATAATTGCAATGTCTCGGGACATTGCCACGAAGCAACGACTGATGTCACTGCCCACGGCTCGGGGCGTCTTTACTCTCATATCATCAGAGGTATCCCTATACAATGACCTACCGTTCTTGACATTGGCGGCTCGCTGGAGATTTCGGAAGGTAGTGGCCTGCCTCTGGGCTAAGGATATTCACTATAGATGGGGTGCAGGAGGCACCCTTACTTTTGTATTGGATAACGTGCCGTATGCTTTTGGAGACCTTGGAGAAGTGTGGCCTGTTTTTGACTCCCTGGGGATTAGCAGGGGATTGGTTCCTGCCACGGTTGGTGCCTAGAATTTGCCCTCTTCGAACCCTGGTTGAATGTATACGGCTTTGCCGATTTCGTCTGAGCCATTGATGTGATTTGCCCCCTCCCCCCCCCGTTTCTCCCCTTATTTTTTACTCTTTAGAACCTTACTGACATGTTCGAGAAACCCCAGAGATGCTTCGGACACTATTTTGTTCCCTTCTTCTCGCTGCCTTTCCCCGGCTGGGGCTAAATCTGAGACTTTAAGGTCTTATTTTCTGAAGTATTTTTGATTACTTTTTGATATAATCCCCCTCCCGATTTTCGATATCTGCTGATTTTTCATATGACACCTCCCTCCCCCCATTTTTTTATTTTTATATGTTATCTGTGTTTTTCCTGAGAGTATTATATCTGGCCATGCGAGGCTGATTATGATGGTCAATTTGTGACCTTTTCTTTCTGAAAATAAAATCTTGAATATAAAAAAACCCAAAAAAAACCCACTAACTCTCAGGACCACTATACGAGTGTGAAACCAAGAGTGCTTTTTGGAGGTGTGAGATTATGGGTTGTGGTGGGTTTGATATGTCATATTGTCCCCCCACTCACTCTTACGCCTAAGTCACCCTGTGCGCCTAAAGATACAGTGGGTCTGTGTTATGTGTTTAATGTTGTCAATGTGTTAATATATCGTTATTGTCTATGTTTCTATGTCATTGTTATTATGGTGAATATCGTTACTGTGTCTGTCACTTTAGCCCCTTAACCCCCCCCCAGCAGAAATAGAATATGTTTTACAGCTGTGAAAACTTTGAGAGTTCTTTGTCTGCCAAACATTGCCGCTCTATCAGACTATTGTGTGCTTGTGCTAGCTGTTTTCTACTATTTTTATGCCCACTTTGTGATTGCAATCTGCCCTATAGCTTCATGCTATTGTCTCATGTTTTAAGATTAATATTTGGGTATGGCTGGGGGCTGGCTCACTGGAGGGGTAGGGGAGGCATTAGGGTGCCATGTTCCATTGGTCTCCAGGTCCCTCCTTGTTCGGTATATATTTGCGCAATATGTTTTATTTAAAGGAACACTCTAGGCTAAAAATCCCCCCTTTTTTTTACATTAAAATATACCTATTCCCTACCTATTGTGTATATATATATTTTTTTAAATGTAATACTTACCCTAAAAACCACTTGTTTCCAACGGCGTCTTTTTTTATATATATACTCACCTCCTTCCTCTTCCGCTCCCGTCCTGAAAATGTTGAACTTGGCTAATGGTTTACGTGAGAAGCGTGCATGCGCGCCTCTCACGTAAACCAGCCAATCAGCAGGCTTCCTCTTCTTCTTGGTTTAGTGTTACACGCAAAAGGATGCGCGCAAAACTAATCCCAGCCGCAGACTATGCTGGCGGCTCGCTGCCGCCAGCTACTGCAGCGAGTTGGAGACGTCATCGCGCTGAAAGCGCGATGACGTCTCCTAATCAGCAATAGTCGGCAGAAGCGGGAAATATGAATCCCGCTCTGCTGACTGACAGCTGGGAGGGCGGAGTAAAGTCCTCCGCGTGTCTCAGCTGTTTTCAGCTGTTTCAGCCGATCGGCTGAGCGGAGGGAGGGGGGAAAGACAAGGGCATACTCAGGGCATCATGACCATCTAAATAAGCTTAGGTGGTCATGTTGCCTAGAGTATCCCTTTAAGTCTGTCTGTCTGTTTTACCCCAGCAACAAGTGCTGCCTAATTTCTGGGGAATGCTATAACCACTTGAGATGTGCATCACTTTGAACTTGGGGTACACGGGCCCAGAAATGTATTTGGAGGTGCAGGCATCATGTTCTATATTGTTTCCCTGCTCTCTCTTTGTCATGCCCCGCTCTCGACTCCGGCCGCCATGTTGGGACGCCTGCACTACTTACCCGAGGTCCCTCGTGGCGCCGCTCCATGCTCTCAGCCCACAGGCAGGAGAGAGCTCGAGGTCAGCCCCACGCCGCCGACAAGAGGAGAATGCTGAGAAACGAAGCGCGCATGCGCGATCACATACCTCCATAGGATACGAAGAGCTTGGTACTCTGGCCTCTGCTGGTAGATTGCGGGTACTGCATCACACCTGCACTGGAGATCCATGTTTGCCTCCCATTAACCTATCAAGTACTCAGGTATCCCAACTCCACCTACGAGTCCCAGGTGAATGGTGTTCCTATGATCCTCTGAACCCTATTTAAACCTGCCGCCTTTCTCAGTTCATTAACCAGGTTATACTGTGGTTTCACTGCTTCAGTTATCCAGTGTTCCCTCTTCGTTCCTGTTCCAAGTGAATCCTGAGCTCCAGATCCTGTATCCAGGCTTGCTTCCGCTACCACTGGTACCAGCTCCAGATCCTGCATCCAAGGCTTGATACCACTGTACCAGCTCCAGCTCCTATATCCAGGCTTGCTTCTGCTACCACGGTGTTATGCCTTAGTCCTGAGATCCTGCTGTCCCCAGCCTGGGTCACTAGCTCTCCATACCTGTCTGTATCCACCTAAGGGTTACCTCCTGTTCAAGAGACTGTGTGTTCTGCATAAATACCTGATTACGCCCTCCCATCGTCGCTCTTCCAGTTTGTGTTTTCCCTTCCAGTTGTCAGAGGTCCTGAGAGCTCCCTCTTGTTATTGTATGTTTCCTGTATTATCTGCTCTGTCATGTACACCAGTTATTCCATCCTTGCTGTGTCTGCATTACCTGGTTCCTGCTTGCTGGACGATCCACTGCATGGCCCGCTATCCAGTGGGTCCAGAGACTCTCAAGTGGCTTCCAGCCCTAAAGCTCTCTCCTGGAAGTAGACCTTCTTTTAGGTACTGTTACCAAAGGCTCCTGCTTCCCCTCAAGAGGATCTAGAGAGAGACTATGTGGCCCACCATCCACTTGCCTGTGTTACTATCTGTTCTGTGCTGGACTGTTTGCTGTGAACCATCCCACAATACAAGCTTTGTTGTGCATATACTGTCTCCATTGTCTTTCTGCCTGCTCACCCCCAGCGCTTGGGAATATAGCATCACACTGAGGACGTGCCATGGCTCCTTCCTGGCACGAACCTGACACCAAGAATACCTTTCGACGAATAGTCTTTTGTTCTGGACTTATATTTCATTTCATCTCAGTAAATATTCAATTGCTTATATATACACCTCCTGGTCTCCTTCTTCGACAGCTTGCCATTGGGTTCCATATGCACAACATTTTACAGGGGTCACAGCCCCTGCCCTTACATTCTTGTCTTTAAAATGCCCTTTGCCTGTGAGGGTGAAATGTGTTTATGTAATCTGTTATGTATGAATAATGTTATTGTCTGTCTATCGTTATGGTCTATGTGTATCTTTTAGGATTGCTGGCTTGGTTATGTTAGCCTTTTCCAGCATCCCCTCTCAGGAATGCATTAATTATCTGTGTATGTTTGAGTGGTCTTTTGTTGATCTGCCTTGTCGGGCAAACACTGCCCCATTATCTGATTACTGTTACTATGGTTTATATAATTACTATGCGGTCACTGTAGCCAAACTCAACTCCCCTATCTAGAATGCGTTTACTGTGTGTCAGATTGTGGTAATCAGGCGATTCTCTACTTATGTAACTTCTCTGTTATCAAAGGTATTCAGACAGTCTGGTGCTCAGGCTATGATTACATCCCACCCTATTGTTTCATGTCTGGACATGTCTGGTTCACTTGAGGCTGGAGGAGTGGCAAGGTGTAATTTTTCATTGGTCTCTAGGTCCACCTGGAACTGTATATATTTAACCAAATAAATTTGTTCAGTTGGTGGTAGGTATTCAAGTCCCAGATCTACAGTGTTGTCTTAATTCTGGGGGATGCTAGTAAGACTCTTTACATGTACCTGCCCTTAAGCTTCGCATAAGGTCTGGGGAAGGAACAAAAGCCTGCAGGGGAGAGAACAGATGTCCTGCAATTTAGCGGCATTAGCAGATGTGACCCAGTTAGGGTACTGAGATCTGTTGGAGATAGAGATCCAAGAGGCCTCACCCAGTTGTTACAATCTGTTATGGTGTTCTAGCTCACAGTATTTGAGTTACCATGGCGGACTATTCATCAGGTTGGAGGCGGCTGTATAATTAGGCAGCATAGGCAAATGCCTAAGGAACTCACTTAGATGTGGGCCTCTCATGTTGTATTTATGTGGAATGTCAGTCTGCTGATACTCCACGCAAATACACACATTCACCTACGTATATCCATCCAGCAAGAAAGCACAGGGACCCTTCATTAATTAAAATTTCTGCATTTATTTATTTATTTATTTATAAAGAGCTCTATTACAGTCCTAATGCAAACATTAACGCTCACCTGCGTGATCGTTAATGTTTGTCGCGGTATTTACCGCATATTACAATCCAAACGGGTTAAAAAACCCGTTTGCGTTTGGGACCTTGCGCTTCCCAGCGCAAGGTTACTGCGTTTTATTTATTTATTTATTTGTAAAGGATTTTACCAGGAAGGATACGTTGAGATTTCTCTCGTTTTCAAGTATGTCCTGGGTTCAAGAACATTGAAGTGTTACAGTTACAGAAATACAAAGTAATACAATGCAAGATATTAAAAAACAACACAAATATACAGATTAACCCAGAAAATAAATATGTAGGAAATATAGTCACTATGTTGTTACATGTTTACAGGTGCATTCTGTATCGAGGTATGTTAATAGGGAAGTCTTAAGGGACTTTAGACTGGGGGAAGATTTGATGGTGTCTGGGAGGTTATTCCATAATTGTGGTGCTCTGTAGGAAAATGAGGATCGAGCCACTTTCTTTTTGTATTGTGGTATTGCAAGTAAGGTGCTGGTCCTGGGATCGGAGATTATAGGATGAGGGAGCTGCTGGGGGAAGCAGTCTATTCAGGTAGGGTGGCAGCAGTGGCGTCACTAGGGTTGGTGTCACCCGGTGCGGTAACTTATGGTGTCACCCCCCGAGTTATACGGGTTTTTTTTAACTACTTTTACTCATAAGTCAGTGCTCCCATATAACACTGAATGCTCATAATACACGGCGCACATTACTGTGAGGTTTATTGCTATGGAGCTCTGTGATATGCTCATACACAAATTTTGGCAAACTGACAGCAAGTATGGTGCCTGTTCGAAGGCAGTGAAAGTCCCCATAGAGAAGTAATGGTAAATCTGTTCAGAGACACCGAACAGCAAAGAAATGTCCTGATGTCCGTGATTTTCATTTGGCAGGTTTATTCAGGGCGAACGAACACCATAGGTTTCAATGTTAAAAATATTCCTGTTTTTATCCAATATCTAATAAACCATTTATTCCTTTAATCCATAGTAAAAAATCTCAAATTTTATTGATTTTATTTTTTTTGTATCCATTGTAACCATTTTTTTTTTCTAATAGCAATGTAGCGCTGTGTTTAAACTCTTACTGTGGCAGTACCTATGTTTGGCCACCAGAGGGAGACAAGCGCGATAAGAAGACACTGAACATTGGGACTACGTTTCCCGGCATGCTTTGCAAACAGACAGGAAGTAGGTGGGACACAGACGCTGTACATCCTGAGCCTAGTGGAGAGCACGCCAGAGCGCGCCAGGGAGTGCATGAGAGAGGACGCAGTGCTGCAGAGCGGAACCGTGACTAGGCCGGAGCGCAAGTGTGGCCTATCAGGATTCGAGTGGGGTCATCCTGCCTTGCCAAAAGGAGCCTTACTCATTGATAGACATCACCCAAGTTGTTATCCAGACAAGCTGAGGACCTCGAGTGAGGAGTACCGCGAGTCCATTGGATGGGAGAGCAGGCGGTAGCTGGACAAGTCCGGGCCGGAGCACAGAAAGCCTGACCACCTATCCAGTAGCCGGTATCCCAGCGAGGAAACGAGCGGAGAGACGTCCTGGGTCAGCGGAGCCTTGGTGATCAAACGGATGGGTGAGAGGCCTCCAAGGCCGGTTTTACAAAAGCTCAAGCAAGCACGCTGTTGTTTATTTCTGAAACCCACAGGGCCCCAACTTGACTAGTCGAAGACATCGCTTAAAAGATTCACTGGCCAGTTGAATAGTACCCGGGTACCATAACACACACATACACTCACAGTTCGGGACTTAACCTGTTCGGGACTCACTCCCTAGTATCCGAAAGAGGAGCAAAGATTCGCATCTTATTTTGTTTTCCGCTGCGCGTTTCTCGTAATTACGAAGCATTGTATTTTTCTGTTCGGTCGCGTATTTTTCAGAAATACGAAGTCTCGCATTTCTTTTTCCCGCTGCGCGTTTACCGCAATACGAAATACTGTATATATATATCTACGAACACCGTGTCTTATTATATGCCTTTTACTTCAGTAAACTATATAATTTATAAAATCCACAACGGTGCTGGAGTATATTTATTCCCTAGTGCGGGGAGACTGACCCGTGGTTCATTTTCAGCGGCTCCTCCGGGAGTGAGCGCTACAGCAATTTTTCTTTTTTTTCTGTAACAGACCTTTTTATTATCATTCAAAAGAACTTACAGATGAAACTCTAAAAATTAGAATATGGTGCAAAAGTTCATTTATTTCAGTAATGCAAGTTAAAAGGTGAAAGTAATATCTGAGACTCATTACATGCAAAGCAAGATAGTTCAAGCCGTGATTTGTCATAATTGTGATGATTCTGGTTACAGCTCATGAAAACCCCAAATCCACAATCTCAGAAAATGAGAATATTACATGCAATCAATAAAACAAGTATGGTACATAGAACAATATGGGACCTCTGAAAAGTATAAGCTGCAGATGTACTCGGTACTTGGTTTGCAGTAATTCCTGCCTCAATGTGGCAATGTGGCATGGAAGCTATCAGCCTGTGTCGCTGCTGAGGTGTTATGGAAGACCAGGATGCTTCAATAGCGGCCTTCAGCTCTTCTGCATTGTTCGGTCTCATGTCTCTCATCTTTCTCTTGGCAATGCCCCATAGATTCTCCAAGGGGTTCAGGTCAGGCGAGTTTTCTGGCCAATCAAGCACAGTAATCCCAGGTCATTGAAGCAGGTTTTGGTGCTTTTGGCAGTGTGGGCAGGTGCCAAGTCCTGCTGGAAAATGAAGTCAGCATCCCCATAAAGCTGGTCTGCGGAAGGAAGCATGAAGTGCTCCAAAATCTCCTGCTAGACGGCTGCGTTGACCCTGCACTTAATGAAGCACAGTGGACCAACACCAGCAGGATGACATGGCTCCCTAAATCAACACAGACTGTGGAAATTTAACACTGGACTTCAAGCATCTTGCAGAGTGTGCCTCTCCATTCTTCCTTGAAGAGAAATAATAGTCTCCAATTGTCCGTCCTTAACCCCTAAGACCCTGTCTTAGGCACACCTTGAGTTAACTCTCATTCTGCGCAGGAGAGAGAGAGAAATCAAAACACACGAGGCATTTTTTTGTCTGGCATCCCTCTCTCTGCCTTCCAACGGTTCTTGACACTTATTTATACCCTGTGTCAAGGCGCTGGCTCTTTATTTCATTAGTTCATTTCAAAACATAACATCGTTCATTGGCTAGTTTCAATACAGGTCTGGTGACACATTTCTGGACAGTCCCGTGGCTCGGCATGTGATTTCTTGTGACATGCTATCTCTTGAGAAATGCTAGCCATCAGTTCATTTCTTCAGACATTTCTAAAGAACATTTCTAAAGATCAGTATCTTAAAGACATTTCACAAAAACATTTCTAAACATCTTGAGAAATGAGCCCCAGTCCTAATATACTGCTGATTATCAATTTATCTTAAATTAATATTATAATTCACGGGTGTTATTTAACTACTTATAGGGTCCTTCTTATAGGTCAGCAGATGGTGGTCTGAGGATTCCTTTTCCTTCAATCCCCTCTTAGAATCATAGTATGATCATACTATTTGATTCTTTCTTTGTTTCATCTATCTACTGTAAGTTAGTATGGGTTGGGGAGCGAGACCCTCAATACCCATGTGGATCAATATAGAACCAGCGGGAGCTGTACCTGCCACGGAACGGGTAACACATGGCAGTCTCCCAGTGCCTATTTATCTTCCTAACCTACCTTTTTCAGCCAATATCATGTCCAGAGCCATCCGGTTCTGGAACGTCATAATGGATGTGGATTGTAGTTGGTCAGCGAGGCCCTGTAAAGCTTCGCGAGTATAATTAACAAATCTCTGCTGGTTATAATATAAATAGTTAATCAATCTACATTCTTATTAATAGTAACAAGAGGTGCTAGGAATGACTCAAACCCTGCCTTTACCTGATCCCTTGCTTTAAATTCATCAGGGACCCCTCTTGGTACCCCTATAGCATCAATATAGACATGCGGATCAAGACTACCTTGTGGGCTTGGGACTTCCCTTTTCCTGCGACGTGAGCTAATATTTGGAATTTCCTCAGGATCCGAAACAATATGAAATCCCATTATGGCCTTAGCTAGGGCACATTCACCTGACCATTGAAGGGGCAGTCGCGCCCTAATCTTGAGGTCTCCACATATCCAGTAGAGATCCCCAATCAGAAAAACTTGATTCTGTAACTTAATACTGTTGATATTGCTATAATTGGCACAATAACCCTCGGGAAGAAGGTGAGGTTCCTACCTTTTTCTACTGACCTATAGCAGGTATAGTTCCCTGGGTAAACATGTATCCCTTCTCCTGGTTGTGGGAGGCGTGTTAGTATGGGGTAGCTATTCTTCAATATTCACATAAACTCTGGCTATCAGTGGTGTTAGTATATAAACTAAGAAAACATTCTTCTACATCTTGCGGAATATTAAAAGGTACGGTGCCTAGATGTGGCCTAGCAGCACCACACACATAACAATTTGTACGGTTATTGTTTAGGGCACTAAATTTTACCCATTCTAGCCAAACATTTACATCTGAAAATCCTGTTTCCATTACTATACTGTCTTCATAGGTGGGATTGGCTATTGATTTGGTGTTAGGTAGGAGAGGAGGAGGTCTCACTACCTCTCCATATTTCCTGGGTAGGAATGGGTTCTCTTCCTTCTTATAAATGGCCATATCTTGGAGTTTGAACTTGTATCGAGGGAATTTGGTTGTGGCGGTTGCGTATATTCCCATTACATAGACACCCGTGTCGGCCTGGGAAGGGTGTTGTATAGTTAGCGTCAATTGTACTGACTGAGCTCCGCTTCTGATTGAGCACCGCCACCCACCTCTCCAATCAAAGTCATACGATTTAATAGGCTTTGTCCCTCGGAACTGCGTCGTCGTGCGGCGCTATCTGGTTTATATCCCATCTGTTAACTTCGGCATAAGAGGTACCATATCCCATATTGCCCGTGTCCCACCCCACTGCGCCCCAATAATCACAATTATGTCCCCAGTACTCATCGGTTACACATATATATACAGTTGCCTTGTACAGTATCATACTGCAGTAATGGTGGACAATAAAAAAAAACAGTGGCCAGACAGTGATGGTTTGGGTTGGGGTTCTTTCTGGTAGGGGGTGTGGACAATAGGGGTTGTGACATATGTTCCGAAGGGGGGGGGGGAAACATATTATTTCAGTCTTTTTCTTCCCCCACATGCGTCTCCATACTCTTCGAAAAGGATCATTGGTTGTCATCTTCTCTTTGTTGGAAACCAGGGCTATCTGCCCTCGTGAGTGTCTCTTGTTGAGTCCTTTGTTGAATCCGCTTGCTCGAGAGGTCTTTTGAATCCGCTTGACTCGAGAGGGTCCCTTGTTGAATCCGCTTGACTCGAGAGGGTCCCTTGTTGAATCACTTGACTCGAGAGGCGTGGAATCCAGACTGGGCTGTCCTCTGTCAGTATAGCTGTGCGGGTTACGGTTACTCCGTGGTCTCTGGTCCATAGGCGAAATCCTCTGGTCTTTTTCCTTTCTGTAGCCGCTTTACCAGCACCTTGTCTCCTGGATTAAATGGGTGGGTAGGTTTGTCTGAAAGAAAGGGGAACTTAAATATAACTTCGTCTCTGGTTGTCTCGAGGGTTGAGATCAGCTGCCTAACATATTCATCCCTTATCTGCTCTAAGTCCCCTGTCTCCACTGTTAGCCTACCTGTAGACCATGGTAATGGAAAGGGTCTGCCCATAAGTATCTCGAAGGGGGAGTAGCCTGTGTTCCTATTAACCGCCATTCTGATTTCAGCCAGAATGATGGGGAGTACCAATTTCCAATTCTTTAGCTCTTCTGTGGTTGCATATTTTTGTAAAGTACAAAATAATTGGTCCCTATCCATTGTGGAGGTCGCAAAACCGGCATTACTAGTTTAGCTATGTCCTGTTGTGCTGCTCATTTAGCTGCTTGGTCAGCCAGATGATTCCCTTTTGGAATAGGATCTGACGCTCTGGTGTGTGCTCTACAATGTAACACCGCTATCTGAGAGGGCATAAGAATGCTTGCTAGGAGGTCCGTGACCAGGGTCGAATGGGAAATCTTCTTGCCATCTGCGGCCACAAATCCCCTCTTTTCCCATATCGTCCCATGGTCATGGACCACACCATAAACATATTTGGAGTCAGTGTATATCGTGACAGGTCTACCCGCATAGAGCCTGCATGCTCGTGTTAATGCAATCAGTTCTGCTGCCTGGGCAGACTGGTAGGGTACAGGCCCTGACTCTAGAACAGTGTCAGGGAGTTGAACCTACTGCATAGCCTGCATAATAAGTGTTGTCATTGGGGCGGGTACAGGAGCCGTCAACAAAGACAACATCTGCGTCCGGAACAGGTGTTGACATGAGATCAGTGCGGGGTGCAGTTTCAGACTCAATGGAGAGAGCACAGTCATGTTCGAGTGGGATGGTATCTGAGGGATTCTTAAGACCCAGTAAAGCGTTTAGGATTGGTGCTGGACCAGAGACACTTGAACTGTATGCTATGTGCAGTGCAGGGTTGCTTAGCAGTGTGACTTCATATCCACTAAAGCGCTGTGACATGTGCCGTGTATGTATGCCCTTAAGTAAAAACAAAACATCATGGGTTGTGGGTAGATGAGGATCGTACCCTAATGTGTATTGGCTTGCCATACTAACGACCATTGCACATGCTGCCAGGGCACGCAAACAGGCCGGCATCCCTTGTACCGTTACTGGCAAAATCTTTGAAAAAAATGCTATGGGGCTCAACCGGCCCCCCATGTTCTTGCGTCAGTACCCCGGCCTTGGTTGTACAATTGTCCCTTGCAAACAGATGAAATGAAAGTACATAATCAGGGAGGCCTAGCGCGGGGCTTATTAACATCATTGCATTTCTGAGAACCTTAAAAGCATTTAACATTTCATTAGACCACGTTATCACATTGGATTGACCCAACAGGGTGGCTTGTCTCAGAATGTTATCATAATAGGAGCAGTCAGGGATCCACTGTCTGCAATAGTTTATCATGTCTAAGAATGACAACATGTCCTTCTTAGTTTTCGGGTTGACCAGGCCCGTGACAGACTGGACTCTCTTCTGACTGATGCTCCGTTCCCCCTGTCTGAGAAACAAACCTAAATATTCAACTTGCATTTGACACCACTGAACATTTCATTTTAAGGGAAACCTTGTACCCACATTCCTGTAACCAACGAGGAAGTGATTTACCATCCTCCCGGCAGGCCTCCTCTGATGTGCATACGAGGAGATCATCCACGTATTGCAGCAGGACAGAACATGGCTGGGGTGCCAGAATTTCAGAGTGGCCTGCAGTACAATACTGTAGACCACCGGGGCATCAATGTACCCCTGAGATAACCTTTTCCATATAAATTGGGTGCCTTCAAATGAAAATGCAAAAAGCAATGCCGTTTCCTGGATGTACAGGGATGCTAAAAAATGCATTCTTCAGGTCAATTACAGAAAAAATGTGTATGTGTCGCTGGTATTGATGACAGAAGTGACGTGACATCTGGGACAATTGGCGCAATTAGAATCACTAGGGAATTAACTGCGCGCAAGTCTTGAACGAACCTGACAGTCCCGTCAGCTTTGTTCACGGGGTTAATTGGGGTACTGAAGGGGAAGATTACAGGTTCCAGGATACCATCCTGTAGAAACTGGTCAATCATAGGACGTAGTCCGTCCTCTTTCTCTTTTTGACAATGTTTAAAAATTCTATTAATATCTTCTATTCCTATCGCCTTTTTAAGTAACTTATTCCCACGGTCATAAATGGAAAATGGGTTTTGTTGGTGTTATTCTCATATCTTAAGGGCTTATTAATGGCGATCCTTTGTTATATGCGAGTGGCCATAATAACGAAAGCAGTATATATTCTTCTGCTTTTTTTTTTCTATTTTCTCTTTTACTTCCTCTTTTTCTTCTACTCTTATCTCGTCTATCATTTTTATGTCCCTAGTATCTTCTATTTGTGGTTTACTAGGGGCTGACGATGTACATTCGATTGCTGCAACAGCACCGAGTATTTCGGTGTCTTGGAAACCAGCAAGTGAAGGATACATTGAGTATTTGTAAGAGGGCCCCAGTCCGCTCGTGGGACTTCCTGTTTTCTCCGTAATATGCTTAATTCTATTTGATGTAATCTGGCGCTGTCAGAGGACAATGGGGTCCCTCTTCTACATTGTTTCACCATTAATCATTGTTCCCCCCTCCCTAATTTCATATATGTCATATCCCTTGAGGGTCTCCTGCATAGTGGGGCCATGCCTCGGTGTCACCAAGACATAAGCCCTTTCACTATATCCATATAGAATGGGCTGTGGTCTCCCTGTCTGAGGAAAGGATCACAACGCCCACTGCTTCTGTCCATCCCGCCATACTATCTATCCATGGGTTAATTAAATAGCAATCTGTGCCCCCTACTCGTGCTACATAATCTTTACAAAACTCTCCTATTTTCAGTAAGGGATATTCTTTAACCTTGCTACTTTGAATACCCATGGTTAGTTGAACAATTGAATAATCAGGCAGGTAAAATAGAGAAAGAAAGAAAAAAGAGAGGCTCTTCACAGTGCTCGAAAAGAAAAACAATTTAAATTCTTACTATATATATAATCTCTATGCTACATGGATCAACAAAAAATGAGCTAATTTAAGGATAAGTAATAAAAACTTATTTAGTGAATCCTCCCCTAATCTCGAGAATCAAACTTCTAATCTTTTACTTTTATTTTGTAGTTATATAATTCCTTCATATCATAAACAAAAATTTATAAACCACAATCCATTAGTATATAAAAACTAGCTTCACAATATATATATATCCGGTTAGTAACTGCATACATGACCAACGTCATCCACCCCATCAGTCAGCAACTAACACACAAATGGCCAACAAACACCTCTGCTTAATACAACATACACCTCACAGCAAACAATGTCCAACCAGTCAGCTCTTATATATATATATACACAGTACCATCAGTATACAAAGGGGCAAAAGTCTGCATACTTTACAGATTTTCCTGCCACCCAATTAACTTATCACTCTAATAATATATACTTTAACAATATATACATATACATAACGACTTTTCCGCCTCACCTTGCGGATTGTTCGTTATTTTAACTTATAACTCTATTATCACAACTGATGGACGTCTGTTTTACCTTACAGATCGTTCAGCAGTGAATCTTAACACTCTAATATTCTTATACTGTAATATTCTTATACTCTAATATTCTTACACTCTAAATATTTTTATACTCTATACATTTTATGAGGGTTAACGCAAGGTGTGATCAATTGGACATATAATGTCCCTTCTATTGAGTGTGGTCCCTGACCCACTCCATCTTTAAATAAACGGCCCGTGGCAACGTTTTTTTTAAACTATAGGACATGGACAACTAACTTTTAGTTCGAGATGAACGCTGTCATTGCCCTCATCCAGACAAGACAATATACTCACCAGGACGAGGGGTGACTGTTCATTCAGCAGTACCTCCAGATTGAAGAGAAATAATGGTCTCCAATTGTCCGTCCTTAACCCCTAAGACCCTGTCTTAGGCACACCTTGAGTTAACTCTCATTCTGCGCAGGAGAGGAGAGAAATCAAAACACACGAGGCTTTTTTTGTCTGGCATCCCTCTCTCTGCCTTCCAACGGTTCTTGACACTTATTTATACCCTGTGTCAAGGCGCTGGCTCTTTATTTCATTAGTTCATTTCAAAACATAACATCGTTCATTGGCCAGTTTCAATACAGGTCTGGTGACACATTTCTGGACAGTCCCGTGGCCTCGGCATGTGATTTCTTGTGACATGCTATCTCTTGAGAAATGCTAGCCATCAGTTCATTTCTTCAGACATTTCTAAAGAACATTTCTAAAGACCAGTATCTAAAGACATTTCAAAGAACATTTCTAAGATCAGTATCTAAAGACATTTCAAAAAAACATTCTAAACATCTTGAGAAATGAGCCCCAGTCCTAATATACTGCTGATTATCAATTTATCTTAAATTAATATTATAATTCACGGGGTGTTATTTAACTACTTATAGGGTCCTTCTTATAGGTCAGCAGATGGTGGTCTGAGGATTCCTTTTCCTTCATTCCTCCATACTCTGGCTTCTTGGTTTCCAAAGGAGATGTAAAACATTGCTCTCATCAGAAAAGAGGACTTTGGAGCCGCTGAGCAACAGACCAGGTGTGTTTTTCTTTAGCCCAGGTAAGACGCTTCTGACGTTGTTTGTTGTTCAGGAGCGGCTTGACAAGAGGAATATGACATTTGAAGCCCATGTCCAGGATCCGTCTGTGTGCGGTGGCTCTTGATGCACTGACTCCAGCCTCAGTCCACTCCTTGTGAAAGTCCAACACTTTTGAATGGCTTTTTACTGACAATCCTCTCCAGGCTGCGGTCATCCCTGCTGCTTGTGCACCTTTTTCTTCCACACTTTTCCCTTCGACATAACTTTCTATTAATGTGCTTTGATACAGCACTTTGGGAACATCCAGCTTCTTTTGCAATGACCTTTTGAGGCTTTGCCTCCTTATGGAGGGTGTCAATGATGGTTTTCTGCACAACTGTCAGGTCAGCAGTCTTTCCCATGATTGTGATTCCCACTGAACCAGACTGAGAGACCATTTAAAGGCTCAGGAACCCTTTGCAGGTGTTATGGCTGAATTAGCCGATTAGAGTGGGACACTTTGAGCCTAGAATATATTGCACCTTTTCACAATATTCTAATTTTCTGAGATTGTGGATTTGGGGTTTTCATGAGCTGTAACCATAATCCTCACAATTATAACAAATCACGGCTTGAACTATCTTGCTTTGCATGTAATGAGTCTATCACATATATTCGTTTCACCTTTTAAGTTGCATTACTGAAATAAATGAACTTATGCACGATATTCAAATTTTTCGAGTTTCACCTGTATATGTTAATTCCAGATATTTTCATTCAGTAGATTTCTTTAAAACAGCAAACGACAGGTTTGCAGCAGCATTCGGTGGCTGATTCCCTGCTCTTCAGGGACCCTGTGGTGAATTCACTGGGGAAATTTGATTCCCCAAAGTGCGGGGAACAACAGAACACTGAAATGTCTGCGTCATTTCATTGCTCTGTGAATATCCTCTTTCTGGTGTTTTTTTTGCCACCCCATGGAAAGTGCCAGCCTAGGCCTTGCCTACCCAGGACATACTTGAAAATGAGAGAATGTATCCTTCCTGGTAAAAAAATTTTTTTAGGGTGTCACCCTAGGGGTGGTGTCACCTGGTGCGGGCCACACCCCCCGCACCCCCCTAGCGACGCCCCTGGGTGGCAGCTTCCCTGAAATGCTCTTAAACACCAGGCTGGAAAGGTGAAGGGTGCGTTTAGACTCCAGCGATGGCCAGTTTAGCTCTTTTAACATGTCACAACGGTGGGTCATGTAGTTACATTGTAATGCAAAGCGATAGAAGGAGTTATACAATGTAGTAAGTTTCTGAAGGTGTTGTGGTGTTTGCGGGGCAGCTGCATACACTAAATCTCCGTAATCAATAGCCGGCATAAGCATTTGTTGTACAATCTGCTTTCTTACTGCGGGGCTCAGGCAGGATTTGTTTCTGTACAGGGCACCTAGTTTGGGGTAGAGTTTAGATGAGAGTTTTTCGATGTGGGGGCCGGATAGATTAGGGTCCAACCACATACCTAGATATTTTTGAGAAGTGACTGTGGTCAGCGTGCCATTTGATTTTGTCCCAACACATAGATGGGGATTTTGCAATTTGTGTAGTTTAGGTTTTGTTCCAAAGAGCATCGTTACAGTTTTGTCAGTATTTAGAAAAAGTTTGTGTTTTTTGATCCACTTTTCTACCTCTGTGAATTGTTCTTGCAGCACGGCCTCCAGCTGCGGGGATTTGGTTTGCTGGTATAGATTACGGTGTCGTCTGCGTACATATGTACAGTTGAGGCTTTGCAGACGTTGGGCAGATCATTTATGAATATTGTGAATAGCAGGGGGCCTAGTATTGAGCCTTGGGGTACACCGCAAGTGACTGGGAGCGGGAGGGAGGAGCTGCCAGAAATTGACACATATTGTGATCGGTCGGATACATATGATTGAAACCAGGTTAGCGTGTGATCACCAATGCCAGAGTTTTTAAGTTTTTCTAACATTTCTAACAAGATGCCATGGTCTACTGTGTCAAGGCCTTGGCAAAATCAAGGAAGATGGCTCCAGTTGATGGCGGTTGTAGTTGAGTGATTTAGATGAAAGCATGATTGATCCGGGGTTAAGTAGTTCCAATATTGATAATAATCACGCAATTGCGTGTAGACGCATTTTTCCAAAATTTTTGACATCACAGGGAGCAACGATATCGGACGGTAGATGGATACCAAAGTACTGTCACCACCTTTATGGATAGGTACCACTCTCGCAGTCTTCCAGAGTTTGGGTATGTATCCAGTCGCCAGTGTTTAATTTATTAGGGTTGCGACAGGATTTGCAATTGCCGGCGCACTGATTTTCAGCAGCATTGCTGGGGTTTTATCAGGTCCAGACTGGTATTTAATTTTTTGCTTATGGAGAAGTTTAGTAACGACACTGACAGGCACTGGTCTAAAACTGAATTCCTGTCTGATACAGGGACTTTGCACAGTTGAAGGGCATTGCGCTCCCCATGTTAAGTATAGGGAGCGCAAAGTGTTAATCAGCGCTGGTATTACAATGTCCCAACGCTGATTAACGCCTGGCTCTGGTCAACGAAAAGTTAACCAGAGCCAGAACCTGGTGTTATCGGATTCCACTTCTGCAGAAACCATGACAAAAACCATCACATACTTACCCTCTGTCCCGAGGTGAGGACCGTGGCTTCTACCGCCTCCTCTGACCGGCGGGATCAGGGAAAGACTGGGGGAAAAATTCCCCCTAGTCTTTCCCTTCGTATCCCTACGCCGACCGGCTGGATCTCACGAGGCGAGATCCGGCTGGTCACGTGACCGCCTGCGTCTTACTCAATGGAGTCCTATGGACTCCATAGAGAGGATGCGCGCGGCTGCGCTTAGCGGGCGCAAACAATGCAGGCAGCATTGTTTGCGCATGCATTGTAATCCCCCGGTAAAACGGGGGCTGTAGGAGGGAAAACTGCGGGCGCAGTGTTTTCTCCCTACCGCCCCCGTTTTAGCGTGGGGATTATAATAGTGCACAAAGTGTTTTACCAGGAAGGATACATTGAGATTTCTCTCGTTTTCTAGTATGTCCTGGGTTCAAGAACATTGAATTGTTACAGTTGTTACAGTAACAAGTACTTCTGCAGCGCCAACAGATTCCATAGTGCTTTACAATGTGGAAACACAAACAGCAGACTTACATGATACAAGAGGAAATAGTACTGGGGCAACTAAAACAAATGGGAGCAGAGGGAAGGTGAAACTGGTGGCCAGAAGAGTATTGTGGGGATTGCATGGGAAGGAAGAGAAGTTTGGGCTCAGTAAGAGTAATTAGCGAGAGAAGTGGAGACATCTGGAAAGGAGAGATGAAATTAGGGACTGGCCCTGGGTGGGCGGGTGGGTTGGGGCAGCAGAGAGAAGAGATGGAGTTGAGTCTGAGTATGCTGTTGAAATAGAATGAGGTTAGTCACAATGCACAGATAGACACTATTTACAATTTGTGGGGGGAGGGAGGAGAAGGAGGGAAAAACAAACAGGGGCCTCACTTTTGAGCATTGACTAAAGTCATGGAACATGGAGAAATATAAAATGAAACCTCGCCAGAAATAAAGAGTCATTACATCAAAATGTAAAGCATTATGCACTGTTTTGATGCAAGAACCAGGGATAACGTTTGTTTTGTGAGTTGTTGAAGGAAGGTGTGACATGCATCATTTTGGGGTGCATGGACCTGGAGATGTATTTGGGAGGTCCTGGCCTGATGTTCTATATTATTTCCTTGCCCTCTCGTGTGCAGAGTGTTTCTGTAATCTGTATTATGTATGAATGATGTTATTGTCTATCGTTATGGTCCATGTGTATCTATTGATATCTGCTGTATATTTGTGTAGTTTTGTTAATCTGTGATGTCAGGCAAACACTGCCCCATTATCTGACATTTTAGACTGTAATCTTGTTTACCATCCACAGCTGTCATTATCCTGTCTTGTCTAGGAATGTTAATGTTGAGCAAATGTTTATCCCATTACCTGCTCTAGTCTAAATATGTCCCAAATGCTGTGAAGCAAAAGGAGCAGTAACATCAGAAACCCTCACAACATTTTTTAGGGGAGGTTTTGTATATGTAAATAACCAATGTTTGACCACATAAAATAAATTGGTTCCTGTCACCAATAAAGGCAGTTCCATTTTGACCCTGAAAACCTCCAGATCTACAGCCTCGCCTTATTTCTGGGGGATGCTAGCAAGGCTGTTTACGTGTCCTGGTCCTTAAACTTCATCTAAGGACTGGAGAAAGGCATTAGAGTCTGCTATGGAGCGCATGGGGATCTGGCAAGGAAGCTGTATTGACAGATGTGACCTGTTTGGGGTGCTGAGATCTGTTACAGAGGGGATCTTGAGTTAATTGAAGTGGTAGAGGCCAAAACAGTGATTGAATTTAAGCAAGCATGGGATAGGCATAAGGCTATCCTAAACAAAAGATAAATCCAGGTAAAGTATCCATGTAATTGGGCAGACTAGATGGGCCGAAAGGTTCTTATCTGACGACATTTTTCTATGTTTCTAAACAATGTAACAGGATTCACCTTTAAACCAAGACCACAGTGACCACGGAAAATAGTTTTATATGTGGATCTTCGATCAGTGGGGGACACCAATGAGTTCCAACCAGTTCAGGGCATAAGACTATAGGATAAGTTTTAATTTGCCATTGTCAAAGAAGTGGGTAATCAATCGATAATGGTGGTAAATGCAAACGTTACGTTTGATATCACCAAAGGCAACGCTGCATCAAAAAGGGCCTTCAACTTTTACAATGAATCTGGAGACATTCATCTTGTTGACATCAAGATACTTCTTCTGCTCTTCCGGACCAAGACTTCGTGGAACTTGATCTAGGGAAGGTGAATCCACAAAAGGCATTTATTGCAGGGCACAGCACTCGAATACTACACTAAGCTCTAAGCCTAGGTGCAGTGTATGGGCCAGTAGGAAGTGGGTGGCTTGCGCCAACAAATTGTACTCACAGATGCATTGACACAAACCAAAAGGGAATCTGCAATTAGTACTTCAGTTCATGCATCAAGGTCTATATTTGTTGACTTTGTTTTGGGCAAGTCAACAAATCGCCCAAAATTTGGACAAATTTCAATTCATACAAACACATTACAGAACTTATGTACGTAGTAAGGACCACACTGGATAGTGCTTGGGATGTGGCCGAGAGTGTGGATCTCACATGAATTTGAACGAACCAGCCATAGTGTGGGTCACAGGCAAACTTGCATGATCCAGCCATGATTGGTTATTGGAAGGTGATCCTATATCCATCAGGGAGAACCTTTGTTGTCATCATTAACCTATAGAGATGTAACAATGGCACTGCATGGGTCAGCCAAGGTCATTCTTTGACTGTTGCCTAGCTGATGGTGCCCCATCTATAACAAGTATGAAAGGAAGGTAGAAGATGGTATTTCAAATTACTCTTATTCAAGCCACATCAGATATTTAAAAAAAATATATTAAAAAGTCCATTTTAGCCATACTTTTAAACGTCTCCTCTTTTTGAAATGTCACTTTAATGACACATCTTTGCCCATTATCCCAGCATGTTCAAGTGTGCCTGGGAAACATTGAGTGATACATTAAGCTGCCATGCGGAAGTAAAAAACGGAAATCTAAAGCTTTGATTTATAATGAAAAAGAATGTACAGCTAACCATTATAATTATTTTTTTGTTCTTTAAGTGCCACACAATCTGGCTGGAGTGTACAATTAGTGCTACTCTTGGATGAAATAGATGGTCCTGGCACTCGTCCTAATGATATGCCATGTCAGTACTTAAAGCCTTAATAGAAGGAAACAAGGGCCTTGTGCATTTTAAAAAAATAAAAGTTTAGTGTATGCATAAAAAGAAAGTCTTTTTAAAAAAATATATATATTTTTGGAGATTAAAGAAGGTCGAATTAATCCTAAAATACATTCCCTTTTATAAACACTCCTTTCCGTGCAGGCTATTCACGGAAGCATTGTGGCGACAATTTATTTTGTACTGTTTAATGTCTAGAAAAGATCTGGAAACAAATGCATAAAAAAAGGAAGTCCTTAAAAAACATGCTCAAACTAAATTATTTATTTATAAGTATTTTGCCAGGAAGGATACATTGAGATTTCTCTCGTTTTCAGTATGTCCTGGATTCAAGGACATTTAATTGTTACAGAAATACAAAGTACTAAATGCAAGATATTAAAAACAAAAACACAAATATACAGATTAACCCAGAAAATAAATATGTAGGAATTAGGAAATATAGTCACTATGTTACAGATTTACAGGCGCATTCTGTATATAGTCACTGTGTTACATGTTTACAGGTGCATTCTGTATATAGTCACTATGTTACATGTTTACAGGCGCATTCTGTATATAGTCACTGTGTTACATGTTTACAGGTGCATTCTGTATATAGTCACTGTGTTACGTGTTTACAGGTGCATTCTGTTTATAGTCACTATGTTACATGTTACAGGTGCATTCTGTATTTAGTCACTGTGTACATGTTTACAGGTGCATTCTGTATATAGTCACTGTGTACATGTTTACAGGCGCATTCTGTATAAGTCACTATGTTACATGTTTACAGATGCATTCGGAATATAGCACTATGTTACATGTTTACAATGCACGGAATATAGTCACTATGACATGTTTTACAGGTGCATTCTGTATATAGTCACTATTTACATTTTACACTCGTAATGTCACAACACCACCATTCGGAATATGTCAAACATGTTTTACAGGTGTGCACTATATAGTCACATGTTTGCATTCTGTATATAGTCACTATTGTTACATGTTTACAGATGCATTCGGAATATAGTCCTATGTTACATGTTTACAGGATGCATTCTGATATAGTCACTATGTTACATGTTTACAGGTGCATTCTGTATATAGTCACTATGTTACATGTTTACAGGTGCATTCTGTATATTAGTCACTGTGTTAACATGTTTGTTTACAGGTGCATTCTGTATATAGTCACTGTGTTACGTGTTTACAGGTGCATTCTGTATATAGTCACTGAGTTACATGTTTACAGGTGCATTCTGAAAATAGTCACTATGTTACATGTTTACAGATGCATTCGGAATATAGTCACTATGTTACATGTTTACAGGTGCATTCTGTATATAGTCACTATGTTACATGTTTACAGGTGCATTCTGTATATAGTCACTATGTTACATGTTTACAGGTGCGTTCTGTATATAGTCACTGTGTTACATGTTTACAGGTGCATTCTGTATATAGAATCAGAGAGTGTACACTATACAGTGTGGGCGCATGCTAAATTAATCTAGCGTTTAGATAAATAAAGTGCTAATAAATAGTCAAGTGCTAATAAATAGTCAGATGCTGCCTATAACATGGTTAAAAAAACACATATAAAACAACCAAAATATGTGTCATAAAAGGACAAAGGTGAAAGCAAAACCATACGGCGCAACCAGTTTAGTTAATAGGTGAACATGCAAAAACTTATATCAGTAATGCTGAAAGAAAGTGCAACAGTGCTTGATATCAGTTTATAATATCATAATTCTTAAAAGTGCACGTGCTTGGAGTTAATTCCAAAGATAAAGTCCAATATATGAAAAAGTGCTCAAGTGTATAATTGTCCAATACTCAAGAAAATCAGAAGGAGGGATGTGTTGATCTTCTCTAAAGTGCTGGTCTCAAATTCGTTTATTCATCAATGTTCCTCAAAAAAAACACATCGAAGAACAATAATAGTGCAGATAATCATCACAGGGTTGGTCAAAATGTTTTAGCCAGAGTATAGACCACTCACATTTACGAGAGCCCACAAGGTCCCGGCTCAAGGAAAGAAAGCCTTTGGCCAAATACAGGGTGGCACTCCCCTTCTTTCATCCGTAATGAATACTAGATAAAACAGAATGAATCGGGAGACGGCACTCCCATAGCATAAAACTGTATATAGAGGATGATAGAGATAAAAAGGGGGTGGACCGCACTCACCAGTTCTGGAGCCTCACGATATTTAGGCTCAATGGAAATAGCCTTGGGCACTCTTAAAGGTGGAGACCCGAACCCCTTTATCTCAACAACAGATATTCCATGTATAAAAAATAAATAAATCGGAGAAAGTAGCGAATAAAGGGTTATAAAACCAATCTAATTTATTTAAAAGCAAGCAATAATAAAATAGGACAGAAAGTCTACCGAGACGCATTTCGGCTTAATAAAGCCTTCCTCAGTCGGTATGAAACTCGGTAATGTCCATATATGTGCTAAATAGCAATGTAATTATACACTTGAGCACTTTTTTCATATATTGGACTTTATCTTTGGAATTAACTCCAAGCACGTGCACTTTTAAGAATTATGATATTATAAACTGATATCAAGCACTGTTGCACTTTCTTTCAGCATTACTGATATAAGTTTTTGCATGTTCACCTATTAACTAAACTGGTTGCGCTGTAAGGTTTTGCTTTCGCATTCTGTATATAGTCACTATGTTACATGTTCACAGGTGCATTCTGTATATAGTCAGTATGTTACATGCTTACAGGTTCATTTTGTATATAGTCACTATGTTACATGTTTACAGGTGCATTCTGTATATAGTCACTATGTTACATGTTTACAGGTGCATTCTGTATATAGTCACTGTGTTACATGTTTACAGGTGCATTCTGTATATAGTCACTTACATGTTTACGGGTGCATTCTGTATGTAGTCACTATGTTACATGTTTACAGGTGCATTCTGTATATAGTCACTGTGTTACATGGTCACAGGTGCATTCCGTATTGAGGTATGTTAATAGAGATGTCTTAAGGGATTTTAGACTGGGGGAAGATTTGATGGCGTCTGGGAGGTTATTCCATAATTGTGGTGCACTGTAGGAAAATGAGGATCGAGCCACTTGCTTTTTGTATTGTGGTATTGTAAGTGAGGTGCTGGTCCTGGATCGGAGGTTATAGGATGAGGGAACTGCTGTGGGAAGCAGTCTATTCAGGTAGGGTGGTAGCTTCCCAGAAAAGCTCTTAAACACCAGTTTGGAAAGGTGAAGGGTGCATCTAGATTCCAGCGACGGCCAGTTTAGCTCTTTTAACATGTCACAATGGTGGGTCATGTAGTTACATTGTAGCACAAAGCGGCAGAATGAGTTATACACTGTAGTAAGTTTATGAAGGTGTGTTTGAGGGGTGGCTGCATACATTACATCTCCGTATACAATAGCCGGCATAAGCATTTGTTGTATGCCTGTTCAGATTTACATGCAGCTGAATTCAGACGTCTGTGGATGAGTTGATGCTCCAGTCAGCATTACAGAGCCATTTGCAATAGCAGGGTTAAAAATTAAAGCTAGAGCTAAGAGTAAAAGTTAAGTTACTATTGTGCTTGGTTTAGGATTCGGGTTAATTTTAGGGTTAGGGTTAGAGTTACATTTAGGGTTGACCATCAATGAGGAGTCAGTAAGTTCTTACCAGCCCCAGATGCTGCAGCTCTCCAGGAAATGTGTTGATATCTTGGTGGGGTGGTTCTGGGTGACATGGCGGGACCATAAGACAAACTGCACAGGGTTTGACAAGGGCCAGGAACTTCTGGAGCCATTGGGCCCCTGAACATATTATAGGCTGTCACCCCCTGCTGGCAGCCCCACAGATGCCCACAGATCCCATTATAATTACCAGTTCACTTATTAATTCAAAAATCTTGGGTGGAATAGGGTAGACATGTACGATTTGCGTGGGACCAATTCTGAAATATCGAATTGTTTACCGAATAAAGAGAAATCAAATCAATCTGAATTATTCTGATTATAATCGTTCAGGTCCAAATACAATTGGAAAAATTCTGATTTAATCAGAATAGGCAAAAAAAGGTAACCCTAACCTAATCCTACACGTAACCCTAGCGCTAAAAATCATATGATACCCAGAAACTGTAACCCTAACCATATCCCTAACCTAATCCTAGCACTAAACCTTTCCCTAACTCTAGCCTCACCATAGTCCTGAGCCTAATCGTATGACATACAGAAACTGTCGCACTAACCTAACCCTAAGCTAACCCTAACCCTAATTCTCACCCTAAGCCCCCAAACCAGTTTTCTTAAGTATTATACATCATGGTCAAGATAGAATATTGGAAACTGATGAATATATTGGATGTTTCCAATATTCCAAATTGGTCCGATACCAAAATATTGGAAGCTCCCGATATTCCAAATCAGATGATTCTGACTATTTCCAAATCCGATATTTTTTGGATTCCAAAACAATCTGAACAGAGGACGCCAGCACAGGCGCCGATCATAATTTCTGGGACATTGGCTATAAAAGGTGACATGTAACCTATTACTTTTATACACTTGAGAAAGACTGAGGTCGATACGTGTTGGGTGGAAACGTATCTTCTAAGCTATTTCCTTTTTATTTGAATAAATGTGGCCACCTGTTGGGCCTTTTTGATACGAGGATGGGTATTTTCTTTATATGGTACCCACGCTGGCTTAACCTTTCTCCAACGACCACAGTATATATGTCACCAGCGATAACACACCCATTGTAGACCAGGGAACAGCGTGACCGAGTATGGAGGTGGTGAGGAGAAAAAGTGATCAAAGCGATTATTTGTGCTCTTACAGTTTAGAGCCAACTGTCCAATGGCTCATCAATGAGTGAGTGGATTTCCTGCAGTGGGATTCACTGTACTGGATGTTCTGCACAATGTGTGTCCCATCTTCTCTGTTGTAGGATATAGAGGTGTGCACATTCGTTTCGTAATGAATCGCAATTAGTAGGAAAATTCATTCATTTGTGTTTCAGAACAACTTCCGAACAGTGTTACTTTTAGTCATTTGGTTTTTTTTGCGTTTTTTAGTTGATTAAATAAGATTTTAGTTGATTAAAACTACAGTAAATTTAGTCTAGTAAAATAAAACTAGACTAAAAATAAAACAATTCAGATGGCTAAAATTTGACTAAAATTAAATGGCATTGTAGTCAAAAGACTATCACTAAAATTAAATCAAAATTTGCTGTCAAAATTAACACTGCTTCACACTTTAACTAAGCCCATTAAATTTTTATAGATTAAATTTACTGCAGTTTTTGGGCTCTATTACATTCTTCGCGCAAACGTTAACGCGTGCGCAAAAATGCATTAACGCGAGGGGCAAAACCCTTTGCGGAAAAAATGCGCGTTAACGTCTACCGCAGGTGAACCTGCGCGAACCCTTTGTGAGCGTAATGTACGTTGCACGTCCTATACTTAACATTGTGAGCGCAAATGCGTTTGCGCGCTGGTACGTGGATGGTATTACAATCTATGCGCAAAACGCACAGCGTTTGCGCGCATAATTTTAACGTCTTTTAAAAGCTGGTGTTAATGTCAAATCTGAACGTTCTGGCCGAAACCAAATACACCAGCCCGAAAAAAATACAGCAACGTATAGTTATACATTCTACACATACCCAAACAATAAAATGTAGAAGTTGTACGCTTTTTTATTATTGCTGCAGCATATATACTCAGATTGATTTTGACAGGCGCAAAAACTGAACGGGAGACAATTGTGGTTCTTAATTCTGATTGGCTGAATTACGTGAAAAAACAGTCCGCAAACCAATTTCTGCGTGCAACGTTAACCCTTTCGCTGCGGAGGACGCGCTCAGCGCATCCACCCGCAGGTACGTTCCTTGCGGTGGACGCGCTGAGCGCGTCCTCACTTTGGGGCCAGCGTTCGGCCGGGTTCCGGCCGATCGCTGGCCCCCCCGGTGCGGGCTGACATCCTCGATGTCAGCCCAGCACCCGGAACCACCGCCGGAGTAATTAGGTGTCATCGCGGGGGCGCGATGACACCTAATTCAGGCGCCCCCCCGCATGTGCGGAGGAGGCGCCTGAAAGGGAGGGGGGGAGGTCCTTCGGACCTCTCTCCCTCCCGATCGACGGCGTGCAGGGGGTTAACCCAGGCACCGTTTGGAAGGGCACAGCCTGCCCTTCCAAATGGTACCTGGCATTAACCCCATGGGGGCCGGATCACGAATCGGTGCCGAAAAGCGCCGGTTCGTGATCCTTTCCCGGAGCTGTCCGACATCTTGGATGTCGGCCAAGCTTCCGGGAATGCCCCCTGAGGACTGGCGTCATCGTGCATAGCACGATGACGCCAGTCCTGGAGTTAACCCCTAAATGTCACCAATGGTGGAGATAGGGGGTTCCAATGAACCCCCTATCTCCCGATCCGTGGCAGTTAGGTGTTAATGTTTGGTATTGTTGGATCGGCCAGAGCATGGCCGTTCCAACAATACCAAACTTGACTAAGAAAAAAGTTGTAGAAAAAAAATATATATATATTAAAAAAAATTATAAAAAAAAAATAAACAAGTATTGTTCCCATTTGAATTATAATGTGAACAATAATGCTGCACTAACGATTTTTGTACGCGGTGCGTTTGTTAAAATTCGCGTAATTTTCCCCAAAAAAAATGTAACGAGACCCCATCTCTAATTTTTTTAACAAGCGCACCCCATACAAAATATAACCGCAATTGCTCGCATGTTAAAATGTGAAAAAAACACTTTACACATTGTAAATTATTGAAAATTCATATTTTATTGCATTTTTTGTTATAATATACAGACAGGTCATGACGTATACATATAATAATGACATATTATGAATCTGCCGAGTCTGACGGAAAGAACGATATATAATATGTCTGGTCATATACTAAAATAAGCCTTCAAAACGCGGTTAAACATGATGAGCAAAATCGGTAAAAATGACCTCAGCACAGGGGCGGGAAATGCCTCAGCAGCGAAAGGGTTAATGCGCACGCGTTTTTGCGCGTCTTTTTGACGGATGAAAAAATGAACGTGGATGGTAATACCAGCATTAATTTACGCGCGTTAATGTTTAACGCTTCGCGCACAAATTAGCGCAGCTTTTTTGCGCAAGGAATGTAATAGAGCCCTTAGTCGAGTAAAATCTTATTATAAATAGTCAACTAAAACTAGACTAAAATGGAAGAAATTCAGATGACTAAAATGTGACTTAAATTAACACTGCTTCCGAAATAACAGATCGATTTCAACCGAATTGAAATGAAAAGGAAACAGTATATATCAAAATTGATTCGTTATACTGTTTCACGACAGAACCATTGATTAAATGATTTCTGAGCAGAATTTGATTTATTGGGGTTTTATTTAGCAATCTGTAACAACTATCGAATCGACCCCAAATTACAATACATTCATGTACTAAAGCAAACGACATTATGAAACGAATCAGATTCATTTGACGGTTTCACAAAGCACAACGTCCCTGTAAATTGGCCTGTGGTGCTGAATCTGTTGTTAGCACCACAGGCCAATGGACAGCTCAACATTTAACCCTAGCTTGCCATTTAACAGCAGGATTTGTTCTATTTGGGTTTTATTTAGTGATTTCGACTCAAAATGAATGATAATAGTGAAGTAGACTGGAAATCAACTATCGAATCGATCTTAACTTACAATGGGTTGTTTTTCATAACACAATTTTATGGGATTTTCACATAAAACAGCTGCAGGAAGCATACAATACAATGGGGTTTTTAGTAATCCGATATGCCAAATGAAACTAAACAAAATAACGAAACAAATAACGAAACTAAATCACGAAAACCAAATTATTTTGAAACAAAACAAAATGAATATTCCAGCAGTGCACACCGCTACTAGGATACACCTGCACAAGTGGAATTTTGGATTCAAATTCAACACATACGAACCTATATGTGCGAGGACTCTGCTTTATAAAATGACATTTTTGTCATCGTGACTGACCATACAAAACACTCAATAGTCATTTCTGTCTCTAATAAGATCCTGTAAGTCATGTTTATGTGAAAATAACACGAATTCCTGGAAATACACATGGTCAGCTTCCTGGAAAATAATTACCAATACATTATTTGCTAAAGAGACTTTTGCATTGATTAGAGTTTTGTGTGTTTACATAGGATTCCAGCACTGAGCACGCACAGTACAGGTCACTGCGGCTTCACCCATACATCCTTTATTACACATTTACTAATTACCGGCTAAATGTAAAAAAAAAAAGCATAAAAATTTGTTTTACTGTTTAATAATCAAGTGTACCAAGATCTTGTTATACAGTTTTCATAATAAGTATTTTAACCCTTGCATTACCAAAAAAATATGTATACACGCATTTTATTGTAATACAATGAAACATAAAAATTATCAGCTAAAATAAAATTTTCATACATTTTAATGCAAGCTTAGTGTTCTCCATGTGAGATCTCACTCCTGTCCCCCAGTATTACTGTAAAGAAGCTACAAGGAGCATCTGCCACCCTCACTGTAACAAAAAGCTCAAGAAACTTTGCTGTTTCGTTACATAACCTAGGCAGGATTTGGCAGAATTCAAGGAGAGCTGTGGGGTCAATTGCTGCTGTACATGGATAACATATAATGAGTTTAAATCCCTGTACAGTACAGACAGAGTACAGATACAAGGTGTTGCTGTAGTTGCCAAACACAGGCATTATGCAGCACATACAGATAAAAGGTGTTGCTGTAATTGCCATACACACACACAGGCATTATGCGGCACATACAGATACAAGGTGTTGCTGTAATTGCTATACACAGGCATTATGCAGCACATACAGATACAAGGTGTTGCTGTAATTGCCATACACAGGCATTATGCAGCACATACAGATATATGCATTGCTAATAATCTAATTCTGATCACTACAAATCCCCATAAGCAGGAGATCTCACCATTTTATTATCTGTCTGCAGCACATTTACTGCATCTGCCTGTATGCTGATAATGCAGACCCTGTGTAAGCAGGAGATCTCAGCATTTTATTATCTGTCTGCAGCACATTTATTGCATCTGCCTGTATGCTGATAATGCAGACCCGTGTAAGCAGGAGATCTCACCATTTTATTATCTATCTGCAGCACATTTACTGTTCACAAAGACCATTTCTGCCTGTATGCCGATAATGCAGACCCTGTGTGACATTGTGCCAGATAAGGGACGTCATCTAGAGTTTACAACCTTTCATCCCAGTGATATATCTGCCTGTATGGTGATAATGCAGAACCTGTGTGACATTGTGCCAGATAAGGGACACCATCTAGAGTTTACAACCTTTCATCCCAGTGATATATCTGCCTGTATGCTGATAATGCAGACCCTGTGTGACATTGTGCCTGATAAGGGACGCCATCTGGAGTTTATAACCTTTCATGCCAGTAATATTCCTTTAAAAGGATGAACGAGTACATACCAACAAATCAGCACAATCGCTGCTTTAATAAATAAAGTAATAAAAAAAAAATCTTTCTTCGAACTAGTATTTCCTAACTCCTTCAGTATCAAGTTATATTACATAAAACCATTGCCGGACCCTGTGGGTTTATGAAACCTGATTTTCCATTAGATACACCGTAAATATATGCAGAGGTGTCCCACTTTATCCTTTCACTGTAGGTAACCCTAGCTGACAGGCAGTCCCTCTGCTGGCCACAAACTGCTACTACATGTACATTTCAGCTTGAGCTCTGTGTTTCCTCGAAAGAAATTAACAGGACTCAAAGCTTTTCAAATCATTTTTTGAAGCGTTGATGTTTTATGGGCATGTTCTGGAGCTCACCTGTAAATAGATTTATTTTGCAATAAATGAAACGCCTTTGCATTGCTCCAATATAAGGCAGGATCGGTTACACGTGTCGCAGTACCTAAAGGAAATTTTGAAGCATGAGCATACTAGATAATAGTAATGAAGGGGTTAAATATTTTCAGCTCACATGATCTGGATGCGGTTGCATACACGGAGGTTCTGTGAAGTTTCCCATTTAATTTAATGCGATGGAAAAACGCATTAACACTTGTCACTGAGCTCGTAGTTTTTTATGGACAGCCTGAAACGAGAGAGATTCCTACATTATTGTTTCGTCTTATCGTCTACATAAGGGCTGTCAAACTCATGGCCCGCCAGATGTTGATGCCTACAATTCCCAGAATTCTTTCAATGCAGTAGATGGCCAGAGAATCATGGGAATTGTAGTTCAGAAACTTAGGGGAAACCGGAGTTTGACCACCCTTGTCCACATGGTAGCTCTACAAACATGGCACGGCTCCATATCCGTCGCCGCACCCAACAGATTGTGCTGGCGGAGAAACAGAAAAACAGTTTCTATCAGGGTTATCCAAAGAGATTCGAAAAGTCACTGCACGTTCGGTGACTTTTTGTTCTCTTCAATTCGGTTCTTTTTGCCGATTCCATTTCGGTGACCCTGCGGTGTATTCAGCAAACAGCACAGGGTCCCCGAATTGCAGGGAAAAGCTAACCGCAAACCTGACGAAAACTAACCGAATGCACGCTGAAAACAAGCAAAAACATCTGGATTAACCTTCGAAAAAGCCGAACAGGAGCCGAACAGGAGCCGAATCACACAGAGCCGAAGCAGCTGTGACGTAGAGGAGGCAGTGAATAAATTAGCAAAACCATTTGTATGAATCTGGGAAAAAGAAACGCTGTTTGCAAAGAAACTACTGAGCGAAAATGTCTGAAATTTTCACAGGAGATCCAGGGAATGATAATAAAGAGGGCTGTTACAAAAAAAATAAGTAAACTGAAAAAAAAATCAAAAAAAAAATCGGACTTTTAAAAAAAGAAAAAAAAAATCAGAAAAATGCTTAAAGTATCCTAAAAAATCTATAAATAAAGAGACTTTTTGCTGCAGAATTTTATAATGAACGGTTTATTAGATATTGAATTAAAACGGGAATATTTTTAACATTGAAGCCTATGGGATTCTCCTGAATAAATTTGCCGAATTAAACCACCGAATGGCAGGACATTAGGGGAACCTTTCACTGCTGGTTTGTGTTCTCTGAATAGCCGAAGCATTGCTTTTTCATGGGGATTTCACTGCCCTCGAACAGGCACCAAACAGGCACCGTATGTTCAGGCAATTCGCCAGGATTTGGAGAATTGCCTGCTCTCTGATAGCCGAATGGTCAGGAAAGGTAACCGAACGCTGAATTTCAGTGTTCGGTTACCTTTCTCAAGCAATTCGGATCTCTTTGGATAACCCTGTGTGTTTAAAGGGACACTAAAGCTTATATAAGTAACAACTAGATTACTTGTGCAATAAAATAAAAACACATTATAAAAACACATGCTGCTGTTTTTTTTCTTTGTTTGAAGTGATTGTTGCATGTAAAAAGGAAAAATAAAGTAAGGTTTTGATCTCTTCTTTCCATTTTGTGTATATTTCACTTAATGCAAAATTTACCAAGAGCTTTGTGGCTCTTGTTTATTTAATCTACAGCATTTAACAGTTAATGATGTGGAGGAGGGAATCTTTAAATAAGGGAGCAGGGGGTATATAGTTCATAAGGTTACCTGACATAAGAGCTGTCAGCTGAATGAGATAGGACATGGAGTTTAAAAGACTTCTAATCTACCACCTGGTGATATCCTTTGAATACATCCCACACAATACAATGATGTGACCGATTCATTCCATTCTGTGGCCAAAGCCACACAGTGAGGAGCAAGTAGTGGAAAGATGCAACACAAAATATCACACAATGGATGCACCCAGTGACACATATAGAGGAAAATATCACACAATGGATGCACCCAGTGACACATATAGAGGAAAATATCACACAATGGATGCACCCAGTGACACATATAGAAGAAAATATCACACAATGGATGCACCCAGTGACACATATATAGGAAAATATCACACAATGGATGCACCCAGTGACACATATAGAAGAAAATATCACACAATGGATGCACCCAGTGACACATATATAGGAAAATATCACACAATGGATGCACCCAGTGACACATATAGAGGAAAATATCACACGATGGATGCACCCAGTGACACATATAAACGAAAATATCACACAATGGATGCACCCAGTGACACATATAGAGGAAAATATCACACAATGGATACACCCAGTGACACGTATAGAGGAAAATATCACACAATGGATGCGCCCAGTGACACAAATAGAGGAAAATATCACACAATGGATGCACCCAGTGACACATATAGAGAAAAATATCACACAATGGATGCACCCAGTGACACATATAGAGGAAAATATCACACAATGGATGCACCCAGTGACACCTATAGAGGATAATATCACACAATGGATGCACCCAGTGACACATATAGAGGAAAATATCACACAATGGATGCACCCAGTGACACATATAGAGGGAAATATTTTCTTAAGTAAACATACAAGAGAAAAACAAAGCGCATGTAAGAAATCAGCAACATCTAATACACACAATAAGGACATTGCATTTTTTGGTTGTACTGGCCCTTTAATATTATGTTACGATCTTTGGTCTACATCATTTTGGGGGTCACTCGCCACATAGTAACTAATAATAAGTAAACATGGGTTTGGGGGGTCACTCGCCACATAGTAACTAATAATAAGTAAACATGTGTTTTGGGGTCACTCGCCACATAGTAACTAATAATAAGTAAACATGTGTTTTGGGGTCACTCGCCACATAGTAACTAATAATAAGTAAACATGTGTTTTGGGGTCACTCGCCACATAGTAACTAATAATAAGTAAACATGTTATTTGGGGGTCACTCGCCACATAGTAACTAATAATAAGTAAACATGTTATTTGGGGGTCACTCGCCACATAGTAACTAATAATAAGTAAACATGTTATTTGGGGGTCACTCGCCACATAGTAACTAATAATAAGTAAACATGTGATTTGGGGGTCACTCGCCACATAGTAACTAATAATAAGTAAACATGTTATTTGGGGGTCACTCGCCACATAGTAACTAATAATAAGTAAACATGTTATTTGGGGGTCACTCGCCACATAGTAACTAATAATAAGTAAACATGTTATTTGGGGGTCACTCGCCACATAGTAACTAATAATAAGTAAACATGTTATTTGGGGGTCACTCGCCACATAGTAACTAATAATAAGTAAACATGTGATTTGGGGGTCACTCGCCACATAGTAACTAATAATAAGTAAACATGTGATTTGGGGGTCACTCGCCACATAGTAACTAATAATAAGTAAACATGTTGTTTGGGGGTCACTCGCCACATAGTAACTAATAATAAGTAAACATGTGATTTGGGGGTCACTCGCCACATAGTAACTAATAATAAGTAAACATGTGATTTGGGGGTCACTCGCCACATAGTAACTAATAATAAGTAAACATGTGATTTGGGGGTCACTCGCCACATAGTAACTAATAATAAGTAAACATGTGATTTGGGGGTCACTCGCCACATAGTAACTAATAATAAGTAAACATGTGATTTGGGGGTCACTCGCCACATAGTAACTAATAATAAGGAAATATGTGTTTTGGGGTCACACGCCACATAGTAACTAATAATAAGGAAATATGTGTTTTGGGGTCACTCGCCACATAGTAACTAATAATAAGGAAATATGTGTTTTGGGGTCACTCGCCACACATTATACTAGTTCACACTAAAACGTGAAAGTCAGAAAAGCACACGCTAAGGCTGGGGTCAGACGAGCGTAGTGTTCACGTCCGTGATTGCGCCTAAAAGTACGTCCGTGATAGCATGACAGGAAGCCCATCGGAGCCTGACACATGAAGTACGTCCGCACTGAACTGCGACGCACAACGGCCGCGGCCCACGGACGCAAGGCAGGCAAGAACGTACAACCGCTAGAACGGCCGCACAAAGTGCGCTGTGTCCGCAACGTCTGCATAGCTTTGTGTGTGAGTGATGGAACGTGGTCAGACGGACTGCATTTATACGTCCAGCATTTTTCACGGACAAAATGGTTTTGCTTTTTATTTTATTTTTCCTCCTACATCCGTCAAAATATACGTCAGTGAAAAAAACGGACTGTGTGACCACTACTGCGTCTTCCGTACTGACGTACGTCCGTGTGCACGGACGTACAGTCCGTAGAAATCACGCTCGTCTGACCCTAGCCTAAAGCAGCACCATTGAGCCTTTGCGTGTTAGTGGCGTGATAATATATTATAGCAGAGGAGGAGCGGTTCCAGTGTGTGAGTAGGGATGAGCCAAACACCCCCGAGTTCGGTTCGCATTCGAACTCAAACTTTTCAAAAGTTCGAATTCGAGCTCGAACTCGAACTCCATGCAAGTCAATGGGACTCAAAATTCGGTTTTTAGAGTGTCCTCCAAGAGGGCATATATGCTAGATATTTGCCATAAAAGGTGTATGGGGGTCCGGGTAGTGCCCTGGGGGACAGGAAACAAGGACAAAAAGTAAAAAAAAAAGTTTTTTAAGGGACAGTGAGTTTTCCATGAAATAAGGGTTAAAAATTAAAATGAAAAATTCCTTCAAATATTGTGCCTAGGAGGTCCCCATAACCTGCCCGTGAAGTGGCGTATTTCTAGGATGTATAGAAACACTTAAAAACAATGTCCGGGTCCGGGTAGTGCCCTGGGGGACAGGAAACAAGAACAAAAAGTTTTAAAAAAAGAAGTTTTTAACCCCCTTCACTGCTGACGACGTGTGGGACACATCCTCCATTACTCCCGCTGTATGCTGAGGAGGACGTGTCCCACACGTTATCAGCTTTGCGGGACCCCCGGCGGAGATACTCACCTCTCTGTCCGAGGTCCTGCAGCGTTCTGACTTCAGATGCTGAAGTCAAGCTCCTCTTGACGTAAATGACGTCATCGCGCCATACGCGATGACGTCATTTCCAGGCGACCCCCCGGCAATGCCGGGAGATCGCCTAGAAGGGAGGGGGGGATCCGTTCGGATCCCTCTCCCTCCCGATTGGGAGGTCCCACAAAAAAAAGCCAGGTACCGCTTAAAAGGGGAGAGTCTCTCCTTTTAAGCGGTGCCTGACTTTAACCCCTTAGGCACCGGGTCGCACTTCGGCGCCTTGCGGCGCCGAAGTGCGGCCTAGCTCCGATGGGGGCCGCCATCTTGGATCGCGGCTCCACTCCCGGGTCCCCCCTCACTGCCTGACGTCCTTAACGCATAGCGTGATGATGTCAGATAGCCGGGGAACCCCTAGCTGCCCGGAATACCCTGGTGGAGATAGGGGGTTCATTTGAGGGTTCACAGAGATGCTGTGAGGTTGTGTATAGAGATACTGTGAGGCTGTGTATAGAGATGCTGTGAGGCTGTGTATAGAGATGCTGTGAAGTTGTTTATAGAGATGCTGCGATTCTGTGTATAGAGATGCTGCGAGGTTGTGTATATTTGTGAATTTGATACATTGTCTGTAGACTGAGGGTGTCTGGAGGTGTCTCCTGAACATGTATCAAACAACACCTGTGCATCTGAGAAGTGTTCATTTCTCTACTAAATCTTCCTCTGATATGCGGTTTAACCCCTTAACCCTGCAATTCACTGCTGTGTGCTGAGCTAATTTTTACCGCTTTCGCTCATCATGTTTAAACGCGATTTGAAGCCACATTTTATTACATGACCCAGACATATTAGATATCGTTCTTTACGGCAGACTCCCCAGATTCATAATATATCATTTATATATGTATATGTCATGTCCTGCCTGTATATTATGACAAAAAATTCAATAAAAATTGAATTTTTAATCATCTGCAGCGTGTAAAGTGTTTTTGTATAGAGATGCTGTGTATAGAGATGCTGATGGGGCTGTGTATAGAGATGCTGTGAGGTTGTGTATAGAGATGCTGTGAGGTTGTGTATAGAGATGCCTTGTGGCGCCGAAGTGCGGCCTAGCTCCGGTGGGGGCTGCCATCTTGAATAGCGGCTCTACCCCGGGTCCCCCCTCACTGCCGGACGTCCTCACGCATAGCGTGATGACGTCCGATAGCCGGGGAACCCATAGCTGCCCGGAATCCCCTGGGGGAGATAGGGGGTTCATTTGAACCCCGATATCTCCAGAACCGTGGCAGCTATGGGGTCATGGAGGGTGTCAATCGAAAGGCATGAGCATGATACCCAACATGACAAGGTATAAAGTAAAAAAAATTATTAATGCAGCAATATTGTTCACATTTCAATTATAATGTGAACAATGATGCTGCACTAATGATTTTTTTCTATGGTGTGCGTTTGCTAAAAATCACATAATTCCCCCCAAAAAATTTAATAAGTCCCCATTTCTAATTTTTGTACAAGCACACCCCATAGAAAATATAACCGCAAATGTTCATGTGATAAAAGGTGAAAAAAACCACCACACAATATATATTGCCTATTGTACAGCGCTGCGGAATATGCTGGCGCTTTATAAATAAAGAATAATAATAATAATAATTCATTAGACCAGACTAATTAAAAGCACATGTTATTTCCAAACACTAACACCTGTTGTTTACGGCGTTTGAGAGCACAAGTCATTTAGAGGTGAGAATCTTTGCACGTAGACATTATTTTTTAATTCAATATTTAATAAACCGTTGCTTATAATATTCTGCAGTAAAGAGTCTCTTTATTTCTAGATTTTTCAGTATTTTTGAAGCATCTTTTATACTTTTTTCAAAAAACAAAATTTTCGAACTCGAACCGACACGCCAAAAAGTTCGAATTTCGTGAACTTTCGAACTGCCGATTTCGAGTCGAACTCCAAACTGATCGAACCAAACAGCTCATCCCTATGTGTGAGCTCATCTTGCTGCTCCATGTGCCGCAACATGCGTTTTCAGACGTGACCTGCCTATAAATCCCGTACGATATTGTTTATTGCTAGCAAAACATAAATCAATCTTTTTTTTGCACTCCCTGATCACCGTAAAAAAAGTAGCAAGAAAACTGCAATTATGCTAAAACCGAATAATCTATGACACCTCAGGAGGCAGTAGAGGGTTTAGTGCAGCCCCTGCCACAGCTGCGTGTGTGGCTGATTCAATTGTTCTGCATAATTTAACAGCACAAGTGAATTTTCTATCAACGAAGATTAAACAATAATAAATGAAACCATAAAAAATAAAACAACATCAATATAAATGTGTTTATATTAACGTCTTCTAGATGACTGATGAGCTCATGTAATTAAGTGTGTTAAATATGTTTTATAAACACCTCCTTGTGTCTATTTATGTTTATCTACCTATTTGGAACTCCTGCCCCTCTACCACCGACCCCTACACTATCTGCATCTCTCCCTCCCTCCTCTCGTCCCACATGATGGCCTCACATGAGCTCCTTTGTTTCCTCAGAACATCTTCTCCCTCTAACTCTCGTGCTGCCAATCACTCCCACTCTCACAAATCCCATTCCCACCTTCTCTTTCTCACCCTCCTGCTGTTACTCTATGCAGGTGACATATCCCCTAACCCTGGCCCCACAACACATCCAATACTTCCATCTCATCCTATCTCCATCGCACATAAATCACCTCCCTGCAAGCCCAGCAACCTCATTCCCATAATCCCTCAGCGCCTGTCCTCTTTCTCCTGCGCCCTCTGGAACGCTCGCTCTGTGTGCAACAAACTCACAGCAATCCATGACCTCTTCCTTTCAAACTCCTTCAACCTCCTAGCTTTAACTGAAACCTGGCTAACCCCCTCTGACATGGCCTCCGTTGCTGCTCTCTCACATGGCGTTCTACACTTGAGCCATACCCCCAGACCGGGTGAGAGAAATGGTGGCGGGGTCGGAATCCTGCTCTCTCCCACCTACACCTACCAGCATCTCCCTCCACCCCATCCCTATCCTTCTCCTCCTTCGAGACACACTGCATACACCTGTTCTCTCCTCTGGCCCTCAGGGTGGCAGTCATCTACCGCCCACCGGGACCAACCTCCCAGTTCTTTGACCACTTTGCTACCTGGCTTTCTCACTTCCTGTCTTCTAATCTTCCATGCCTAATTCTCGGGGACTTCAACATTCCCATTGACGATCCTTCCGCTCCTGCTGCCTCCAAACTTCTTTCACTCACGTCCTCCCTTGGTCTCACACAATCCTCCCTCCTCCCTACCCACCGCGATGGTCACGTTATTGACCTTGTCTTTTCCAACCTCTGCTCCATTTCTGAGTTCAACTGTCGCCCTTTCCCCATCTCTGACCACCACCTTCTCTCTTTCAACCTATCTGGACTTCCTAAACACCCTGCTCCCCCACCCCGCACACACACTCGCAGAAATCTACATGCTGTGGATCCCCATCAATTCTCCAATCTACTTCACCACCTCCCTCACACCTCATCCTTCACCTGCCCTGATGCTGCCACTAATCACTACAACACTACTCTTATCTCTGCTCTAGACACTCTTGCTCCTCTTCGACTCTGTAAGGCCCCACGCCACCAGCTCCAGCCCTGGCACACCCTCCAGACTCGCTACCTGCAAAGATGCTCCCGCACTGCAGAGCGTGCCTGGAGGAAATCTCGCTCTGAAGCTGATTTTGTTCACTTCAAGTTTATTCTCTGGTCATACACCTCTGCCCTCCACTTGGCCAAACAATCCTTCTTCTCATCTCTTATATCTACGCTGTCCTCCAACCCTAAACGGCTCTGGTCCACCTTCAACACCCTCCTCTACCCACCTGCACCTCCCCCCTCAGCTGCCTTCAGCGCTCAAGACCTGGCAGACTACTTCCTCAGTAAAACTCTAACTATCAGAAGCAACATCCCAACACAAGATAGTTATCTGCCACCTCCACTCCCAGAGGTCCCCTCTGTCACCCTCTGCCGCTTCCTCCCAGCCACTGAGGAGGAATCAATTCCTTATTGTCCGCCTCACATCTCACCACGTGCCCGCTCGACCCCATTCCCTCACATCTAATTCCTCCCCTCTCCTCCTCCCTCACCCCTGCTCTCACACACATCTTCAATCTATCTCTCTCCACTGGCTCCTTTCCATCCGCCTTCAAACACGCGCTAGTTACCCCTTTACTAAAGAAACCATCCCTCGATCCCAACTCTCCATCCAACTACCGCCCTGTATCCCTGCTTCCCTTCACATCAAAGCTCTTAGAAAAACTAGTCTTCAACCGCCTCTCCCTCTTCCTGTCCTCCAATTCCCTACTTGACCCCCTGCAATCTGACTTCCGTCCCCTACACTCAACTGAAACTGCCCTCACCAAAGTCACCAACGACCTCCTAACTGCTAAAACACACGGCCACTATTCTATTCTCATCCTGCTTGACCTCTCGGCTGCTTTTGACACTGTTGACCACCCCCTCCTTCTACAGACCCTTGACTCTCTGGGTCTCGGTGACACTGCACTTGCTTGGGTTGACTCCTATTTATCCAACAGGTCCTTCTGTGTGTCCTTTGCTGGTAACTCCTCCTCTTCATTGCCTCTATCTGTTGGTGTACCTCAAGGCTCAGTCCTTGGTCCTCTGCTCTTTTCCATCTACACCTCCTCCCTGGGCAAAATCATCAACAGCTTTGGCTTTAATTACCACCTCTACGCTGATGACACTCAGATCTACCTCTCTACCCCTGATCTCTGTCCCCCTGTCCTTTCAAAAGTCAGTGACTGTTTATCTGGCATCTCCTCCTGGATGGCCTCCCACCACCTAAAGATCAACATGTCAAAGACTGAGCTCCTACTTATTCCTCCCTCCAATGCCTCCCCACCTCCTGACTTCTCTATCACGGTGGAGGGTATCACCATCTCCCCATCAAACCAAGTTCGCTGTCTTGGAGTTACACTTGACTCTGCTCTTTCCTTCATCCCCCACATCAAGTCTCTTTCCTCCTCCTGCCGATACCAACTGCGTAATATTTCCAGAATTCGGCCATTTCTTACCGCTGTCACCACAAAACAACTCATACACGCCCTGGTAATCTCCTGACTCGACTATTGCAATAATCTCTTATCTGGCCTCCCTCTGTCCTGCCTCTCCCCCCTACAATCCATCCTGAACGCCTCCGCCAGGCTAATTCACCTCACCCGCCGCTCTGTCTCTGCCGCTCCCCTCTGTGAGTCCCTTCACTGGCTCCCCATTCACTGCAGAATTAAGTTCAAAATCCTTATCCTTACCTACAAAACCCTCACTTACTCAGCTCCCGACTACCTCTCCTCACTAATCACCAAATACACCCCAGCCCGCTCCCTAAGGTCAAACAGTGACCTGCGCCTAGCTTCTCCCAGCATCACCTCTTCCCATGATAGACTGCAGGATTTCTCACGCGCAGCCCCCACTCTCTGGAACGCTCTCCCTCGTACTGTCAGACTTTCCCCTAACTTCTCTTCCTTAAAATGCTGCCTTAAAATGTTCCTATTTAGGGAAGCCTACCACCCAACTCACTGACGCAACCATCAATCACTCTCACCTTACAGTCCTCTCCTCCTGTTTCCAACCCCAACCCTCCTAGATTGTGAGTTCCTACGGGAATAGGGCCCTCATCTCCTCCTGTACTGTTTGTCAAATGTTGTTCAATGTATTGTAACCCTGTCTATACTGTGCCTATTGTACAGCGCTGCGGAATATGCTGGCGCTTTATAAATAAAGAATAATAATAAATAATTTATCGTTATGTATGTATTGTGATAAGGTGAGGGGAATTGTGTGCAATGGTGTGTATATTCCCCCTTTGTTTTTGAGCAGGCATTGGGATGTTTGAATCCAGGAGGAAAAAATGTGTTTTAAATTGTTCCTCTGTGCTGCAAGGTTTCCCCACCTGCTAATTAAATGCCCTTAAATTTTTCCTGGGTGTGGGGAACCGGTGAGAAGGAAGCAAGGAGATTGATTGAGAGAGAGAGAGACAGACACACAGACAGTGTGAGAGAGATCAGCAGCAGCAGCAGCAAACACGGTGAAGCTCTGAGGTTGGCAAAGTTTTACTTTTGGTTATTTTTCCAAGGTAGTGAAGGACATTATATTGTTTAGTCAGAACTCATACGAGTTAGGCTTTGCTTTCTGTTATATTTTGTTTTGTTTGCTGGAGTGCCACAATAAAACTCAGCTATATAAAGAGACCCCCATATAACCTCCCCATATGCTTTGGCAATGCTAAAATGTATTTGGTCCTGCCAATAAAGCTTATTTTGACTTTATAGCTTTATATTTGACTGTTTCCGCACCATAATTGCCCTAGAGGACCGCGCTATAGCGCCACCAGTGACATATGGTGGAGGATGTGGGCATAGCGCCAACAGGTCTGTGGGCATAGAAGGTTGGAAAGTGCCTGGTGAAACCGTGTGGTGAACAGCTGAAGGCTTAATCAGCACGGTGCTGCTGCAAAGAAAAAAAAAGTATTCCTTGCACGTTTAAACACATTTCCTGTGGAACAGAAGCTGATCCACTGAACAAGTCAGTGGGGACACAATGCATCAGTGAGATAAAATTAAAAAGCAAATTTTTATTGTGGCCGTAAGCCAAAATCTAAAAACCAACATATGGTGATCACCAAAAAACATATACACGAGTGAAAATAAAAACAACAGGTATTCTTATTGGTGTTGAAATCAACATGTGTGTCTAATATACAATTTGCTGAAGACTATAATTGCGTCTAGATAAATAAGAGATTGATACATATATTCAAGCAACGCTAAGTCACACACACAGAGATAGTGGAATACTTGGTAATAACATGGCAATGTGAGCTGGGACAAAATTGGGCACAAATAACCCTCAGTTCATCATATATATTGGAAATAAGTGCCCCAAGGGAATCTACCACAAACTGCCTTCACTGTTGCCGTGCAAAAAACTAGTAGATGATAAAGCTGGATGGCAAAATGCCCACAATAAAGTTCAGAGTGACCAGCCGCAACAATCAGAGGTACTGTAGTGATAGGCCAAGCACTGGCAAAAAATTGAAAGAAAGGAGATTTGGGGGATGGGATAAATAGCTCACTTCCGATGAACGCACCCGACGCGCGTTTTGCCTTGCACAGGCTCGTCAGGAGTGCCGGGAATAGAAAATGAAATGTATGTGTATTTAAACCCACTTGCCAGTAGGCGCGTCCCGTAATCAGCCAATGAGGCTGTTGAAATACAAACAGTAGAGTGGCCGTCACTTAATTAGATGATGGACAAGAGACTAGTCCAATGGCAGAGCAATATTGACGATGTTGCTCAATGGTCGAATGATTGGCAGCTATATATTCCAACCAATGCCCTCTATTGCACACATAGCTCCACCCCTGTAAGATTGGCAGTAGAACAAGCCAATCGGTATACCGTATCAGTCCAATAGCTTGGAGATCCCCAAGCGCTCCGTAAAAACGGACACTATAGAACTATTTGGTGTGTTCCATCAAATCTGAAGGGTTACGCTATGGTTACAGTATACCGAGCTGTAAAGAAAATAAAAATACATAATAAAATGAAAAGACCTATTGCCGCCATAAGGCGGTGTGTGTTACAATAGTGTGCTGGTGTGGATCGCATGCACCTCATGGATTATATATAAGGGTGCACTAAAAAATTGGTGATCCTGTTGTTACCTATGGGCAACACTATAAACATAAAGAAGATTTTGTAATAGCCATATATTGGGTATGGACTAGCCCGAGATAGAGAACGATTGGGTGGTTTTAAAAGAAAAATTTATTGATGAAACCAATAATGATGGAAAGTACATAAACAGGAGAGAGGGAGGGGAAAATAATAAATACAGAACATGGGTGCCTTTTGTGTGCGTGGCAATATATCGGAGGTCTCTATGTACATACAACAGTTTGGACGGAAAATACATTAGTTGTAAATAAACATATATGTAAATAGTGAGTGATGGTACCAAACCTAAATGGTCTATCAAATGTATTACTATAAAGAGATCAAAAAGATAATTGTTCAATTGTAGAGTAGAAGAAATTGAGGTCAAGAAGCAGCTCTAAATCAATAGATTCTAAGAACATTTGGTACATATGTGTTTATTTGTAAAATAATTGATACAGTGGGAACCATTAGATTATTCTAGTGGATATCCGTTGCCAATTGGGACGTATAGTATAGAGGGAATTATAAAACCGCAACAATAAATTATAATGATGAAAAGCGGTAAAATGGTGATTAATCTGAATTTAAGACAAATGGATAATAGAAGTATGTATTCAATATATATATAATGTCATCTCAGAGGAGAAGTTAGATTATTATTATTATTATTATTAATTTATAAAGCGCCAGCATATTCCGCAGCGCTGTACAATAAGCACAGTACAGACAGGGTTACAATACATTGAACAACATTTGACAAACAGTACAGGAGGAGATGAGGGCCCTATTCCCGTAGGAACTCACAATCTAGGAGGGTTGGGGTTGGAAACAGGAGGAGAGGACTGTAAGGTGAGAGTGATTGATGGTTGCGTCAGTGAGTTGGGTGGTAGGCTCCCTAAATAGCAATGTTTTCAGGGAGCGTTTGAAGGAAGAGAAGTTAGGGGAAAGTCTGACAGCACGAGGGAGAGCGTTCCAGAGAGTGGGGGCTGCGCGTGAGAAGTCCTGCAGTCTATCATGGGAAGAGGTGATGCGGGGAGAAGCTAGGCGCAGGTCACTGTTTGACCTTAGGGAGCGGGCTGGGGTGTATTTGGTGATTAGTGAGGACAGGTAGTGGGGCGCTGAGTTAGTGAGGGTTTTGTAGGTAAGGATAAGGATTTTGAACTTAATTCTGCAGTGGATGGGGAGCCAGTGAAGGGACTCGCAGAGGGGAGCGGCAGAGACAGAGCGGCGGGTGAGGTGAATTAGCCTGGCGGAGGCGTTCAGGATGGATTGTAGGGGGGAGAGGCGGGACAGATGAGATACATGGCGGATATTAAATGAATGATGTATAATTGAAATCCTCATTCAACCCTTGTGGATATAACGTTTTAAGAGTATATATCCAAAATGATTCTCTACGACACAGGAACCTGTCAAAATTTCCTTTCCTAGGTCCCAAATGTACTTTTTCAATGGCTTGAAAAGTCAGGCAACTGGGGTCAGACTCATGTTGTAATCTTACATATCTAGATACTGACGTCTCTAATGAGTTATAGATGGAGTTGACATGTCGTAAAATTCTCCATCGAATTGTTGGATAGTTTTGCCTACATACTGTAGCCCACATTGGCAGGTAATCATATACAACACTATTTTGCTGGAACAATTCATATAATCTCTTATACTGTATTTCCTCTGTGTCACATTGCTTTGGAATGTATTGGATTTTTTAACGAAATTACATGCCTTACAGTGTGTACATTTATAAGTACCCTTTGGTTGTTGGAGCCACGTATGTGAGGTTTTCGCTGTTTTGAGGGAACTGTATGTTAAGTGTTCACGTAAGTTCTTAGATAGCCTAGCAGTGAAGGATGGTTTGGTAGAAAGAATGGTATCTAGAGGTTTCTCCATCCGAAGGATAGGCCAAAACTTTTCACAAATTGATTTGATTTTATACCAACCACTGTCGTAACTAGCTATAAATCTTAATTCAGTTTTGGTTTATTTTTTCCGAGTGAGTATTAACTCCTCTCTGGGGGTATGAAGTGCTCTCTGATAAGCACGTTTTGAGACATTTTTTGGGGTAACCTTTAGGTAGAAACATATTTTTTAGTAGGTCTGCTTCAATTTGGAAATCAATGTCAGTTGAGCAATTTCTCCTGGCACGGAGATATTGGCCGATGGGGATGCCTCTCTTCAGACTTGGCGGATGATGTGAAGTCCATTCAAGAAAGCTATTGGTGGCTGTTGGTTTTCTGTGAAGTTTGGTTGTGCTATGAGTGTTATCAATCGAAATAAGCAAGTCCAAAAACTCAATTTTATTACCACCTATCACTAAGGTTAATTGGAGGCTGATATCATTGGTGTTTAAGATAGTAAAGAATTCATTTAGATCCTCAACAGTCCCATGCCAGAGTATCAGGACGTCATCAATATACCTCATCCACCTGATGATATTACAGGTGAGATGAGATTTTTCATGCGTGAACACACATAATTTCTCCCACCATGCTAGATATAAATTAGCATAACTGGGGGCACAGCATGTTCCCATTGCCATGCCCCTTGTTTGTAAGTAAAACTTGCCATTAAACACAAAATAATTGTGACGCAATAGAAAATCCAACAGTAATTTCCTGTGGAGGCTCGTTTCTCCCCATTAGGCTGTCGTAATGGAGGATTTGGTGAAAGCCTTGGTACAGGCAACTGCTGTACAGCAAGAAACCAACCGCTTATTGGTGGGACAAGTGGAAAGCGTAAGGCAAGCTCAGCAGGAAGACAGAGCAATCTTCAAAAATGCTTTGCAGCAAGCCTTACAGCCTGCTATAGTAAGCCCCGCTGCGGACAGGGAATGGCGTATTCGACCAACTGACTTTCTGCACAAGCTGACTGAGGCAGATGATGTGGAGGCCTATCACACGACCTTTGAGCGGGTCGCCGACAGAGAAAATTGGCCCCTTGAACAGTGGGCAGGACTATTGGCTCCATGTCTGAGTGGGGAGTCCCAGAAAGCCTATGAGGATCTGTCTTACAGCCAAGCTCAGGATTACAAACGCCTGAAAAGAGAAATCTTAACGCGTATTGGAATAACCCCCACGCTACAAGCTCAAAGGTTTCATGAGTGGGCTTATGACTTGGAAAAGCCTACTAGGACTCAAATGTATGAGCTGCTGAAATTTGCGCATAAGTGGTTGCAACCAGAGATAAAATCGTTGAGATGCTGGTTATGGACCGCTTCCTCAGGAATTTGCCTACAGGGCTGCGACAGTGGGTCAGCCAAGGAGACCCAAAGGATCCCAGAGTCTAGAAGGGAAACTGCTAACGCAGAGGTGAAAAAGATGCTTGTGCTGGGCGTTATAGAAGTCTCGCAAAGCGAATGGAACAACCCAATTGTGTTGGTGCCCAAGCCGAACGGGGAAATAAGATTTTGTAATGACTTCCGTAAACTGAATTAAATATCTGTGACGTCCAGGGTTCCAGGAGGTGGGCAGGGGAAACCTGGTCGGGTGCCAGGAGTTCCGGTGTGTGTGCAGGCAATCAGAGGGTGGGGCGCACCCTGATGACGCAGCGTCGCCAAGCTTCAAAGGAGGAGCACGCACAGTAAGCCTTTGCCTTGTTGTGGACTTTCTTTCCCGCATCGCTACTTTACAAATTTGTTTGCTGACCTGTTGCTGACCCTGCTGTTCTGAGTACCCGAATTGTTGCCAACTTCTGCCTGTTTTATGACCATTCTCTCTCTTACTCCCTGTCTGTACTCTTGCCCTCTGGTGCTGTAGGTGTGTGTTGTATATCTCTATCATATACTGCTGTGCAGTACAAAGTGTCCTTGCGCTGCTTGCAAGGTTCTGTCTATACAACCATCCTTGCTCTGTGTTCCTGCTTGATTATCAGCTGCCGGTCATTAAAGTGTGTGCTGCATATCTCTGTTGTATACTGTTGTGCAGTATACTCTTTTTCAGTGTTGCCTTTTTCCCTGGCCTCTGTGGCTGCTAGAGGTTAGGGTTAGCGGTCCCGACCACTTCTAAGGATCGGAGGGATAGAGGTCTGTTGCCAGGGATCCTACCAGGTCTGTCCCGGGCAACGTCAGAATATCGAAGGTTGATGCCTACCCTATGCCTCGGGTTGATGAGCTAATCGAAAGGTTGGGTAGAGCCAGATACTTAAGCACGCTGGATTTGATCAAGGGCTACTGGCAGGTTCCCCAGTGAAAGCAAAGGAAAAGACAGCCTTTTCTACCCCTGAGGGTTTATTTCAGTACTGCCATCTGGGCTACATGGTGCTCCAGCCACAGCCCAGCATATGATGGATAGGATACTTAGGCCCCATCGAGAGTATGCAGCTGCATACCTTGATGACGTAGTGATTCACAGTGAGGACTGGGAAACACATCTGTCTAGGGTTCAGGCAGTAGTGGATAGTATCCCTTCTGCTGGTCTAACTGCTAACCCTGCAAAATGCTCTTTGGGTTTGGAAGAGGCCAAATATCTGGGATATACAATTGGCCACGGGCTCCTCAAACCCCAGCAAAGTAAGGTGGATGCCATTGCCAATTGGCCACGTCCCATCACCAAGAAGCAAGTGAGAGCTTTCCTGGTTTTAACCGGATATTCTCGTCGGTTTATTCCCAATTTTGCTACCATTGCCAGTCCTTTGACAGAGCTCACTAGAGCTAAAAACCCCATTATGGTCAAGTGGACCCCGGAAGCAGAACAGGCCTTTCAGATCCTGAAAGACGCTTTATGTGCAAGCCCTATTCTGGTAGCTCCAGATTTCTCAAAGCAATTTGTTGCACAAGCAGATGCGTCAGATGTGGATCTGGGTGCTGTTCTCTCTCAGGTGCATGGAGGAGAGGAACATCCAGTTATGTCCCTGAGCTGCAAGTTGGATTCTCACGAGCTGGCAGCTCCTCCCTCCCCCTCCCAGACACGTGCGGAGCCCCCCAAGTCTCAATACTCGGCCCCCTGCTATTCACGATATTCATAAACGATCTGCCCAACGTCTGCAAAGCCTCAACTGTACACATGTACGCAGACGACACCGTAATCTATACCAGCAAACCAAATCTCACGCAGCTGGAGGCCGTGCTGCAAGAACAATTCACAGAGGTAGAAAAGTGGATCAAACACAACAAACTTTTTCTAAATACTGACAAAACTGTCACCATGATCTTCGGAACAGCACCTAAACTACATAAAATGCAAAATCCCCATCTAAGTCTGAGGACAAAATCAAATGGCACGCTGACCACAGTCACTTCTCTCATATCTAGGTATGTGGCTAGAACCAAATCTATCCGTTGGCCCCCACATTGAAAAACTCTCATCTAAACTGTACCCCAAACTAAATGCCCTGTACAGAAACAAATCCTGCCTGAGCCCCGCGGTAAGAAAACAAATTGTACAACAAATGCTTATGCCGGCTATTGAATACGGAGATGTAGTGTATGCAGCCGCCCCGCAAACACACCTTCAGAAACTTACTACATTGTATAACTCATTCTGGCGCTTTGTGCTACAATGAAACTACACGACCCACCATTGTGACATGTTAAAAGAACTAAACTGGCCATCGCTGGAATCTAGACGCACCCTTCACCTTTCCAACCTGGTGTTTAAGAGCTTTTCTGGGAAGCTGCCACCTTACCTGAATAGACTGCTTCCCCCAGCAGTTCCCTCATCCTATAACCTCCGATCCAGGACCAGCACCTTACTTACAATACCACAATACAAAAAGAAAGTGTCTCGATCTTCATTTTCCTACAGAGCACCACAAATATGGAATAACCTCCCAGACGCCATCAAATCTTCCCCAAGTCTAAAGTCCCTTAAGAGCTCCCTATTAACATACCTCAATACAGAATGCGCTTGTAAACATGTAACATAGTGACTACATACAGAATGCACCTGTAAACATGTAACATAATGACTATATACAGAATGCACCTGTAAACATGTAACATAGTGACTATATACAGAATGCACCTGTGAACATGTAACACAGTGACTATATACAGAATGCGCCTGTAAACCTGTAACACAGTGACTATATACAGAATGCACCTGTGAACATGTAACACAGTGACTATATACAGAATGCACCTGTGAACATGTAACACAGTGAATGTATACAGAATGAACCCGTAAACATGTAACATACAGGGTTATTCAAAGACATCCGAATTGCTGGAGAAATTGCTGGAGAAATTCAGGGTACGGCTACCTTTCCTGGCCATTCGGCTATTCAGAGAGCAGGCAATTCACCAAATCCTGGCGAATTGCCTGCACATACGGTGCCTGTTCGGTGCCTGTTCGAGGGCAGTGAATTCCCCATAGAGAAGCAATGCTTCGTCTATTCAGAGAACAAAAACCAGCAGTAAAAAGTTGCCAAATTGCCCTGCCATTCGGTGGTTTCATGCGGCAGTTTTATTCAGGCGAATCCCATAGGTTTCCATGTTAAAAAATTTCCCGTTTTAATTCAATATCTAATAAACCGTTGATTATAATATTCTGCAGTAAGGAGTCTCTTTATTTATAGATTTTTTTAGGATATTTTAAGCACTTTTCAGGGTTTTTTTCTTAAAAAAATTTCCGATATTTTCTTTTATTATTTACTTTACTTCTTTTTTCTGTAACAGCCCTTTTTATTATCATTCATTGGATCATATGTAAATTTCAGACATTTTCGCTCAGTAGTTTCTTTGCAAACAGCGTTTCACTTTTCAAACATTTAAGCAAACGTTTTTTTCATTTATTCACTCCCTTTGTCTGCAGTGTCGGGTTTTTCCGGCGGCTGAGCTGCGTGTGATCAGCTCCTGCTCGGGTTTATCCGGCGTTTTTGGCGAAGTTAATCCAGATTTTTTTGTGGGTGTTCAGTGTGCCTTCGTCGGGTTTTGTGGTGAGTTGTCGGTGGGTTTGCGGTGACTTTTCCCTGCAATTCGGGGACCCTGTGGTGCTTGCTGAATACACTGCAGGGTTGCCGAAATGGGATCGCCAAATCGAACCGAATTGAAGAGAACGAAAAGTCACCGAACGTGCGGTGACCTTGATTCTTTTTGAATAACACTGACAGTGACTATATACAGAATGCACCTGTAAACATGTAACACAGTGACTATATACAGAATGCACCTGTAAACATGTAACACAGTGACTATATACAGAATGCACCTGTAAACATGTAACATAGTGACTATATTACAGAATGCACCTGTAAACATGTAACACAGTGACTATATACAGAATGCACCTGTAAACATGTAACACAGTGACTATATACAGAATGCACCTGTAAACATGTAACACAGTGACTATATACAGAATGCACCTGTAAACATGTAACACAGTGACTATATACAGAATGCACCTGTAAACATGTAACATAGTGACTATATACAGAATGCGCCTGTAAACATGTAACACAGTGACTATATACAGAATGCACCTGTAAACATGTAACATAGTGACTATATACAGAATGCACCTGTAAACACATAACACAGTGACTATATACAGAATGTGCCTGTAAACACGTAACATAGTGACTATATACAGAATGCACCTGTGAACATGTAACACAGTGACTATATACAGAATGCACCTGTAAACATGTAACACAGTGACTGTATACAGAATGAACCCGTAAACATGTAACATAGTGACTATATACAGAATGTGCCTGTAAACATGTAACATAGTGACTATATACAGAATGCACCTGTGAACATGTAACATAGTGACTATGTACAGAATGCGCCTGTAAACATGTAACACAGTGACTATATACAGAATGCACCTGTAAACATGTAACATAGTGACTATATACAGAATGCACCTGTAAACACATAACACAGTGACTATATACAGAATGTGCCTGTAAACATGTAACATAGTGACTATATACAGAATGCACCTGTGAACATGTAACACAGTGACTATATACAGAATGCACCTGTAAACATGTAACACAGTGACTGTATACAGAATGAGCCCGTAAACATGTAACATAGTGACTATATACAGAATGTGCCTGTAAACATGTAACATAGTGACTATATACAGAATGCACCTGTGAACATGTAACATAGTGACTATGTACAGAATGCGCCTGTAAACATGTAACACAGTGACTATATACAGAATGCACCTGTAAACATGTAACATAGTGACTATATACAGAATGCACCTGTAAACATGTAACACAGTGACTATATACAGAATGCACCTGTAAACATGTAACATAGTGACTATATACAGAATGCGCCTGTAAAATGTAACACAGTGACTATATACAGAATGCACCTGTAAACATGTAAACAGTGACTATATACAGAATGCACCTGTAAACATGTAACACAGTGACTATATACAGAATGCACCTGTTAACATGTAACATAGTGACTATATACAGAATGCGCCTGTAAACATGTAACACAGTGACTATATACAGAATGAACCCGTAAACATGTAACATACAGGGTTATTCAAAGACATCCGAATTGCTGGAGAAATTGCTGGAGAAATTCAGGGTACGGCTACCTTTCCTGGCCATTCGGCTATACAGAGAGCAGGCAATTCACCAAATCTTGGCGAATTGCCTGCACATACGGTGCCTGTACGGTGCCTGTTCGAGGGCAGTGAATTCCCCATAGAGAAGCAATGCTTCGTCTATTCAGAGAACAAAAACCAGCAGTGAAAAGTTGCCGAATTGCCCTGCCATTCGGTGGTTTCATGCGGCAGGTTTATTCAGGCGAATCCCATAGGCTTCAATGTTAAAAAATTTCCCGTTTTAATTCAATATCTAATAAACCGTTGATTATAATATTCTGCAGTAAGGAGTCTCTTTATTTATAGATTTTTTTTAGGATATTTTAAGCACTTTTCAGGTTTTTTTTCTTTAAAAAAATTTCCGATATTTTTTTTCATTATTTACTTTACTTCTTTTTTCTGTAACAGCCTTTTTTATTATCATTCATTGGATCATATGTAAATTTCAGACATTTTCGTTCAGTAGTTTCTTTGCAAACAGCGTTTCACTTTTCAAACATTTAAGCAAACGTTTTTTTTCATTTATTCACTCCCTTTGTCTACAGTGTAGGGTTTTTCCGGCGGCTAAGCTGCGTGTGATCAGCTCCTGCTCGGGTTTTTCCGGCGTTTTTGACAAAGTTAATCCAGATTTTTTTGTGGGTGTTCAGTGTGCCTTCGTCTGGTTTTGTGGTGAGTTGTCAGCGGGTTTGCGGTGACTTTTCCCTGCAATTCGGGGACTCCGTGGTGCTTGCTGAATACACCGCAGGGTTGCCGAAATGGGATCGCCAAATCGAACCGAATTGAAGAGAACGAAAAGTCACCGAACGTGTGGTGACCTTGATTCTTTTTGAATAACACTGACAGTGACTATATACAGAATGCACCTGTAAACATGTAACACAGTGACTATATACAGAATGCACCTGTACACATGTAACACAGTGACTATATACAGAATGCACCTGTAAACATGTAACACAGTGACTATATACAGAATGCACCTGTAAACATGTAACACAGTGACTATATACAGAATGCACCTGTAAACATGTAACACAGTGACTATATACAGAATGCGCCTGTAAACATGTAACATAGTGACTATATACAGAATGCACCTGTAAACATGTAACACAGTGACTATATACAGAGTGCACCTGTAAACATGTAACATAGTGACTATATACAGAATGCACCTGTAAACATGTAACATAGTAACTATATACAGAATGCACCTGTAAACATGTAACATATTGACTATATACAGAATGCGCCTGTAAACATGTAACACAGTGACTATATACAGAATGCACCTGTAAACATGTAACACAGTGACTATATACAGAATGCATCTGTAAACATGTAACACAGTGACTATATACAGAATGCACCTGTAAACATGTAACATAGTGACTATATACAGAATGCACCTGGAAACATGTAACACAGTGACTATATACAGAATGCACCTGTAAACATGTAACATAGTGACTATATACAGAATGCACCTGTAAACATGTAACATAGTGACTATATACAGAATGCACCTGTAAACATGTAACACAGTGACTATATACAGAATGCACCTGTAAACATGTAACATAGTGACTATATACAGAATGCACCTGTAAACATGTAACACAGTGACTATATACAGAATGCGCCTGTAAACATGTAACAGAGTGACTATATACAGAATGCACCTGTAAACATGTAACATAGTGACTATATACAGAATGCACCTGTAAACATGTAACATATTGACTATATACAGAATGCACCTGTAAACATGTAACACAGTGACTATATGCAGAATGCACCTGTAAGCATGTAACATACTGACTATATACAGAATGCCCCTGTAAACATGTAACATAGTGACTATATACAGAATGCACCTGTAAACATGTAACATAATGACTATATACAGAATGCACCTGTAAACATGTAACATAATGACTATATACAGAATGCACCTGTAAACATGTAACATAATTACTATTTCCTACATATTTATTTTCTGGGTTAATCTGTATATTTGTGTTGTTTTTTAATATCTTGCATTTTATTACTTTGTATTTCTGTAACTGTAACACTTCAATGTTCTTGAACCCAGGACATACTTAAAGGAACACTCTACTCAAAAATCACCCCCCCCTCCGTTTTTCTATCCTAATCTATCCCTATTCCCTTAATTAATCGTTAGGGTGGGGTTTTTTTGTGTAACTGTAATACTTACCCTAAAATCCACTTGTTTCCAGCGGCGTCTTTTTTTTTTATATACTCACCTCCCTCCTCTTCCGCTCCTGTCCTTCTTGCATTGTTCTTGCCTTCTGGTTTACGTGAGAAGCGCGCATGCGCGCCTCTCACGTAAACCAGCCAATCGGCAGGCTTCTTCCCGGCTCCCTCTGAGGCTTAGTGTTGTGCGCAAGAGGATGCGCGCAACACTAACCCTCAGCCGCTGCCGCCAGCTACTGCGGCGAGTTGGAGACGTCATTGCGTTGAAAGCTGAAAGCGCGATGACGTCTCCTACTCGGCAATAGTCGGCAGAAGCGGGAAATATGAGTCCCACTCTGCTGACTGACAGCTGGGAGGGCGGAGTATTGTCCTCCGCCTTTCTCAGCTGTTTTCGGCTTTTTCAGCTGAACTGCTGAGCGGAGGGAGGGGGGACAGGGGGCGGCATACTCCGGGCATCATGACCACCTAAAAAAGCTTAGGTGGTTATGTTGCCTAGAGTATCTCTTCAGAAACGAGAGAAATCTCAATGTATCCTTCCTGGTAAAATCCTTTATAAACAAATAAATATTTATGTACCTGTTACGGTTAGAGCCCAAAGTGCGGTTAATTTCAAAATTACCTGGGTAATCCTGACATTACCCAAAACCACTGGGTAAAGCTGCAAAAAAAAGAAAAATTCGGACTTTACCCGACTAATTTTAGGACTAACCAACTGCCCTTGGGTAACAGTCTGGAAGAGCTGAAAAATTCACACTTTACCAGGATTATCTGCAGACTATCCAACCTTGTGCGGTTAAAACCAAATTTTGTTATCTAAGTAATCTGAGGACTATCCACAGCTTCACTTGGATAATCTGAGGACTATCCACAACTTCACTTGGGTAATCTGAGGACTATCCACAACTTCACTTGGGTAATCTGAGGACTATCCACAGCTTCACTTGGGTAATCTGAGGACTATCCACAACTTCACTTGGGTAATCTGAGGACTATCCACAGCTTCACTTGGGTAATCTGAGGGCTATCCACAACTTCACTTGGGTAATCTGAGGACTATTCACAGCTTCACTTGGGTAATCTGAGGACTCTCCACAGTTTCCCTTGGGTAATCTGAGGACTCTCCACAGCTTCACTTGGGTAATCTGAGGACTATTCACAATTTCACTTGGTAATCTGAGGACTATCCACATCTTCACTTGGGTAATCTGAGGACTATCCACATCTTCACTTGGGTAATCTGAGGACTCTCCACAGCTTCACTTGGGTAATCTGAGGACTATCCACAGCTTCACTTGGGTAATCTGAGGAATATCCACAGCTTCACTTGGGTAATCTGAGGAATATCCACAGCTTCACTTGGGTAATCTGAGGAATATCCACAGCTTCACTTGGGTAATCTGAGGACTATCCACAGCTTCACCTGGGTAATCTGAGGACTCTCCACAGCTTCACTTGGGTAATCTGAGGACTATCCACAGCTTCACTTGGGTAATCTGCAGAGCATCCAACTCCGCTTGGGTTAAAGTGAATTTTGCTATTATCTATGGATATTATCAATGACAATGTCAAAAGACAAACATTAACCACTTCGATGAGGAGGACGCGCTCAGCGCGTCCTCCGCATGGCTGCTGGTGTTCGGAGGACGCGCTGAGCGCGTCCTCCCTTTGGGGTCAGCGTTCGGCCGGGTTCCGGCCGATCGCTGGCCCCCCCGGTGCGGGCTGACATCCTCGATGTCAGCCCAGCATCCGGAAACCGCCGCCGGTGAAATTAGGTGTCATCGCGACACCTAATTCAGGCCCCCCCCCCGCATGTGCGGAAGAGGCGCCTGAAAGGGAGGGGGGGAAGTCCTTCGGACCTCTCTCCCTCCCGATCGGCGGCGTTGCTGGGGTTAACCCAGGCACCATTTGGAAGGGCACAGCCTGCCCTTCCAAATGGCGCCTGGCATTAACCCCTGGGGAGCTGGATCGCGAATCGGCGCTGAAAAGCACCGGTTCGAGATCCTTTCCCGGAGCTGGCCGACATCTTGGATGTTGGCCAAACCTCCGGGAACTCCCCCTGAGGACTGGCGTCATCGTGCATAGCACGATGACGCCAGTCCTAGAGTTAACCCCTAACTGCCACCAACGGTGGAGATAGGGAGTTCCAATGAACTCCTTATCTCCCGATCCGTGGCAGCTAGGGGTTAAAGTTTGGTATGGTTGGATCGGCCAGAGCATGGCCGTTCCAACGATACCAAACACGAAAGTGAAAATGTTTTTTTAAAAAAAAAAAATATATATATATTTAAAAAAAAATTATAAAAAAAAAAATAAACATTTTTTTTCTTTTTTTGGTTCGTTAATGCAGCAATATTGTTCCCATTTCAATTATAATGTGAACAATGATGCTGCACTAACGATTTTTGTATGCGGTGCATTTGTTAAAAATCGTGTAATTTTCCCCAAACAAAAATGTAACGAGACCCCATCTCTAATTTTTTTAACAAGCGCACCCCATACAAAATATAACCGCAATTGCTCGCATGTTAAAATGTGGAAAAAAACACTTTACACATTGTAAATTATTGAAAATACATAATTTATTGCATTTTTTGTTATAATATACAGACATGACATAACGTATACATATAATAATGACATATTATGAATCTACCGAGTCTGACGGAAAGAACGATATATAATATGTCTGGGTCATATACTAAAATAAGCCTTCAAAACACGTTTAAACATGATGAGCAAAACCGGTAAATATGACCTCAGCACAGAGGCGGGAAAAGCCTCAGCAGCGAAAGGGTTAAAACGTATTGCGGATATAATGAATATACAGAGTAACAGGATATGTTTCTTATATCAATGTGAAAGAGTTACATGATCTTTATTATGTGTCATATGTGCTTATATATCTATACTATAATAGAGTAAGGCTTTGGCTGTCCGTCGCCAAAGCCCTACTGCGGCATGCGGCGCGCAACCAGCGGCGGTTGGTTGCGCGCGCATGCAACCGCCGCGGCACGAGCCGGCTGCCGGCTCGCCGCGGCGGTTACACATGCACACAGCAGCCGGTAGAGGCTGCGCTCGCAGCCTCTACCCGGCTGCCGCGCGCATCCAACCCCGAGCGGCGAAGGGAAAGTTTCCCTCCGCCGCTCGGGGGTTGGATGCGCGCGGCAGCCGGGTAGAGGCTGCGAGCGCAGCCTCTACCCGGCTGCTGTGCGCATCTAACGGGTCCCCGAGCGGCGAAGGGAAAGTTCCCTCCGCCGCTCAGGGGTAGGATGCGCGCGCAGCCGGGTAGAGGCGCAGCCTCTACCCGGCTGCCGCGCGCATCCTACCCCCGAGCGGCGGAGGGAAAGTTCCCTCGCTTCCGCTTTGAAGGACCCAAGCCCCGGTCACGTGACCGGGCTTGGGTCCTTCGAAAACAGGAAGCGGGGAAATCTTCACTCCCTGCGCCGCTCGACAGGTAAGTATGAGCGCTGGGGGGGCATATCCACGAGCTGGGGGACCATATCCATGACCTGGGGCAAATCCATGAGCTGGGCAAATCCATGAGCTGGGCAAATCCATGAGCTGGGGGCAAATCCATGTGCTGGGGCAAATCCATGAGCTGCGGGCAAATCCATGACCTGGGGCAAATCCATGAGCTGGCAAATCCATGAGCTGGGGGCAAATATCCACGTGCTGGGGCAGTCCACGTGCTGGGGCAAATCCATGAGCTGGGCAAATCCATGAGCTGGGGGCAAATATCCATGTGCTGGGGCAGTATCCACGTGCGGGGGCAGTATCCACGTGCTGAGGCAGTATCCACGTGCTGGGGCAAATCCATGAGCTGGGGGTAAATATCCACGTGCGGGGGCAGTATCACGAGCGGGGGCAAATCCATGAGCTGGGGGTAAATATCCACGTGCTGGGGCAGTATCCACGAGCGGGGGCAGTATCCACGTGCTGGGGCAAATCCATGAGCTGGGGGTAAATATCCACGTGCTGGGGCAGTATCCACGAGCGGGGGCAGTATCCACGAGCGGGGGCAGTATCCACGTGCTGGGGCAGTATCCACGTGCTGGGGCAAATCCATGAGCTGGGGGCAAATCCATGAGCTGGGGGCAAATATCCACGTGCGGGGGCAGTATCCACGTGCGGGGGCAGTATGCACGTGCGGGGGCAGTATCCACGTGCGGGGGGCATATCCACGAGCTGGGGCATATCCACGAGCTGGGGCATATCCACGAGCTGGGGCAGTATCCACGAGCTGGGGCAGTATCCACGTGCTGGGGCAATATCCACGAGCTGGGGCAGTATCCACGAGCTGGGGCAGTATATCCACGAGCTGGGGCAGTATATCCACGTGCTGGGGCATATATCCATGAGCTGGGGCAGTATATCCACGTGCTGGGGCAGTATATCCACGAGCTGGGGCATATATCCACGAGCTGGGGCATATATCCACGAGCTGGGGCATATATCCACGAGCTGGGGCAGTATATCCATGAGCTGGGGCAGTATATCCACAATAGACTGCCCTCTGGGCAGGCTTTACAACTAGTCATTTATAAAACATAATTACCATCAGGTTACTCTTTATATAATATCTTTATCTTCATAAATAAATTTTCAGACAATTAATGCACAGAGTCACATGACGATTATTTAGTGAGGTTTGTGACTGTGGATACAATTTCATTAAAAATAACAAAAAACACTATTTTGTTATCAGTCAGATACAGTTTGCAGCTTTACCCGGGTAATCCTCGGAATTCAGTCACCTGTAACCTGTGAAAACCCAAGAAAAGCCGAGAATCCAGAGGAGTTTGTATACTTTGCAGATTACCCGGATAAAGTCAGATGTTTCGTTGCACATCACACTTTATCCAGAAACACTAGGGTAATGTGCGAATTACCCGGTTAAAACAGTGTAGAAAACAAGAAATAATGAATAATGAATTGCAGGCAGAGAGAGAATGACAAAACAATGTCAGAGACAGAGATAAAGACATACAGGGTTATTTAGAGAGAGGTGAAAAGCAGGAGAATGACTGGAGAATGGAAAATTCTAAGTCAAAATAGCCAAACCAGAAAAATTCTCACATTCATCTCACTTTCCAAATCGGCTATTTTGACCTAGAATTTTCCATCCTCCAGTCATTCTCCTGCTTTTCACCGCTCTCTGAATAACCCTGATAATGAATCAGACAGACAGAATGACAAAAAACCGGAATGACGGATGCAATGACAAACATAATGACAGATATAATGACAGACATATTAATTGACAGACCGACAGACTGAAAGACAGATAAAAATGATAGACAGGCAGAATGACAGATGGACTGAATGACAGATAAATAGATGGACAGACAGTATGATAGATATAATAAATGAGTTCCCAAAAGGCAGATCTACAGAAAAACAAGCAGCCAGAATGACAGATGGAATGATAGACAGGTGGACATACTGAATAAAAGGCAGACAGAATGACAGACTTACAGAAAGACAGACAGAATGACAGGTAGGATGGTCTTATAGATTGACGGACAGACTCATGTTACAGACATAGGTAATGGTGCACGGTTTGATCTCTCGCATAATGACGCATATATTATGTTTACAGCCAACTTGTGAACAATTATCGTGAGAAAACGAGCTAAATTCGACATTATTTGATCACCTTCCAGGGAATTAACTCATTAATGCCCTATTCATTTCGCACACCTCAGCGATCTTTTGCTGGGTTTGTTTCCTAGGTGGATGATTGAGCGAATACTCCGAGGTTCGTTCTGGGTGGATTGTATGTCGGCCTCTGTGATTTCCCCCTGGTCCTCATTAACCACCTCTCTCCAAGCTGCAGAACACCCTTCAAGAGGGTTTTATTAAAGTCTAACAAGACTGAGATCACAGCGCGCTGGGAACCCCGGCTCATCTATAATGTACAATGTGCGTACGAAGAGGCAGGGGAGAACGCGTGATGACGTAGAAAAGCTCATGTGTGTGCGTGTACATCATATAGATCTATACATGCACAGAAACCCATAATACTGCAACATCTTATCACTATGTGTTAATAAAACAAGGAATAAGACAAGCGGAAGGATTGATACATACACAGACATATTGCGAAGGCATGGATAGATAATGGACACATAGAGATAGCTAGAGAGATGGAGATAGATACAGACAGATAGAGATAGATAGATAGATAGATAGATAGATAGATAGACAGATAGATAGATAGATAGATAGATAGATAGATAGATAGATAGATAGATAGATAGATACAGATAAATACAGATACAGAGAGATATAGATAGATACAGAATGATAGATAGATAGATACAGATAAATAGATATAGATACAGAGATAGATACAGATGGATACAGATAAATAGATAGATAAAGATATGGATAGATACAGATACAGATAGATGGGTAGATACAGATAGAGAGATAAATAGAAACAGATATATACAGATATAGATAGATACAGATGTATACAGATAAATAGAGAGAACTAGATAAAGATAGATACAAATATGGATACAGATATAGATACAGATATACTGTAGATAGATAGATACAGAGAGATACAGATAAATAGAGAGATAGATACAGATAGATAGATACAGATAGATGAAGATAGATACAGATAGATACAGATGGATACAGATAGATAGATAGATAGATATGGGATAGATACAGATAGATAGATAGATAGATAGATGGATACAGATAGATACAGATAGATATAGATACAGATAGATACAGATAGATAGATAGGTAGATACAGATAGATACAGGTAAATAGAGAGATAGATACAGATAAATAGATAGATAAGATAGATACAGAGAGATACAGGTAATAGAGAGATAGATACAGATAGATACAGATAGATTGATACAGATAGATAGATAGATAGATAGATACAGATATAGATACAGATAGATAGATAGATAGATACAGATAGATAGATAGAGATAGATACACATAGATACACATAGATATAGATACAGATAGATACGGATAGAGAGATAAATAGATACAGATACAGAGATATAGATAGATACAGGTATATACAGATATAGATAGATACAGATATATACAGATAGATAGATAGATACAGATAGATATAAATACAGATAGATACAGATAGATATAGATACAGATAGATACAGGTAGATATAGATACAGATAGATAGATAGATACAGATAGATATAGATAGATAGATACAGATAGATATAGATAGATATAGATAGATATAGATACAGATAGATAGATACAGATAGATACAGATAGATAGATACAGATAGATACAGATAGATATAGATACAGATAGATACAGATAGATAGATACAGATAGATATAGATACAGATAGATACAGATAGATACAGATAGATAGATACAGATAGATACAGATAGATATAGATACAGATAGATACAGATAGATAGATACAGATAGATAGAGATACAGATAGATACAGATAGATAGATACAGATAGATATAGATACAGATAGATACAGATAGATAGATACAGATAGATATAGATACAGATAGATACAGATAGATATAGATACAGATAGATAGATAGATACAGATAGATAGATACAGATAGATAGATACAGATAGATACAGATAGATAGATAGATACAGATAGATATAGATACAGATAGATACAGATAGATACAGATAGATACAGATAGATAAATATAGATAGATAGATAGATACAGATAGATAGATACAGATAGATAGATACAGATAGATACAGACAGATAGATATAGATACAGATAGATATAGATACAGATAGATACAGATAGATAGATACAGATAGATAGATACAGATAGATATAGATAGATAGATACAGATAGATAGATAGATAGATACAGATAGATACAGATGGATACAGATAAATAGATAGATAAAGATATGGATAGATACAGATACAGATAGATGGGTAGATACAGATAGAGAGATAAATAGAAACAGATATATACAGATATAGATAGATACAGATGTATACAGATAAATAGAGAGAACTAGATAAAGATAGATACAAATATGGATACAGATATAGATACAGATATACTGTAGATAGATAGATACAGAGAGATACAGATAAATAGAGAGATAGATACAGATAGATAGATACAGATAGATGAAGATAGATACAGATAGATACAGATGGATACAGATAGATAGATAGATAGATAGATATGGGATAGATACAGATAGATAGATAGATAGATAGATGGATACAGATAGATACAGATAGATATAGATACAGATAGATACAGATAGATAGATAGGTAGATACAGATAGATACAGGTAAATAGAGAGATAGATACAGATAAATAGATAGATAGATAGATAGATAGATACAGAGAGATACAGGTAAATAGAGAGATAGATACAGATAGATACAGATAGATTGATACAGATAGATAGATAGATAGATAGATAGATAGATACAGATATAGATACAGATAGATAGATAGATAGATAGATACAGATAGATAGATAGATAGATAGATAGATAGATAGATACACATAGATACACATAGATATAGATACAGATAGATACGGATAGAGAGATAAATAGATACAGATACAGAGATATAGATAGATACAGGTATATACAGATATAGATAGATACAGATATATACAGATAGATAGATAGATACAGATAGATATAAATACAGATAGATACAGATAGATATAGATACAGATAGATACAGATAGATATAGATACAGATAGATAGATAGATAGATAGATACAGATAGATATAGATAGATAGATACAGATAGATATAGATAAGATATAGATAGATATAGATACAGATAGATAGATACAGATAGATACAGATAGATAGATACAGATAGATACAGATAGATATAGATACAGATAGATACAGATAGATAGATACAGATAGATATAGATACAGATAGATACAGATAGATACAGATAGATAGATACAGATAGATACAGATAGATATAGATACAGATAGATACAGATAGATAGATACAGATAGATAGAGATACAGATAGATACAGATAGATAGATACAGATAGATATAGATACAGATAGATACAGATAGATAGATACAGATAGATATAGATACAGATAGATACAGATAGATATAGATACAGATAGATAGATAGATACAGATAGATAGATACAGATAGATAGATACAGATAGATACAGATAGATAGATAGATACAGATAGATATAGATACAGATAGATACAGATAGATACAGATAGATACAGATAGATAAATATAGATAGATAGATAGATACAGATAGATAGATACAGATAGATAGATACAGATAGATACAGACAGATAGATATAGATACAGATAGATATAGATACAGATAGATACAGATAGATAGATACAGATAGATAGATACAGATAGATATAGATAGATAGATACAGATAGATAGATAGATAGATAGATACAGATAGATACAGATAGATATATATGGCTACAGAGAGAGAGAAATACTGTAGATATAGAAAGTTTTTTGCTGCATGAGACTGGGGACAGGGGTGGAATAAACGTAGGTACCTCTCTGCTGAAATCAAAAATTAATCTCCCATGATGCCTTGCTAATTTACACTAGGCATTATAGACATTATTGTTGTGCTCTGACCTGTAGAGAGATGTCATTGATTCAGCTCTGGCCCTCGGATCTCACTGAGAATAAAATCTAACCCATACCACATGCGTTATCAGATTGTTACAAAATATTTCGCTTTTTTTCTGAGAAAAATCTCCTCCGTCTATTAAAAAAAACTACACAGCTCTTTTGTGAATTCATTAAATGGCGCTGCTTGTTTTGGGTGTTCTGGGAATGCGGAGACTATTAATGCATTGTCAGATTGTCTGTGTCACATAAATAAAATATCAGACGGCCCCCAGAGACTCCATTAACCCTATTCGCCTCCCCGGACAATTACACATCAAGTGCGCAGAGTTTAGAGACGCATTAGTCTCTGTCACAGCTGTCATGCCGGCACACAAACACCAAGGCTCGGAGGGATGCGGTGACATGAAGCTTAATCTTTGAAATGTTTTCTGAGCACTTGTGAAGGGCTGTCTGAATCTCAGCCCAAAGCGAGTAACGGGGTCGGTGACAAATACATCAATTTGAACCACTGCTGGTCCGCATCCGATAATATCCACCATTTCCCACGGATTGGCCGTCCACCACTGGTCCGCATTCATTAAAATCTGGAATTTCCCACGGATTGGCCATCCACCGCTGGTCTGCATTGATTAATATCTGCCATTTCCCATGGATTGGCCATCCACCATTGGTCCGCATTCATTAATATCCGCCATTTCCCACGGATTGGCCATCCACCACTGGTCCGCATTCATTAATACCTGCCATTTCTCACAGATTGGCCGTCCGCCGCTGGTCCGCTTTCATTAATATCCGCCATTTCCCACGGATTTCCCATCCACTGCTGGTCCGCATTCATTAATATCCACCATTTCCCACAGATTGGCCATCCACTGCTGGTCCGCATTCATTAATATCCACCATTTCCCACAGATTGGCCATCCACTGCTGGTCCGCATTCATTAATATCCACCATTTCCCATCGATTGGCTGTCCACCGCTAGTCTGCATTCATTAATATCCACCATTTCCCACAGATTGGCCATCCACTGCTGGTCCGCATTCATTAATATCTGCCATTTCCCACGGATTGGCCATCCACTGCTGGTCCACATTCATTAATATCCACCATTTCCCACGGATTGGCCGTCCACCACTTGTCCGCATTCATTAATATCCGCCATTTCCCATGGATTGGCTGTCCACCGCTGGTCCGCATTCCTTAATATCTGCCATTTCCCATGGATTGGCCGTCCACCGCTGGTCTGCATTCATTGATATCCGCCATTTCCCACGAATTGGCCATCCACCGCTGGTCCGCATTCATTAATATCGCCATTTCCTATGGATTAGCCATCCACCGCTGGTCCGCATTCATTAATATCGCCATTTCCCACGGATTGACCATCCACCGCTGGTCCGCATTCTATAATATCCGCCATTTCCCATGGTTTGACAGGCCACTGCTGGTCCACATTCAATAATATCCACCATTTCCCACAGATTGACCAGTCCAAGGACAACTTGCCCGTTGAGCTGTAGTACAGGATTTTCTAATGGTAATATGGCATACAGATATTTTTTATTCAGATAATTCCATGACAACAAGTTCACATATTGGTGTATATGTTGGTGGTGGACCTTTGATGAAGTAGGATGGGTTAAGGAACAGACCCGGTTCCTGCTGGCTCCAGTTAACATATCTCCTATTCTTCCTTGCATTGAAGTAGCCAAGGCTCTTCAGGGCCATCTGTAGCATTAGAGGGGTCCTGGGTGAGAAGGTTTCTTGGGGCCCCTCACCACACTTTCAATGCCACACCTACTTATAACCAATCTTTTATGACACACAGATACACACAATAACCCTCCTGGATCCTCCCACCTCCCCTACATAGACACCCAAACCCTCTCGCAGACAGATAGTAACAATCTCAACACTTTTCCATAGCTATACATTTCCTCTCCCGCAGGTAGAGAGGTGGAGGTCGTTGACATTTTTTATCAAAGGAGGGTGTGAGAAGTGGTTCGGAGGCTGCCCAAAAGTGTAGGACCCAGGCCCTGCTCACTCCACCCAAAGGGCAGGCCCAGAGCCTTTCATGTTCTTCACCATGAACAGAGGGTACACAAATTTGAGGATTTGAAATGGATCTTGAGCAAAAACTCTCATGCTAAGAGAAGCACAAGAAGATCCAGCAACCCAACAAACTTTGTAGCAACATTTCATGAAGTTCTAACCATGAGCTCAATTTAATTCGGCCCGACCATGTAAACATTGGATTCCAAACAGGATGATATTTTGGGGGTAGGGGGAAATTGGCAAAAAGAGACATTTTTAAAAAAGGAATTAAATCGAGCAGAATATATGAAAAGTGCTTCTATGATTTTTGTTTGGTGATATCTGGAAACAGATGGATTGGTTCTTCTATTCTGTTTCAGGAGGCCATTTTGAAATTAACATCATGGTCCAACATTGCAAGTCAATATGGATATTCATTATTTGCACAGATCACCTCGTGGAACTCAGTACGTGAGCAATTATTGGGACTATGATGTGATGGAGAATTTGCATCATGTAAAAAAGGTGATGTGAGCCATAGCATATTCTCATTCTACGTTCCTCCAGAACTGTGAACCTGCTGACTCTACTTTATATGGATACAAACCAAGTAAATGCAAGAGATCCCATGATGAAACAAAGGTCGAGAGTAACAGAACGGGAACACCCATAGTTGTGAAAAAAGGTCAAAATACTTCTGCAAGAATGGAAAGATCAAAGGGGCAGTGAGTCATCACGCTTACAAGACGGGTATTCTATTCTGTGGGAAACGGCCACTAGACCTGAGCCACCCTTGTGCATTACTATAGCTCCCAATGCCTATATACCTGCTCCTTCACCGGCCAGTCATCGCCCAGGACTTTAGACAGAGATAATGGCATCAAGACTAGTGCGTGGCTCAAGTTAGAGAAATTTGGGCAATGTCAGCCTCTCTCTCTATTCCCAATTCGGAACTGAATCCAGTGCCAAGACGGAAGCAAAGAAAACTGGAAATGGGACAGGGCAAAGTGGATGTCAAGGAAGTTTCCTAGTACAGCAAGACAAGACACAAGATTCTAGTATGAATAACCATCTGTCATTGAAGTTTCAGAAGCTTGTGTCGTGTGCCAATCCAAACGAAGAATAGGAATAAGGCAAGGGGTGTAAATGACAAAATGGCCAAGTCGTAAACTGATAAAACTGATATTATGAACCAGGAATGGACTTTTGGGTTAACCAAGAATGCATAAGAACATCCAAGTATCCATGGTACCAATTTATATTTAACCAATCAAGTATCAGTCTTGATGGGCAAGAGGAGGAGGATGCATCGAATTGAGGTATTCCACAAAGGAGACTGTTTTTGTTTGTTTCGGCACATTCGGTTTTTCAAAAGTTTTGTTTCAGATCGTTTCGGCCCATTTTCGTTTCGGCTCGGTGTTTTGTATCGATTTTTGTTTTGTGAAAGCGGGGAATTTTGGTCTTTTGGATCGTCTGTTCTCTTTGTTTCAAAGGGTCCATCCTCAGATTTTCTTTTTGACTTCAGACGTATGGTATTTCGGATGATCCGATATTTCGATCGATACGGTAATCCTGCCAATTCGTTCCTTCGGACGTATTGTTTTTCATGAAAGATCCTTTTTTTCTTATGAATAAATGTTAAAACAAATCCCCGATTTTAAGTGTTTATTAAATATTTCTAAAACCTTTTATTATTTTCAATTGCAGCAAACAGCCATTTCTTTTATTTATTTTTTAGGATTATTTTTGCATTTTTCGGGAACTTTTGGGTTAATATTTAGGGTTTTTCCTAACTTATTTTAAATGTATAACAAGGTCTGTTTTTTTCTTTGCAAAACACATGCAGCTGGATTATCTTCTCACAGTCTGTCCGTATGTGTTCTGTTCAGCAATGACATTTGATACAATACATTTTGTCAGTATCAGTACCATGGATAGTAACAAGTCTGCCGTTATCCATGGTGCTGATATGAAGAAATAGATTGATAATATGTGTTTCACCATCGGCGACTGTCCATGGTTCTGATCTGAGTCAGAACCATGGACAGTTGCCGATGGAGAAACACATATCGATCTATTTCTTCACATCAGCACCATGGATAACGGTAGACTTGTTACTATCCATGGTACTGATACTGACAAAATGTATTGTATCAAAAGTCATTGCTGAACAGAACACATACGGACAGACTGTGAGAAGATAATCCAGCTGCATGTGTTTTTCAAAGAAAAAAACAGACCTTGTTATACATTTAAAATAAGTTAGGAACCCTAAATATTAACCTAAAAATTCCTGAAAAATGCAAAAATAATCCTAACAAATAAATAAATGCAGACACTTCTTGCTGTAAGTGAAAAAAATAAATGCTTTAATTTATATTTAATAAAAACAGGAATTTTGTACTGGAACAAGTAAAGAAAGTGACTGATGATACGAAATTACGAAATCAGAAACGGAACCGAAACGGACTCGAAACTGTCCGAAAATACGTTGTCCGAAATGAACCGAAACGGAACCGAAATCGCGAATAGAACGAAAATGACTTGCGATTTTACAAAATCGGGAAATATTTCGGATGGTGTGTATTTCGTTGCCGGTCTGGTTCAGAATATCGGACGAATACGAACCACCGAATTGGCCCGTTTCATGAGAAAAATGAATCGGTACGAAATGAAATGCACAGCCCTAATTTTTACCAAGTTCGCTGTCTTGGAGTTACACTTGACTCTGCTCTTTCCTTCATCCCCCACATCAAGTCTCTTTCCTCCTCCTGCCGATACCAACCGCGTAATACTTCCAGAATTTGGCCATTTCTTACCGCTGTCACCACAAAACAACTCATACACGCCCTGGTAATCTCCCGACTCGACTATTGCAATAATCTCTTATCTGGCCTCCCTCTGTCCCGCCTCTCCCCCCTACAATCCATCCTGAACGCCTCCGCCAGGCTAATTCACCTCACCCGCCGCTCTGTCTCTGCCGCTCCCCTCTGCGAGTCCCTTCACTGGCTCCCCATCCACTGCAGAATTAAGTTCAAAATCCTTATCCTTACCTACAAAACCCTCACTAACTCAGCTCCCCACTACCTGTCCTCACTAATCACCAAATACACCCCAGCCCGCTCCCTAAGGTCAAACAGTGACCTGCGCCTAGCTTCTCCCCGCATCACCTCTTCCCATGATAGACTGCAGGATTTCTCACGCGCAGCCCCCACTCTCTGGAACGCTCTCCCTCGTACTGTCAGACTTTCCCCTAATTTCTCTTCCTTCAAACGCTCCTTAAAACATTCCTATTTAGGGAAGCCTACCACCCAACTCACTGACGCAATCATCAATCACTCTTACCTTACAGTCCTCTCCTCCTGTTTCCAACCCCAACCCTCCCAGATTGTGAGTTCCTACGGGAATAGGGCCCTCATCTCCTCCTGTATTGTTTGTCAAATGTTGTTCAATGTATTGTAACCCTGTCTATACTGTGCTTATTGTACAGCGCTGCGGAATATGCTGGCGCTTTATAAATAAAGAATAATAATAATAATATCGAAAGTTTCCAAGAAAATGTGACTTTTCTTATTTTTTTAATTTGATTTAATCAATTTGTCCCATTGTCAGTGGGAGCTGATGCTTCCCTAACACGCTTAACACGCTTATTGATAAATTATTTGAAGATGGGTGATGTTCTGTTTCGAGTTGAACATGTCCAACCACAAAGATGGTTGCACTGAGGTGAGCTGTAGGCTAGGAGAAGTCTCAAACAGGATGCATGAAGTGGGACAGGAAGAGAAAGACCTGGCCGGGATCGGTTCAACCACTGGAATATTGCCTATCTGGCACTGAGGCTATAGGGCTGGAATCAAGACACGTGCCCAGTTTTATTGTCCTCCATGAGAATACTTTCTGGATAAATTCAACCGAAAAATTCCAGAATAGCAGAAGATCACACCAAGAGAGAGTAAATACCTTCTGTCTGTTTCGTCTTGACAGTAAAGTGGGAGTAAGGCTGTTGCTCACATACGCATTTAATTTTATTCTTGTGCTGGAGTGACTCATACTCCATACGGGCAGCCATGTGCTTTACTAGCACCTGCAACAACTCACTCACCTGCTGGACACAAAGTCACAGGGAGCTGAAAAATAAAATAAAAATAAAAAAGAACCGCGAGGAAAAAAATGTCTTATGTCTCGAACATGTCCAGCATCGTCTCCTTATAATAACCGTTTACTGGTAGGCTTGTGCACCGATTTTTTTTTCGGTTCCATTTTTCGGATTTTCAAACTTTTCGATTCGGCTCGTTTAGACCGATTTCTGTTTCGATTCGGTTCGGTTCGGCTCGACTCGTTTTTCGTGTACATTTTTGTTTCGGAATATCGACCATTTTTCGTATTTTCGTGTCACTTTGTTCGTTTTTTGTATCGACTTTTCGTGATTTCGGAATTTTCGTTTTTCGGAATTGTAGATGTTTTCGGAATATCGACCTTTTTTCGTATTTTCGTGTCACTTTGCTCGTTTTTTGTATCGACTTTTCGTGATTTCGGAAATTTTCATTTTTTCGGAACGTCTGTTCTCCTCGTTTCAAAGCAATAAATTTCGATTTGACACATTTCAAGTCCATTCGAAAATTCCGAAAATATTTCGTTTCGGCTCGGAAAACTTTTCGGATCTGCCGTTTTCGGATCTAAAAATTTTCGGAAAATCGGCCGCATCCGAAAACACGAATCAGGAAATTTCGTGAAAATTCCGAAATTCCGAAAAACGAAACGCACATCCCTATTTACTGGCTACAATAGTTTTGGCGGTGAGAAAGGGAATTGCGAAGCAATGGAATTCTATGTATCCGTCTTTGAGAAAACTGGTATTAAATAATTGAGACATTAAGGACAAAGGATTAACTATCCGCCCAATTGTGTGATACATATATACAGTATATACTAAAGTTTGGGCATTTTGGATTAAAATTAAAGATGGATAAACTGAAGTAGGGTGATTATTGTTATTATTATTATTAAGAACTATTAATAATAATTATTAATAATATTATTATTAATAATAATAATTTCATAGTTTTTTTCTTATCAATTTATTTATAAAAAAAACTATTTAAATAAATAAATAAAATAAAAAATGAAAAAAATGTTTGCATTGGTAACTCTGTCTCTCCCTCGCTCACTCTAATAAATAGACTTCTGAATTTTAAACAGAGACCAGAGAATTGCATTTTGTAGGTGGATAATCAGAGGGTTTGTTGGGTTAGTGGTATTTCACTCTAGGATTTAGAATATGCAAATAAAAATTATACATTAAGGCAACGCTGTTAGATAAATACAATATATGAAGGTTTCTGTCTCACAAACCTCTAATCCAAATAACTCTTGTAACGCCACTTAAAATTAGCCAACACAGTCAAATCCGTAACTCACAATCTGCGATTTTACAGTAAAAAAAAAACATTTTTACATAAAACATTTTCAATTAAATAATTTTTGTATTAAACACTAATTTTGCATTAAAATAAATTTTTAAATAACAAATTTTATAGAAAAAATTAACCAATTATTATTTTTAAATGAAACACTCATTTTAAGTTAAAAGCCGTATTCATATAAAAAATTACATAAAAACATTTTCATCTAAAAAAACATTATTACAGTAAAAAACGCTAATTCTACATAAAAAAATCATTCTGATATAAAAAAATTATATGAAAGAATTTTTACAGTAAAACATTCTTTCTATGAAAAAAAGAACTTGCAACGTCCGTACAAAAAACCTGCACTTTTACATTAACCCTGTAACTCGTAATGTGCCTACTGCAAAATACACATTTGAAATGTCCATGTTGTAAAAATACAGTATTTTACATTAAACACATATTTCACAGTGCCCATACTGTTAAAGGTACATTTTACACATTAAACCCACATGTTACAGTAAAGTCCGCATTTTACATTATATCCTGCACTTAACAGTAAATCTGCATTTTTACTTTAAACACTGGTATAACTCGTATCCGTGTACTCGTATTTATATTCAGATTTGATTTATTGCTTGCTGTATTTATGTGGAGTGTTTTAATGGGTGATGGCCAATTTTTTTAAAAAAAAATTCCCCTGAAATTGTGCAGGCATTCATTGCACGTATTTCATAGTTATTTGCTTTTCATGCGTTTCCACCTCTAGACAGAAATTTGTATTTCTGCATTTGGCGGGCAACTCAACTAGATAGTAATTTTGCCTTGATTGCCCACAAAACGGACAACCCCCACTGAGGAGAAATTGACTTTAAGGACATCTCACCCTATTAAATTAATATTATTTAACCACTTGGCTGCTAAGCACGCGCTGAGCGCATCCTGCCAAGTGCACCTCCTGTGCTATGGACGCGCTGAGCGCGTCCTAGCACAGGAGGCAGCCATCAGCTGGGATTCTGGCTGATTGCTGCCCCCCCCCGGTGCTGGCTAACATCTTGGATGTCAGCCCGGCACTCCGGGACCCCGGGGGAAAGATAGATGTCATTGCGTCGCCGCGATGACATCTATTTCAGGTGCCCCCTGCGAGTGCAGAGGAGGTGCCTGAAAGGGAGGGGGGAGGTCCTTCGGACCTCTCTCCCTCCCGATCACCGGGGTCAAGCGGCTAAAGGCAGGCACGGTTTGGAAGGGCACAACCTGCCCTTCCAAATCTTGCCTGGCTTTAACCCCTTGGGTGCTGGATCACGATTTGGCGCCGAAAAGCATCGAATCGTGATCCTCTCCCGGAGCTGGCCGACATCTTGGATGTCGGCCAAGCTTCTGGGAACTCTCCCTGACGACTGGCGTCATCATGCATAGCGCGATGACGTCAGTCCTGGAGTTAACCCATAGTTGCCACCAATGGTGGAGATAGGGGGTTCTAATGAACCCCCTTTCTCACGATCTGTGGCAGCTAGGGGTTAATGTTTGGTATTGTTGGATCGGCCAGAGCATGGCCTTTCCAACGATACAAACCATGATCATGTAAAAGTTACTAAATAAAAAGAAAAACATATTTTAAAAATTATAAAAAAATAAATAAACAAGTTTTTTTTTTTGCTAATGCAGCAATATTGTTCCCATTTCAATTATGTTGTGAACAATGATGCTGCACTAACATTTTTTATATGGGGTGCATTTGTTAAAATTCGCGTAATTTTCCCCAAACAAAATGTAACGAGACCCCATTTTTAATTTTCTTAACAAGCGCAACCCATAGAAAATATAACCGCAAATGCGTGAATGTTAAAATGTGAAAAAAAACACTTTACACATTCAAAATTTTTGAAAATTAAACTTTTACTGCATTTTTTGTTATAATATACAGACAGGACATGATGTATACATATAATAATTATATATTACGAATCTGCCGAGTCTGCCGGAAAGAAAGATATATAATATGTCTGGGTCATATAATAAAATAAGGCTTCAAAACGCGCTTAAACATGATGAGCGAAACCAGTAAAAATTAGCACAGCACACAGGCGTGAAATTCCTCAGCACCAAAAGGGTTAAATAATTAATATTTACTTTCAAAATGATCATTGCATCCAAGGTGCTGCAGCAGTTTAAAATCTATTTATATTCCTTCCAGGAAACACGGATCCCCAGCAATGTTAATATAAATGTAGTAGCACTTTTTGGCCAGCAGGGGGAGCCCACTGCACGTAAAATAAGTATACTATCTCTAAATGGATTTTATGAAGTTTACCTAAATTTTTACACTGTTTGCAATGGAAAGTCTTTTTCCATAAATCCGCTGGGTCATGGCAGGGATTTTAAGAAAACAAATTGGTAGTGAACGGGGTCGGCGACATTTCGGTGCTCTCTGAATAACCCCTATAATAATTTATTTTATTATAGTCTGCTGACCATTCTCCTTCAGGATTAGCTGAAAGCTCTCTGGCCAGACACCTATCATCTTCAATCACAGGGATTCCATTCTAACGAACACAAAGAGCCAACTCTAAATATAATTAAATCAATAATTAAAGTAAGATTTAAATAAATCTGTTATCTTTTTTTTTTCTCCGAATTTCTTGTGTTTAGCGAAAAGCTTGAATTACCTCCACGGCTTTTGAAACCTATCATTCATTTATCTGTGTCCTTCTCCGATAAGCCCGTTAGCTCATTTGCTTTTGTAATCCTTTGTGCTTTTATGTTCGGAGCCCCTGGAGCTCAAAGAGTTTCTAATTAAAAGAATATTAGCATTTTTCTCTATGCCGTTGCTCTCTTTTTAACTTGGATTTTTTTCATTCTTGGTGATTAGACTCCACCATATTTAATAAAAGGAGTATATTGCATGCTGATATCAATAACCCTGACCAAGATAAAGAACGTCCGCAAAGTATAACATTTCTGATATGACTTAAAAATATAAACAAAAAAATTAAAAATGTGTCTAAATTCATCTTTCCTATTCAATAAAAAGTGTACTTATTTATAATTGGTTTTATAAAAATAATGCAATTAAAAAAAGTGAAGGAAAAACTATGATTAGTATGTATATTAACTCCTTCACTACCAAAATTAGGTAAAATCAATTATGCGTTGAAATGCAATAAAAAAACAAAAATTAACATATAAAGACCTATTTGCTTATATTTTAATGCAGGATTAGTGAGTCTCCTGGGGAAACCTCCCTCCTGTCACCCTGTATTAATGTAATAAGCTGCAAGGAGCAGCACCCACACTCACTGTAACAAAAAGCTCAACAAACTTTACTGCAGCATTCCAGCAGCCAGGAATTTGTCAGAATACAGGGAGAGCTGTGGGATCAGTTGCTGCTGTACAGGGATAGGATTCAGGGGGTTATGATGAGTGTAAATTCCTGTAAAGTACAGATACAAGGTGTTGCTGTAATTGCCATACACAGGTATTATGCAGCACATACAGATACAAGGTGTTGCTGTAATTGCCATACACAGGTATTATGCAGCACATACAGATACAAGGTGTTGCTGTAATTCCCATAAACATACATTAGGCAGCACATACAGATACAAGGTGTTACTGTAATTGCCATACACAGGCATTATGCAGCACATACAGATACAAGGTGTTGCTGTAATTGCCATACACAGGCATTATGCAGCACATACAGATACAAGGTGTTGCTGTAATTGCCATACACAGGCATTATGCAGCACATACAGATACAAGGTGTTGCTGTAATTGCCATACACAGGCATTATGCAGCACATACAGATACAAGGTGTCGCTGTAATTGCCATACCCAGGCATTATGCAGCACATACAGATACAAGGTGTTGCTGTAATTGCCATACACAGGCATTATGCAGCACATACAGATACAAGGTGTTGCTGTAATTGCCATACACAGGCATTATGCAGCACATACAGATACAAGGTGTTGCTGTAATTCCCATAAACATACATTAGGCAGCACATACAGATACAAGGTGTTACTGTAATTGCCATACACAGGCATTATGCAGCACATACAGATACAAGGTGTTGCTGTAATTCCCATAAACAGACATTAGGCAGCACATACAGATACAAGGTGTTGCTGTAATTGCCATACACAGGCATTATGCAGCACATACAGATACAAGGTGTTGCTGTAATTGCCATACACAGGCATTATGCAGCACATACAGATACAAGGTGTCGCTGTAATTGCCATACCCAGGCATTATGCAGCACATACAGATACAAGGTGTTGCTGTAATTGCCATACACAGGCATTATGCAGCACATACAGATACAAGGTGTTGCTGTAATTGCCACACACAGGCATTATGCAGCACATACAGATACAAGGTGTTGCTGTAATTGCCACACACAGGCATTATGCAGCACATACAGATACAAGGTGTTGCTGTAATTGCCATACACAGGCATTATGCGGCACATACAGATACAATGTGTTACTGTAATTGCCATACACAGGCATTATGCAGCACATACAGATACAAGGTGTTGCTGTAACTGCCATACACAGGCATTATGCAGCACTTACAGATATTGCATTGCTAACAATCTCATTCTGATCACTACAAATCCCCATAAGCAGGAGATCTCACCATTTTATTATCTGTATGCAGCACATTTACTGTATCTGCTTGTATGCTGATAGTGCAGACCCTGTGTAAGCAGGGGATCTCACCATTTTATTATCTATCTGCAGCACATTTACTGACACAAAGGCCATTTCTGCCTGTATGCTGATAATGCAGACCCCGTGTGATATTGTGACCGATAAGGGATGCCATCTAGAGTTTAGAACCTTTCATCCCAGTGATATTTCTGACTGTATGCTGATAATACAGACCCATGTGTGACACTGTGCCAGATAAAGGATGCCATCTAGAGTTTACAACCTTTAATCCCAGCATGATTTGTGTAAAGGATAAACCAATAAATTGAAAATTACAAATGAGGAAATTTACATAAATTTAGTATTTGAACTGTTTAAGAATGACAAGCTTTATGAAAATTGTTAATTTAACGTATATTTAATTGTTACCATCACCTCCTATGATTTAAATAAACGTCACAATAATATTTTTTTGTTTAACAAAAGACACATTGTAGCGAAGGAGTTAAACTTGGGTTCTCTTAAATCTTTAGAAATGTTCACCAGATAAGAAAAATAAATCATGCTTTACTTCGATATTATGTCCTTTCACTTATTGATGAATCAACAACGAGCAGCGTTTCCTTTTCTAGAAAAATTGGAGGTGCAGGAAAAATGTGTCGCACTCGCACGGCGTCGGGAACCAACCACTGGATAATATTGACTTTCCCAGCTGGAGAGATCTCGGCTTCGATGTTTCTCTGAACGGCCGTTTATAACACATTTCATTCAAAAAGGTAGATGACCAAATCTCACATAGGATATTCTTAAAATAAAATGTTCAAAAAAAGAGGAATCCAAAACATTTGAGTATTTTTTACCCAAAAATAAAAAACATCATGATACCTGTGGTGACCTTATATTTCTCCTACTCTTGTTTATCAAATTGATGAAGGCAAGTTTTTCCTTTTTTTTTCCCATTGCTGCAACATAAGAGTTTTGTTACTCTGGCAACACAGAAACATTTAGGTCTGTAGATGCCGTAATGACTAATAATCATGCGGAGAAAGAAAGTAATATATAACAACCAACATCTACGCCCGCATTTGTGCCCACAATTCTAAAGGGGGTTATTCAGAGAGCACCAGAATGTGGCTGACATTTCGGTGCTCTCTTGTTCCCAGCACTTCCCTGCACTTCAGGGAATCAAAGTTCCCCACCCTGCGGTGAATTCAGCGTTCACCGCAGGGTCCCTGGAGTGCAGGGAAAACCTGCCGCAAACCTGCCAAAAAACCCCCCCGCGGCCATATACCCTACTCTGTGCATCATTCTTGGAGCATACGCTTCATTCTGTGCATCATTTTTGGATCATATGCTTCATTCTGTGTATCATTCTTGGATCATATGCTTCATGCTGTGCATCATTTTTGGATCATATGCTTCATTCTGTGTATCATTTTTGGAGCGCATGCTTCATTCTGTGCATCATTTGTGGAGCATATGCTTCATTCTGTGCATCATTTTTGGAGCATATGCTTCATTCTGTGCTTCATCCATGAAGTATATGCTTCATTCTGTATATCATTCTTGGAGAATATGCTTCATTCTCTGTATCATTCTTGGAGCATATGCTTCATTCTGTGCATCATTTTTGGAGCATATGCTTCATTCTGTGCTTCATCCATGAAGTATATGCTTCATTCTGTATATCATTCTTGGAGAATATGCTTCATTCTCTGTATCATTCTTGGAGCATATGCTTCATTCTGTGAATCATTCTTTGATCATATGCTTCATTCTGTGCATCATTTTTGGATCATATGCTTCATTCTGTGTATCATTCTTGGAGCATATGCTTCATTATGTGTATCATTCTTAGATCATATGCTTCATTCTGTGCATCATTTTTGGATCATATGCTTCATTCTGTGTATCATTCTTGGATCATATGCTTCATTCTGTGCATCATTTTTGGATCATATGCTTCATTCTGTGTATCATTCTTGGAGCATATGCTTCATTCTGTGTATCATTCTTGGATCATATGCTTCATTCTGTGTATCATTCTTGGATCATATGCTTCATTCTGTGTATCATTCTTGGTGCATATGCTTCATTCTGTGAATCATTTTTTGGATCATATGCTTCATTCTGTGTATCATTTCTGGATCATTTGCTTCATTCTGTGTGTCATTTTGGTGTATGTGCATCATTCTGCTGCATGAGTGCCATTCTGTACATCATTCCGGAGCGAATCATGTAACTTTTAGTAGGTTTGTATATTTTTAGACAACGAGGTTCCTATTATTGGAAACAATCAACTGTATTGGACCCTTCTGATGTTCTGAAATGGTCTGGATAAGCCCAGATAATTCGAATTGGCTGGTTCTGAATATTTCAGACTTTTTTTTTAATATTTTGAGAAACTTTTGGATTCTGAAATATCCTTTAATGGACCAAACCAAAGGTTTTACCTGTGCACAGATCTAGTTTTTTGAACATTCTCTAAAATATAAATGAAGGGTCATTTGATCATGCCAAGATGTTTTGGCACGATTTGGCATCTCACTGGAAGTTGTTCTTGCATTGTATCACCCATAGCTTTGTGAATAACCGTTCTGTATCCCTTCAAGACACTCTTCGATCTACCCAAAATGTCTCATGGCCATTCTGTCCCACCAGCCATTTGCCCGGTTTGTCTGCTGACTAGTCAGACCTGACTTCGGTATCTCCATCAGCATATGGCACCACTGGCCAACACATTGTGCTTAAGACTGAGAAACAGAATCATGGGAAGCTGCAGGCTCTTACACTCAACTCACTGGAGACACTAGATGATGCAATAGTAATTACAGATCCTGATACAGTAAAAGAATCCTCACTTGCATATTTTACTTTGCCTATTCATTCAACACTAAGAAGGGTGAGCCACCATAGGACCTACCTACTGTATACCAAGTCTGGGAAGTTGCCCAAGCTATTGGCTATATGTATGGACATTGAAGCCTCCATACGCAGCTCTGCACAGGAAGATGGGAGCAGAGGTGGGGAATCAGTCTTGGCAACCTTTTCATTAGCCATTTCTGACTAATGGAATTGCTTCCAAGTGCCAAGGGCAAGAGTTAAAGCAGGGCTGTCAAACTCAAGGGCCCCAAGATATTGATGCCTACAATTCCCAGAATTCTTTAAATTTATGGCCAGGGAATCATGGGAGTTGTAATTCAGAAACATCTGGGGGAGGGCGAAGTTTGACAGCTCTGAGTTAGGCTGTACTTATATTCTTGCCTTCTGATTGGCTGAGCTGCTTCCTGGTCTGACCTGAGCTCTCTGCATCTACTATAAAGTCTCAGGAGTCAGGATCATAATAACCACTACATGATTTTTATGTGTGACTATAGTGTAGATTTTAATTGCTATTGTTGCATATTTTTACATCATGTAATTTATAAAATGCATAAAAAATTGATTATTATTTATCATCTTAGAACCAAAAACTTGAACATATGTTGCTGCACTAAAACCTTCAGTTTCTTTGCAATTCTCAGCAAATTCACATTTTTCGGAGTAATCCCAAGCCAAAATGAAAAAAAAAATGGTTAAGGATTTTTATACTGTATATATATATATCATTTTTTTTTCTTTATTTTGCTTCATTAAGTAATCAAATTGTTCAATCACATTATTGGTTGTAAACTAAAGTTTAAATTCATTAATTCATTCATAAATTTTCTTATTTTTTTCCCGCAGATTTGAATTAATGCTGAAATTATGTTATTGAATGATTCCTAAACTCCCCATAGATTCAATCAATAAATTTAAAAAAACTGTTTTATTAAAATTTAATTGCTAGTAGATTATTAAATCCAGACCATATTCACATTTTATACCAGACTATTAAAAGGTCTTCACTTTTACTTTAAAAAAAGTTTTTTTTATATAAAAATATAGTAATTAAAGCACTATAAAATAAATGTTTTTATATAAATAAATTACATTGCATAATTTATGCATTGGAATACATTTAAAAGCACCAATTAAAAACTTATTTTCATGCCTTATTTAAAGCAAGATTAGAGTGCCTCATGTGGAGAAACAAAAACCCTTGTTTTATCTCTCTCCAAGCCCCCTGGAAAAACATAAAACAAGTTGCAAATAATACCCTCAAACCTCAATGTAACAAAAAGTTGAAACACTTTGATGCTGCACTCCAGCAGCCAGGGATTTGATGGAATACAGGGTGAGCTGTGGGGTCACTCACTGCTGTACAGGGATAAGATTCAGGGGGTTTTAATGAGTGTAATTCCATGTACAGTACAGATACAAGGTGTTGCTGTAATTGCCATACACAGGCATTATGCGGCACATACAGATACAAGGTGTTGCTGTAATTGCCACACACAGGCATTATGCAGCACATGCAGATACAAGGTGTTGCTGTAATTGCCATACAGAGGCATTATGCAGCACATACAGATACAAGGTGTTGCTGTAATTGTCATACACACAGGCATTATGCAGCACATACAGATACAAGGTGTTGCTGTAATTGCCATACACAGGCATTATGCAGCACATACAGATACAAGGTGTTGCTGTAATTGCCATACACAGGCATTATGCCGCACATACAGATACAAGGTGTTGCTGTAATTGCCATACACAGGCATTATGCAGCACATACAGATACAAGGTGTTGCTGTAATTGCCATACACAGGCATTATGCGGCACATACAGATACAAAGTGTTGCTGTAATTGCCTTACACAGGCATTATGCAGCACATACAGATACAAGGTGTTGCTGTAATTGCCATACACAGGCATTATGCGGCACATACAGATACAAGGTGTTGCTGTAATTGTCATACACAGGCATTATGCAGCACATACAGATACAAGGTGTTGCTGTAATTGCCATACACAGGCATTATGCAGCACATACAGATACAAGGTGTCGCTGTAATTGCCATACCCAGGCATTATGCAGCACTTACAGATATTGCATTGCTAATAATCTCATTCTGATCACTACAAATCCCCATAAGCAGGAGATCTCACCATTTTATTATCTGTCTGCAGCACATTTACTGCATCTGCCTGTATGCTGATAATGCAGACCCCATGTAAGCAGGAGATCTCACCATTTTATTATCTGTCTGCAGCACATTTACTGATGCAAATGCCATCTCTGCCTGTATGCTGATAATACAGACCCCGTGTCACATTGTGCCAGATAAAGGACACCATCTAGAGTGTAAAACCTTTCATCCCAGCAAAATTTCTATAAAGGATAAACCAATGCATGAAAAATTTAAAAATGAGCAAATTTACATTATTTTTAAACTATCTCAGAACAATTTCTGTGCAAATTTTCTCTTTTACCCAATATATTAAATTTTTACCTTTGCATCCCGTGTCTCAAATAAATGTTATAATATTTTTTCTTCAACAAAATTCTGCTGGTAGTGAAGGGGTTATATATAATTTTAAATGATTTTTTTCTCTAGGATCTAGTTTGTACAACATATTAAAGTTTTATAATAAGGAGATTGAGGCGCTCACTTGTTTTGTACTGAATTGAAATGATTGCTCTTATTTTTAACTCAGATTGAGGGGGGGAATATAAACAGCATCTTGGAACAATTATAGGCATGAAAAATCACAGAATATATATCTTGATAAATAAAGCAATGCAGACATTTGTTTATCAAGGAGACGCTGGTTTAAATATATAAAGCATTATGTTGTTTTTATGTAAAAAAAATAATGCTTTTGACCTAATTATTAAAAATAATAATATTATATTTTAGAATAATAATTTTTTTTTTTAATTTTTTTTATTAAGAGCGAAGAGTACATAACAAAATATCAATGGACAGCAAGTGTACCACAAATGTGGCGTATGATAGCAGATACAGGCCACGGTATGTTCAAAAATACTAAAACAAACTCAATCTTTAATGTTCATGTTAGAAAAAACAGTAATAGTTAAATAGGAAAAAAAAAAAATAAGGGGGGGGGAAGGGTACGGGAAAGGGAGAGGGACGTGTGGTGGGTAGAGAAGTAGATGAAAGATGTAGGTAGGAAAGGTAACGGAGGACGAGACATAAGAGTGAAGGTAGTGATAGAAGTCAAGCTAGACTGAGAGTGTAGAAATTGAAAAAGTAGGAGAGTGTACTCACAGGAACCAGAAAAGGAAGAACAAGTGCGAACAAGAGAGGAGATTGGTAACCTCTGGAGTAGAACTCCACTCGGAGTGGGGGTGCCGGATCTCACTCCCACCCTAAATCTCCACATCTATCTCCTCTTGGAACGCCCGTCCAGGCGCGGTTGCTGCGAAGATCTCCCAGTGAAACCACTTGGCGAGATGTTGGGTCATCTTGTTTGAAGCCACGGCTAGCAGACTCTCATGTGAGCGTGCCTCCTCTACCCGTAGCATCCATGTCTTTGATTGTGGAGGACCTCCATTCAACCAGTTCAAGGCAACGGTGGAGCGTGCAGTAAGTAGTAGAGGGAGGAGAACCGAGCGTTTTAGAGTCCTCAGTGAGTAGGGTACCAGGAGTAGCAGAAAGACCTGTGCTACAAGTGGGAGATCTACATCTGTTACCTGTTTGATAGTATCGCGAACCGAGGTCCAAAAGGGACCTATTTTCGTACAGGACCACCAGATGTGTAAATAGTCTTCAAGGTCATGGTCGCATCTCCAGCACTGTGGTGAGGTTCGGAGACCTATGCGAAATTGCAGCTCTGGGGTGCAGTACCAGAATGTTATAAGTTTGTACGCTTGTTCCTGCAATTTAGCCATTTGGGTGCCATGATGGATTAGGTCATATGTCTTAGACCAACTCTCGTCCGTTATTGGCGTTTCCAATATCTCCTCCCACTTAGCCTCGAAGGAACGTGGGTCCATCTGAGTAGTGGAGTTCAGTATGGCATATAAGTCCGAAATGCCGTGTGTGAATAAGGTGGTGGAGACACAAAGTCGCTCAAAGGTAGTGAGGGTCCGCACTAGTCTGTGTTGTCCCGGTATGGACCTGAGATAGTGAAGGATTTGAAAGTAATTAAATCTTTCAAGAAAGGTCGGAGGTGTCAGTGCAGCCGAACTGTCCCATGGAGGTGTGAATGCAGCATCCTTCAACATCGTCAGGGCACGGGGGCAGCGGGGGTGCGGTAATCTTTCTCGTAATACGGGATTCAGCCCTGCTAGAAATGAGGGATTATCCGCGAGTGGCAGAAGCGGGGATGGATAGGAGGAAAGTCGTCTTTGCGTGATGTAAGAGTCCCAGATTTGTAAGGTCGCCTTGATCATTGGGTTTGTCCGAATGTTGTCTGGCCTGCAAGATCTTGCGACCCACGGCAAAGCCCATAGACGAATCCCCGAGGAAGCTTCCTCAAGGTCCATCCACAAGGGCCTCCTGCCCCCCGTGGCCCACTCCGTGACGCGCAAAAGGTGCGATGCCAAGTAATATTTATGTAGGTCCGGCAAAGCCACTCCACCTGCCGATTTAGAATGGATCAGTGTGGACCATCTCACCCGTGGTCGTGAGTCGTGCCAGACAAATTTCAAGATCGCTGATTTGAGCATTGCGAAGAAAGTCTGTGGGATGTGTGTCGGTATGGTCTGGAAGAGGTAGAGCAGACGTGGTAAGATATTCATTTTTATGATACTAAGTCGTCCAAACCATGAAACTTTGACCTTCCTCCAAGAAAGTAAGTCTGTTTTCAGGGTTTCCCACAGGGGGGGAAGTTAGTCTCAAAGAGGGAGGTAAGTCTGGGCGTTAGTTTAATACCCAAATATTTCATGGAGTGAGTGCACCATTTGAATGGGTGTGAGATTCGTAAAAGGTGGGCTGTTTTGGTGGGTTACTGTGATATTAAGTATTTCCGATTTCTCCATGTTGATCTGCAAATTCGACAGCTCCCCATATGTCCGGAACTCCGAGACAATTTCGGGTAGGGAATTTTGGGGTTCAGATACAAAGAATAAGAGGTCGTCCGCATATGCGGCAACCTTATGTTCTTCAACATGCCCCTTTGTTCTTTTGATCAGCTGATTATTACGTACCGACTCCAAGAAAGGTTCTAAAGATAATGCGTATAAGAGCAGAGACAGGGGACAGCCCTGTCGTGTGCCGTTGAGGACCCGGAATGGTCTTGATAACGCTCCGTTCACCCTCACTGCAGCTGTGGGGGCGGTGTATAACGCTGCAATCCAAGTGTAGAATGAACCCACTATTCCCATCGCGTCCAATGTGGCAAATAGGAAAGGCCACGCTACACGGTCGAATGCCTTCTCGGCATCGGTCGAGAGCAAAAGGACCTCTTCCTTAGAGCGTTGTGTCTCGTGGATCACATTCAGGGCACGAATTGTGCCGTCTCGCGCTTCTCTTCCCGGCACAAAACCCACTTGATCCCTTTGTACCAACAAGGGAACGAAAGGTTGGAGCCGCAATGCCAGTACCAGGGAGAATAGCTTAAGGTCGCAATTGAGCAGCGATATCGGGCGATAGCTGGAACATAAGGTGGGATCTCTGCCTTCCTTTGGGATGACCGAAATGTTAGCTAGAGTAGATTGTGAGTGAAGATGAGAGCCATCTCTCAAGGCGTTGACCAAAACTGCGAGATGAGGCAGAAGAGTCCCTGCGAATTTCTTATAATATTCGGAGGGGAGCCCGTCTGGACCCGGTGCCTTTCCTTTTTTCTGGCGTTTCAACGCTGCTAGCAGTTCACAGACTGTAATCGGGTCATTCAGCGAGTCCCGTTCTGCCCTAGTCAGTCGTCTGTGAATTCGTGTAGAGAGATATTCCGAGATCTTGTGATTGAGGTCTGGGGTCGGTGCCATGGCACTGGAGTACAGTGCTTCGTAATAATCGCGAAATGCCGTGACAATAGCATCCGGAGTTTTTAAAGGGGGAGTCACTCCTGTCCATATTTCGGGGATGTAGTTGTGTGCCCGCTGTTTCCGCAGCATCTTTGCCAGTAGTCGACCCGGCTTATTCTCGTGGTATGCGAAAAAGCATTTGGTTTGGAGCACCGCTCTGTGTAGTTGATGTTGGGATAATTCTTCCAAGCGCAATCGTTTCTGGAGCAATGAGCTATAAATTCGTGGGTCTCTGGTTTGCATATGAACCAGTTCCAGGTGTCTGATCTCATCCAAGAGGGTCTTAGTCTCTAGTAAGCGGTCCTTTTTTTTGCCGATGCCAGGCCTATTAAGGTCCCCCGTATGGTAGCTTTATGCGCCTCCCATACTGTATGTGCCGAGACCTCTCCGCCACCATTTTCCGCAAAGTAACTACAGAGAGAGTCATTTACCGTGTCTTCTATCAGCTTATCTTGTAATAAGGAAATATTCAGTCTCCATTGGAAGTGACGTGGGCGGAAGTGCGCCGACCTGAGAGCGAGGGCGACCGGGGCATGGTCCGACCATGTTCGGCTCTGAATAGAGGAAGATAGTACATCGTCCAGTGCAAAATGTGAGATAAAGATATAATCAAGGCGTGAATATGACGAATGCACATCCGAGAAAAAGGTGTAGTCCTTTGTGGGTGGGTGTAGGAAGCGCCACCCATCTACCAGTTGCAGTTCTTGTAGTTTGCGGCGCATCGCTCTCAGCACATGTAAGGGGACCCTTGTCGTGCCTACGGAGGAGTCTTGGGGGGCTGCATCGCTACATTAAAGTCCCCTCCTAGGATCAAAGTGCCTTCCATGAAGGGGATGAGTTTAGCGGCAATTTTGTGAAGGTATTTATGTTGTTTTGTAATAGGGAGGTAGATAGACGCGAACATGTATTTCATCCCCGCTATGGAGCCTTTCAGAAAGACCCCTCTGCCGTCTCCCATATACTGAGCCTCTTCATAAACAAAGGCGAGATGTTTTGATAATAAAATAGAGGCCCCTTTCATCTTCCCCTCCGGGGTCGTGTCATGATACACATGTGGGTAGTTGAAGTCTCGGAGTACTGGGTGGTTCGTTGAACAGAAGTGGGTTTCTTGAAGCAGCGCTATCGAGCATTTCATAGAGTGCAGGTCCCGGAGAAGGCGGCGACGTTTCTCCGGGATATTCAACCCACGTACATTGAAAGAGATAACTCGTAGGGAGTCCGGTGTGAAGATCGAGCTCCGACCCCCCTCTCCCGCCATCTCCGAAGCCAACTCGAGGGTTAGGGAAGTAGAAAATGTGGAGAAGTCAAATGCAACAGATATCTGTAAATAGCGTGGAGGGAGGTCGAAGAAATAGTGGTGAGCAGATAGGGGCACGGGAGCAGGTAGAGAGCAGTGACTGGTGAAAAGAAGAGAACGGAAAGGAGGGGATAAGAGAAAGAGAAGGGGACGGAGGAAGAGGAGAGAAGGGAAGGGGAAAAAAAAATTGGAAGTGAAAATTCCCAAGGGGAAGTGGCGTCCGTCCCAGGAGGTAAAATCGCCCCACTCAGGTCGAGTGAGAGCACGAGTCCTCCAAGGAGAGGTGCAAGGATGCCAAACCAAAAAGGTCCCCGTGGGGGTTAGCCGACTCCGAGTCAGTGGAGTTTTGAGCCAGTTAAACACAAAGATATTACTTGATGAACCTATATACATCTAATAGCGGTCCCCTCCAAGTCTATTAGAACATTTAAGTGCGAGGTATGTCAGTCTATCATCACTAAGTACAGAAACATATCTATAAGAAGCAATAAGAATACACGTATGACAGTAGTAGTATGTAACCGTTTCCTCCCACACTCCCTTAATAAACGATTGAGAAATAGTGTAAAACTACTTCTCCCCTTGCCGTAGGTCCCAGCAGACAGTCGTCTTCCCCTATCGGCCCGTTCGATGTCCACAGTCATCCGCCCGTGCAAGGGACAAGACAGAGAGAGGGAAAAAAAAAAAAAAAGGGGGAGGGGGTGGAACCCTCCAATTCCAGCCTCTCTCTCGTCATTCCCCTCGGGGTATGTCTATCTTCCATATGGCGATGTGACGTCGGGGGTCAGTCACATCTCTGGATCGGAGACTAGATGATGTCAGTCTAGTACGTGTGCGGGGATAGGCCAGAGGCCGGTGGTGGGGGCAGATCGTAAAACTGCATACAACATCTTCACGAAGTATCAAAGGGGGATAGTCCCGGTTCGTCCAGCGGTCTATCTGAGAGAAGCAGGACGTGCCGGGTCGCACTAGGTCTTCGCGGAAGGTATAAAAAGTCCATCAACATTCCCCTCATCTTTCCGGTCCGCAGCCGGTGACAAAGTCCATAAGTAAATGCAGAAGTCATACCCATATTGTTTCACTATTCCCGTTCCCCACCGTCCCTAGGTCTCCCCCTCGCGTTCCCCTCCCCCTTCTTACCCTTTCAGTCATGCATCATTCCCCCCTCTCCCTCTCCTCCCCCATCTCCTCCTCCTCCTCCCCCATCTCCCTCCCTCCCCACCCCATCATTATTTTATTATAATCTCATTTTATTGTATTCACTTTTTCTTTTTTTTTTTTTTCCTTCTCGCCCTTTTTTCCCCTCCCCCCTTTTCCCCCCTCTTTTTTTTCCCTTCCTTTTTTCTCCCCTTCTTCTTCTCCCCTTTTTATTTTTATTATTTTTTTTTCTTTTCCTCTTTTCTCTTTTTCCCCCCTCCCCCGTCCCCCTCCCCCTCTAACTTTTTCCCCTTTTTTCTTTCTTCCCCTCCCTCTCCCCCCTACCCCCCATATTCGATCTCGGTGTTCCCTCTCCCTACCCCCTCCCTTCCCGTCTCCTACATGCCCCCTCTCTTTCCCCTCCCATCTCTCCTTCCCCCTCGTGTCCCTCCCCCTTCATTGATTATCACTTTTTCCGTGTCTCGTCATGTTGGTGATCTGATAACGCTGACCTTCTTTAGTTATTTCTGTCCTTTCTTTCCTGTTTTTCTTTCCTTCTTCCACTTTCTCCTTCCCCTCTCCTTTTCCCTTAACTCTTATTCTATTGTGTGTCCCCAGCACCGAATTCGCCTCTTCCCCTATTAGTAACCCCCCAGTCCCTTATTATACGGATGGAAGTGGACAGTCAAGGAGTTCAACATGACAGAGTGGGAAATCGACTAGAGAAGACATGGCATCATCTTTGGGCTCTGACAGGGAGATCACCTGTGGGATAGGGGCCGTGTAATCAATCCCTCACTGCATCAGGAGAGGGTGCATGGTGTCTGGCCTCCCGATGAATTCGGCGTCCACGAGGCGAGTGTTGATGTCTTGCTTCCGGTCGGTCTGGTCGTCCAGGTGGTCCTCCGATCTCCCAATCCGACACCGGGGTGGGCGGAAGTGCGAGTTGATGTAGAAAGCGCGGTGCATCCGCCGTGACAGTGGTGCCATCCAAGCGAACCTGCAGGGAGAATGGGAACCCCCTTCTGTATGCCAAGTGGTTTAGCCGTAATAAATTAGTGATAGGCCTCAAGGCCTTTCTTGCTGCTAATGTGAACGGGGATAGGTCATTATATAGTTCCAGACTGTAGCCGTTTACTTCTCTGGTCCGGCGGGTACATGCCGCGGCCATGAGGCGATCTTTGAGGGTGAAGCTGGTGACCTTACAGATCACATCTCGGGGTGGCTCTCCCAACGACGGCAGAGGTCTTAGGGCGCGATGTGCTCTGTCTAATGGAAACTGAGGCACTTCCGGATCATTCAAGATTTTCAAAAACACACATTCCAGGCAGTTTCGTAAGGTTTCTGGGGGGACATCTTCCGGTAGCCCCCTAACACGTACGTTATGTCGGCGGCCCCTGTTGTCGAGGTCGTCTAATTTGCATTTAACATCTGAGAGATCTGTTGCCAGCGAGGGGGGTAAAGCCAGGGGTGCGTTTGCTCTCTGTTCCAGAGTATCAACGCGTGTAGTCAGGCCCATGATATCAGTACGTACCTCCCGCACGTCTGCCTGTATGGTCGCCCAGAAATCTTCCATCATGGCAATTATGTCTGATCTCGTTGGGAGAGCAGCCACCATCCGCTCCAGCCTGCATGCCGCCTGGTGTGCGTCCGGCGCGTGTTCGGGTGAGGATTGTGAGGCCGCCATTTCCTGGGAGCCAAGCTCGTAAGCCGCTGCGGAGGTCCTCGACGGTGTTTGGTGGATAAAGTCGTCAATCAGTCCGGATGTTGCTCGAGGACGTCCACGGGGTGTCGCGGGAGTGTGGGAGATTCTTTTCCCCCGCACCATTGCCCAGCAGCGATGATTATATGCTTTGAAGTCGGAGGGGACCGGCGAGCTAAGGGTTTATGCGTCCATCTTAATCCGGAGTCAGGCCACGCCCCCATAAAAATATTTTTTAAAGGAAAAAGGGGCAACAGCCTAAACGTCACCATTTATCCTCCGCTCGAATCTCTCTTACATTTTCTATGGGGGTTATTCAGAGAGCACCGAAATATCACCGACATTTCGGTGCTCTCTTGTTCCAGCACTTCCCCGCACTTCCCCACACCGCAGGGTCGCCGAAGTGCAGGGAAAACCCACCACAAACCCACCGAAAAAAAAAAACACCGAAAACCCGCCAGAACCGCCGCAAAAAAACACACCGAACACGTAGAAAAAGCCAACTAGCCGCCCATCACAGCGCAGACCAGTCGCCGGAAAAAGCCGACAAGCTGACGAACGGGGTAAAAAAAAACATTTGAAAGTGTCAAAATTGAAACGCTGTTTGCAATAAAACTACTGAACGAAAATGTCTGAAATTTACACATAAAATCCAATGAATGATAATAAAAAGGGCTGTTACAGAAAAAAGAAAAAACGCTTTAAAAAAAAAACTGAGAAAAAAAATTGCTGAAAAAATCCCAAAAACTGCCTAGAAGATCCTAAAAAAAATAATCTGTAAATTCAGAGAGAGGTGAAAAGCAGGAGAATGGAAAATTCAATGGGGTTAGTCAAAGAGCTACGAATTGCTGGCAAAAGGTAACCGAATACTTAAATTCAGTGTACGGTTACCTTTCCTGGCCATTCGGCTATTCAGAAAGTAGGCAGTTCACCGAATCCTGGCAAATTGCCTGCACATACGGTGCCTGTTCGGTGCCTGTTCGAGGGCAGTGAATCCCCATAGAGAAGCACTGCTTCAGCTATTCAGAGAACACAAAACAGCAGTGAAAAGTTGCCGAATTGCCCTGCTGTTCAGTGGTTTCATTCGGCAGGTTTATTCAGGAGAATCCCATAGGCTTCAATGTTAAATTTATTCCCGTTTTAATTCAATATCTAATAAACCGTTTATTATAAAATTCTGCAGTAAAGAGTCTCTTTATTTATAGATTTTTTTAGGATCTTTTAGGAATTTTTTGGGTTTTTTGGGATTTTTTTTTTTATTTTTTAAATCGTTTTTTCTTTTTTCTGTAACAGCCCTCTTTATTATCATTCATTGGATTTTATATGTAAATTTCAGACATTTTCGTTCAGTAGTTTCTTTGCAAACAGCGTTTCACTTTTCAAGCATTCAAGCAAACTGGTTTTTTTTTCACTCCATTTGTCTGCGGTGTCGGGTTTTTCTGGCGGCTGCTCTGTGCTGTGATCGGCGGCTGCTCTGGGCTGTGATCAGCTCCTGCTCGGGTTTCTCCGGTGTCTTCGGCGAGGTTAATCCAGATGTTTTTGCGGGTTTTGATTAGCGTTCGCCGGGTTTTGAGGTGAGTGCCCTGTTGTGCTTGCTGAATACACCGCAGGGTCGCCGAAATGGTATCGCGAAATTGAACCGAATTGAAGAGAACAAAAAGTCACCGGACCTGCAGTGACTTTTCGATTCTCTTTGAATAACTCTGTATGTCAAAATAGCCAAACCAGAAAAATTCTCCCATTTATCTCACTTTCCAAATCGGGTATTTTGACCTAGAATTTTCCATTCTCCAGCCATTCTCCTACTTTTCACCTCTCTTTGAATAACCCTGAAAGAGACTTTTTGCTGCAAATTAAAATAATAAACGTTTTATTAGATATTGGGTAAAAACGGGAATATTTTTAACATTGAAGCCTATGGGATTCTCCTGAATAAACCTGCCGAATGAAACCACTGAACATCAGGGCATTTCACTGACATTTCTCTGCTGTTCAATGTGAATAGATTAACCATTGCTTCTCTATGGCGGATTTCACTGCCGTCGAACAGGCACCATATTTGCTGGCAGTTGGCCAAAATTTGGCGAACTGCCTGCTCTCTAAATAGCCGAATGGCCCCGAAATGTCACCGTACGGGGAAATTCTCTGTTCAGTGACATTTCAGGACCAGATCGTCTCTCTCAGAATAACCTCTTTATCCTCTTAGATTGTAAGCTCTCGGGCAGGGTCTTCTCTACTACTGTTTTGTGTGTGTGATGTGTGTGTATATTTGTTATTCTGTCTCTCCCTTTGTACAGCGCTACGGAACATGTTGGCGTTTTATAAATGCTTGTAACTGTAACTGTGTAACTCTTGTTCAGCATCTGCAATTCTCTTGATGTACTTTTTACACATTTTGTGCTGCATTCATCTTACACCTGCCATTATGTATCCTAAGTGATCGCTGTGCCTCTATCATGTACTCTCTACATGGTTTTACTGGACTGTCGTCGTGAATGTTGCACTTTCATTAGGCCCTAATAAAAATTGTTGCAAAAAAAAAAAGAAGAAAAAAAAAAAAAGCACTAAGTGTAGCCGCGGGTCGTGCAGGTGGGTGCTATGGTAACAGCATTTCCTGTCGGACCCTCCATAACAGCGGCGGCGATCGCGTCTTTGTGCTTGGACGGTAATGAGTGGGAATTTTTTCCTTTAGCCTTTCCGTTAATTATCGTGAAAACGCGCGTTTCAAAAATTGCAGGGAGCGTCGCGCTATTTCCGAATAATCTCCTTCCAAGTGTATCATTTCTGTTCCTGAAATACTCGGATGTGGAAGCGAGTCGGGGAGATCGTTTGTGTTTCAGTGCATGGGACGTTGATGTAAAACGTACAAAATTGTGTTACTGGTGGAATAATATGTGCAGGAAGAGTTGATATTAACCCCTTCACTACCGAGTGATTTTCGTTGAAAAAAAAGAAATCATATTTACGTGAAACACGTGATGCAACGTTAACAGTTAAATATAGTTAAAACAGAAATTCCGCAAAGAGAATGTTGTTAAAAAACGAAAATAACGTACATTTGCTCATTTTTAATTTTCATATCTCGTTTATCCATTACAGAAATATTGTTGGGATGAAAGGTTCTGCATTCTAGATAGTGTCCTGTATTTTACACAATGGCACATGCATTATCAGCATACAGGCAGCAATGGCCTTTGTGTCAAATACTGTAACTGTGATAAATATAAATAATAAAAATGTTCAGATCTCCTGCGTATGGTGATTAGGAATGATGATAATGAGATTATTAGCAACGTCCAAAACATACCAAGAGAATATAAAAATATTCAGGGTTATTCAGAGAGCACCGAAATGTCACCGACATCCTATTCGCCGCACTTCGGCGATGGTGTGGGGATTTCAGAATTCACAGCATTGTCCCCGAAGTACAGTGAACAACCCACCGAACACCTCGGAAAAAAAGAGATCCGATGAGTCACAGCATGTTCCGTGACTTTTCGTTCCCCGCACATCGGTGGATTCGGCGATTCCTAGTTCGCCAACCCTGCGGTGTATTCAGAAAGCACCGCAGGGCCCCCGTATTGCAGGGAAAAACTGCCACAAACCCGCCGAACACTCACCGACCACTCACCGAAACCCGCAGAAACAGCTGGAATAACCCGCCGAACACGCCGGGAAAACCCGACTAGCCGCCGATCACAGCGCAGAGCAGCCGCCGGAAAAACCCGACACCACAGACGAATGGAGTGGAAAAAAAAGGAAAAGTACGCTTGAATGTTTGAAAAGTGAAACGCTGTTTGCAAAGAAACTACTGAACGAAAATGTCTGGAATTTACATATAAGATGCTATGAATGATAATAAAAAGGGCTGTTACAGAAAAAAGAAAAAACGATTTAAAAAAAACGGAAAAAAGTTTGCAAAACAAATTCCAAAAATTGCCTAAAAGATCCAAAAAATCTATAAATAAAGAGACTTTTTGCTGCAGAATATTATAATAAACGGTTTATTAGATATTGAATTAAAACGGGAATATTTTTAACATTGAAGGCTATGGGATTCGCCTGAATAAACCTGCCGAATTAAACCACCGAACAGCAGGGCAATTCGGCAACTTTTCACTGCTGGTTTTTGTTCTCTGAATAGACGAAGCATTGCTTCTCTATGGGGATTTCACTGCCCTCGAACAGGCACCAAACAGGCACCGTATGTGCAGGCAATTCGCCAGGATTTGGCGAACTGCCTGCTCTCTGAATAGCCGAATGGCCAGGAAAGGTAACCGAACCCTGAATTTCAGTGTCAGGTTACATTTCGGGGCCAGATCGGCTCTCTTTGAATTACCATGTAAGAGTCAATCCGAAAAAATATTATTATTTTTTACAGTAATACACATCATACATTACATAGAAAAAACACAACACCCCCCCTCCACAGGACTTATTATTATTATTATTATTATTATTATCCTTTCCCAAAGGAACTTACAATCTATGAGATGTACAAGTATTTTGTGAGGTTGGCGCATCCATATTGTTAGGTGTCTTGCCCAAGGACACTCGCTGGTGGCGTCTTCTAAGGCTCGGGTCAGATGAGCGCATTTTGTACGGACTGTGTGTCCGTGCAGTACGGACGTACTTTCTGACTGACGACAAGGTAGTGGCCAAACAGTCTGTTTTTTTTTACTGACGTATTTTTTGACTGATGTAGCAGGGAAAATAAATTAAAATGAAAAAACATTCTGTCCGTCAAAAATGCTGGACGTATAAATGCAGTCCGTCTGACCATGCTCCATCACTCACACACAAAGCTATGCAGACGTTGTGGACGTGGCGCACTCCGCACGTCCGTTCTAGCAGTATTACGTTCTTGCCTAACCTGCGTCCGTTTGCAGCGTCCGTTATGCGTCCGCACTTCGTGTGTGGGGCTCCATTGGTCAGAATGCTATGCTGCCACGGACGTACAAATGTGCGGCAACTCGGACGTGATAACTGCGCTCGTCTGACCCCAGCCTAAGCGGGATCGAGTCATCTTTCCATGATTGTAGAGAAGCGACCTGGTGGTTGGGTTGAACTCACTTCTCCTAAAGTCGAGACTTGCTTCTCCACAGTTGTATTGGAGGATGTGCTGAATGGGATTTGACTTGCTTCTTCATGGTCGAAGAGCAGAGACGTTACCACTGGACTCCACAGTCGATATCGTGTGGTAGCAAGTATGTACCGTTAGGTGTCTCGCCCAAGCACACTTACTGGAGAGGTGCTCTGGCTGGGATTCCAACCTGTGTCTTCGCGGTTATAGAGCAGTGATGTAACCTCTACTCCATTATGGGGAACATCAGGTTTATCGTTGGCTCACAGGAGACTCCAGACAGCGTTCTCCATCCTTTCGTGTGCGTGTTCGTAAACCATTGTAATCAATGATTCATCTGAGTCAGGGAGAATCTACCTCTGAGGGTCAATCTACATCGCTGAACTCTTCACCTGCCGCCAAGGGTCATTCATCTGCTCATTTTTAGATCCACGTTTTTGGGATACAAACAGGAACCTATGGGGCTCAATGCATGGAGTGGAGGTGACTTCAAGGAAGTCAGACCATCGCAGGACTCTGAACTGAACGGGTCGCAGTCTCCCCCTTAGCTGCGGAAAGCCAGTGAAGTGTAGGGGACGTCCTCGGCATCTGGCAGGGAAACCCTAATGTTCCCCATATGTCTTCCGCAGCCAAGGGGTTAAAAAATAAGAAAAGCAAAAAAGTCTTAAAAATATACAAAAAGGTCTTTGAAAAAATAAAAATAAAGAAAAGTGAAAAGATATTCCATTTATTGCATTGAAACCAATGGGATTCGCCCCTTTAAACCTGTCGAAAAGTAAAATCCGGGCATTTCAATGAAATTTCAGTGAAACTCGGCGTTCCGTGAATAGACGAGTCTGTAATTCCCAAAACGAATCGCGGCAAATTGCAGTGAATTGCGCCGCGATTATTTTTGCTGTAATTTGGCCAGTTTTTGGCAATTCGACAGCTTTGTGAATAGACAAATCGACCCTAAAGTGCACAGAATGGTAAAACTCACCGTCCTGTGCAATTCTGACAAATTTGGAGTTTAGTGAATAAGCCCTTGAGTTCCTCTGTGTTCAATGATTGGTAAATTGGATAAAATATTGCCGGATTCTCTGTATTTTTCCTGCTTTCCAGTTACCCCCCCCCCCCCCGGCTCTTGCCGCTCTGCGCTATAATAAGGATGTACGCAAGGTCAAAGTCCCTTATTACTTCACCATCTGGCTATGGCAAATTAATGGGAAATGAAATGTCTGTGTTGCAGCACTAATGTGGGTAATCTTCTGACACCGGCCTCGCTCTCCGGCCCAGGCTGCTGGCAGCAGGATGTACTTTGTTTGTCTAGCGCGGACATGCTTTGAATGTATAATAAGAGCAAAACCAAGAGAAAAGAGAAATTACGGAATTATATCCACTCATCCACCCAGAGCCAAAACAGTCAGGGCTATTCAGAGAGGGGTGAAAAACAGGAGAATGGCTGGGGAAGAGAAAATTCTAGGTCAAAATAGCCAAACCAGAAAAATTCTCCCATTTATCTCACTTTCCAAATCGGCTATTTGATCTAGATTGTTCATTCTCCTGGCAATTCTCAAGGTTTTCACCTCTCTCTGAATAACCCTGTATATGAAACAGCAGCTGTATACACTGACACACACACACACTGATATATTACAAATGTTAAAGGGACACTACCACTAACACAAGCTGTAACTAGATTACTTGTGCATTACAAATGAATCATCATTATAAAACACATTATAAAACGCATTATAAAGCACATTATAAAGCACCTTATAAAACACATTATAAAGCACATTATAAAACACCTTATAAAACACATTATAAAGCACATTATAAAGCACCTTATAAAACACTTTATAAAGCCCATTATAAAACACCTTATAAAACACATTATAAAGCACATTATAAAACACATTATAAAGCACCTTATAAAGCACATTATAAAACACCTTATAAAACACATTATAAAGCACATTATAAAGCACCTTATAAAACACATTATAAAGCACATTATAAACCACATTATAAAACACCTTATAAAACACATTATAAAGCACATTATAAAACACTTATAAAACACATTATAAAGCACATTATAAAGCACCTTATAAAACACATTATAAAACGCATTATAAAGCACATTATAAAACACCTTATAAAACACATTATAAAGCACATTATAAAACACATTATAAAGCACCTTATAAAGCACATTATAAAACACCTTATAAAACACATTATAAAGCACATTATAAAGCACCTTATAAAACACATTATAAAGCACATTATAAACCACATTATAAAACACCTTATAAACACATTATAAAGCACATTATAAAACACCTTATAAAGCACATTATAAAACACCTTATAAAGCACATTATAAAAAACATTATAAAGCACATTATAAAATGCATTATAAAACCCATGCTGCTGTCTTTTTTTGTTTTGTTTGAAGTAATTGCAGGTAAAAAGGAAAAATAAATCAGTTTTTTATGTAATGTTTCCATTCTGTGGATTTTTGCTATAATGTAACATCTACCAAAATCTGTGCAGAAGCTTTTCTTTACTGCTATGGTTTATTTAATCTACAGTGTTTGCCAGTTAATTAGGTGGAGGAGGGAATGTTTAGATAAGGCGGCAGGGATTTGTATTGTATTTTCCAGGCTACCTGAGATAAGGGCTGGCAGCTGAATTAGATAAAACAGGGAATTTAAAAGACTTCTAATCTACCCCCTGGTGATGTCTTTTGAATACATCCCACACAATACAGGGGAATCAAATTCAGCATTCACCGCAGGGTCCCCAGAGTGCAGGGAACGGACCCGTAAAATTGCAGAAAAATCGCAGAACATCTGCTGAAAACTCATCGAAAAATCAGTGGAAATGGCCGCCGTTACGATCCAAAATTTTGTATTGATCTGATAACCGTCGCAAAAATCTCGAATGCACTCGGCGATCCACAGCAAACCCGCTGAACATGTCTGAAAAAAGCCGCCGATCTGCTGAACACAGCGCCGACCAGCCGCCTGAAAAACCCGACAAGACGACGAACGGGGTAAAAAAAACAAAAAACGATTGAAAGTGTAAAAACTGAAACGCTGTTTGCAAAAAAACTACTGAACGAAAATGTCTGGAATTTACATATAAAGATCCAATGAATGATAATAAAAAGGTCTGTTACAGAAAAAAAAGGCAAAGAAATCCCAAAAAATCCTAAAAAAATAATAAATAAAGAGACTTTTTGCTGCAGATTAAAATAATAAACGGTTTATTAGATATTGGATTAAAACGGGAATATTTTTAACATTGAAACCTATGGGATTCACCTGATTAAACCTGCCGAATGAAACCACTGAGCATCAGGGCATTTCACTGACATTTCTCTGCTGTTCAATGTGAATAGATTAACCATTGCTTCTCTATGGGGGATTTCACTGCCGCCGAACAGGCACCGTACCTGCTGGCAGTTGGCCAAAATTTGTCAAACAGCCTGCTCTCTGAATAGCCGAATGGCCCGAAATGTCACTGTATGGGGAAATTCACTGAGCGGTGAATTTTCGGATCTCTGTGATTAACCCTGTATATATAGATATAGATAAAAAGATAAACACACACATTTATATATATATTTTTTATTATTATTATTATTATATGTATATATTTTTTATTATATGTACATATGTTCATTCCAGTCGGTGACATGACGTGTTATTGAATGACATAGATAATGAATATATTTATATATAAAATCTCATTTTCTTCTTAAATAGAAGAGAATAAAGGACATTGTTCTTGTTGTTATGTGCTTTTTTTTCTGTCTTTTTTTTTTCTCTGTGACGCTGGAAAAAAAAAAGTATTACTTTTACAATTCTCTTAACAATCTTTAAGCTGTTAATGATCTTTAATGATGCGATTATTCAGCGATAAGAACGGGAATGGTGTAAACGGTGACAGCCGAGCGTAATGTTGGTTAAACATTTCAGCTGAGATACAGCGAGAGAGAGAGGAGAGGTGTGAAACGCCTGTAAAAACTCAAATTGAATCATTAGTGTCATTAAATTGTTCACACCTAGCACAATCTTGGGAGAATCAGCCTAATTTGGTTCTACATATGCTAACACTCTAATTACGCCTGGGTTTTTTTCAGATCGGCGAGCTATCGTTTATTATATCCGGATAGACCCGTGATGGCTCGCTCGGGCACCCCATATTTTTACAGACTGGGCCTAAGTTCCTGCCGGAATAGGACCCTTATTTCCTCCTGTGTTGATACGTCCAATGCATTGTAACACTGTCTATAGTGTACCCATTGTTCAGCGCTGCAGACTATGTCAGTGCTATATAAATAAAGAATATAAATAATAATTCTATTGTGATGGCTGAGTGAGCACCCTGGGAAATGTATAAAACATAACAAGAAAAAAGGTTATCATTCGCGCTCACCACTGTAGCTGCATGCAAAACAAAACACAATCAGATGTTTTGGTTTGCTTGAATGGCCATTAAAGTGTAAGCTCACCTGCCACGTCACGGCACCTCTGGTCAGGTGAGTCCTACCTAATGAAACCAAGAGCTGCTTTCTAAGCAAGCCACATATCCTCCTCATGCTATTTCTCAGTCTTGAGAGAAACTGGTGGGTTTACATTTACACCCTCACCAGAAACAATTCCACTTTGGGATTAAAAAGAAAAACATGGAAAGAGGCAGCAGCAATAATGATCTGGCCGAGGATACGACAAAATAGTCATATGTGCAGAAAAAATCTGCTCATTCAGTTTATTCAGGGAGTCACATGACCTCATTTTTTACAGTTTACTCAGGGAGTCACATGACCTCTTTTTTTGGGCACTTAACGTTGCTAGACTTGACCAAATGAAGCCACCCCAGATCATAACAGGTCTATATGGAAGGTGGGGAGTTTTGTTTCGGCCAGACAGTGTATGCACGTATGACGAATTGAAGCATATAGCAAAGGGGTAGCAGTAGGTATGATGTGGAGGACAGCTGTAAGCTTCTTCTGAATGTTGGAGAGGAAGAAACCATGAGACCCTTATATTACCTGTGACAGATCTCTGTACCACAACAGGGTCACATCTGCCAATGCTGCTTCCTTGCAGGCACCCCCCCCCCGTGTTCTACCCAGACAGACTCCCGTGCCTTCCTCCAGTCCTTAGACGAAGCTTAAGGACCGGGACACATAAAGCCTGCTAGCATCACCCAGAAATAAGACGAGGCTGTAGATCTGAGGTCTTTGAGGGTTAGAATGGAACTGGTTTTTAATCAGAGAACAAGCACAGATATTTATGTGGTCAAACAGGGGTCACTTACATTCACAAAATCACAACATCTTCTAGGTGAACTTAATCAGACTTATCAGATAATTGCACAAACATTCACTTTTGGGAAGGTGAAACATAATTAGATTAGGTAGACAGTTACATTAAACATTACTTAACATTTCTAAACGAGTCAAGACAATGGGTGATCGTGATTGACAAATAGATTACAGTTTAAAATAGGCAGTGTTTGTCTGACATCGAAGATTATGTTTGAGGCGCTGTTAATCAGATATTTACAACTTTCTGAGAGCAGGTTTATTGGAAGGCTAATCTGATCAGCAGATAGTAACAGACAATGACATTCTGGCATAATCACAATTATACCAACATTCTTTACACAAGAGAGGGCAATGGGCCAATATTTATTATGAATCCTGCAACCTACAAAATATGGCTCCATGCCCATTCATCCAAAATGACTTGCATCACATTACCATCATTAGCTTATGATAAGGATCCATAATGACTTGACTTACGTTGACTTCATTCTCATCAGGTGATGATCCCTTGGTGACATATCACAGTCCACACGGTCGTAGGCTGGATCTAGCTCCAGGCAACACCTTGTTCCTTTTTGCGAATCATGGTGTAATTTGCCCTCTGTGATGGCTCAATAATCATCGTGTCTGCAGTCAATCAGCTTCCTTGAGTGAGCAGAGGGTTGTCCTTAATGATGGCTCTTCCACTCAAGTTAATACTCTATCTGGTATACAATAGGGGAATGTACTCACAAAAAGAATAAATTATTCAGGGATTTTTTGCGACAGGTACTCAGGGAACCTGGAAGGACCCAAGAAAAGCCCACAGATACTTGTCTACACTAACAAAGAAACCATGATCCAATTCAATGAGAAGACCACTTTAATGGGTGCCCAACGGTAAAGTTTCGGCTGAAATAGCTTTCTCAATCTGTCGGCACGACATCGGATGTGAGGGACGGTGAATTTATGGGAATAATTAAATAATTAGCCATATTTTTTTTATCGAAAAATAAAAGGACATATATAGGGAGAAATTTGCTGTCAAGGGAGCCCGACCTCTTGGACATGACATCCATCTGTAACATATTATGGAAGAGGCAACACCAGATGGGATGCAAGGTTCATAGATACCCTAAAATTGGCCAAATAAGGTGAAGGGTTCACAGTCATCCTAATCAATGACTTCAGATAGTGTAGGATTTTTTACAGATATTAAACGTGGTCTACGTAGAGCACATGGTCAATAAACACAATAACAATGGACTGGGTATGGCGCAGGTTACATAGATATCCTCAAAATGGCCCAAGAAAACTAGCACCAATCATAGACATCCTCATGCAAAGGATGTTGTGTTGGTTACTGCAGAAGGGACAGGTGAGGGTGCAGAGACCGTGTCAGGATTAGTCGGTGGTGGGAACCAATGTGCGATGTATACCAACTCGGCTCATCTACTATGTGGAGGGTTAGATATAAATATACAACCTTATCCACAATAGTGCATGGGTGATAGGTAGAATCAGGTGCGTGGTGATGTCCAAAGCAGGTTTCAGGATAAAGGCAGGTAACAACGTCGATAATCTTAGCCGGGGTCAAAAGGGTTATTTCAGACAGCATAAACGGTGAATCAGGCAGAGGGTCTTAGGATGAAGGCAGTCAGCAGAATCGTTGGGCAAAAGCAAGGTTCGGTACACGGTAATATCAGAGTAGGCTTCAGAGTATCAAACAGGTTGAAACACATGAGAGACTAGACGAACTAGCAATGAACTCACCAATCAGCCGGCTTCTTATAGAGGAATCTCAGGCTCTAGCTGATTGATGGGCGGGAGGATGTCAGACGTATAGAGCGTCGCGGCGCGCCGCGCGCGCGCGCGCATGCGCGGATCATTTTCATCTCTGGATGTGGTTGTGGAAGGAGCCTGGACGCTGTTGGTAAGCTCGCCGGTGGCCATCTTGGGTCCGCGCGGCGGCGCGGCAGGTGGGTGATCCTCACAGTGCCCCCCATCAAGGCGACCACTCCGGGGGCGCTTGGGATGAGCGATGTGAAATCGCCGGACAAGAGTAGGTGCTCTAACCTCAGCAGCCGGGATCCAAGAGTCCTCTTCGGGCCCATAGCCTGCCCATCGAACCAGATACTCAAGACGACGACGGTAGAAACGAGAATCCAGAATCTCCTGAACCTCGTACTCATCATCACCGATGGCCAGCAGAGGACCAGGACGAGGCGGCGTGCGTTCAGTGAAAGGATCTGGAGGGGACGGACGTAACAAAGAGACGTGGAACACTGGATGTACATCGAGCTCTGAGGAAGTTGTAGTCGCACCGCTGTAGGGGATACTACTTTGGATATAACGAAAGGCCCCAGGAAGCGAGGTCCCAACTTCCGAGATGGGCACCGTAGTCTGATGTGATTGGAAGACAACCATACTGAATCGCCCACCATGTATTGTGGTGCTTGATCTCGGTGCCTATCCGCAAACTGTTTGTAGGATCGTTGGGCTGATAGTAAGGATGCCCTGACCTTTTTGTACCCCTCAATGATCTGTGCCATACGTTGATTTAGTGAAGGAATATTACTAGAGATCGGTGATCCTGGTAACATCGTAGGGTGTTGTCCATAATTCACATGAAATGGTGATTGACCAGTAGAACGATGAACTTGGTTATTATACGCGAACTCAGCAGTGGGCAGTAGGTCGTACCAGTCATCTTGTAGGTGGGAGACAAAGCATCTTAAATATTGTTCAAGTGTACCGTTTGTTCTTTCAGTTTGGCCATTAGTCTGTGGATGATACGCGGTAGATAGGTTCTGTTGGATATGTAGGTTGTTACAGAAGGCTTTCCAGAATTTAGAGGTGAATTGAGTTCCTCTGTCAGAGACGATGGTGGATGGTAGGCCGTGTAGGCGGAAGATTTCTCTGATGAATAAGGATGCCGTCTGAGCAGCGGTAGGTATACATTTATGAGGGACGAAATGAGCCATCTTTGAAAAGCGATCTACTACCACCATTATGGTATCGTAACCGGCAGATATAGGTAATTCTACTATGAAGTCCATGGATATATCCACCCAAGGAGCTTGTGGTATAGGCAACGGTTGTAGTAGTCCTTGGGGACGTCTACGAGGAACTTTTACACGAATACACACCGGACAATTGGTTACATAGGACTTTATATCTTTGGCCATTTGTGGCCACCAGAAGGAACGGTTGATCAGGTCAGTAGTCTTACGAATTCCTCCGTGGCCACCCAGGAGGGAGTCATGACAGTATTGGAGTACGGGCAGTAGTGCTGCAGCGGGTACATATATTTTCTTATCGTGTAGCAGAAATCCGTCTTGTCGACGCAAGGATAATGACGTGTTCTTCTGTTCCAGACTATTCGTGTGTTGTTTAATAGTATCCCATAGAGACAGTCTGGTGATCGCGAAACATGTTCTAGGCAGTATAAAATCATTATCAATTTCAGGAAGATTTTCTTGTGCTCGAGACAAGGCATCGGCCTTCCCGTTTTTACTACCAGGTCGGTACGTGATGATTATATTAAATCGACTGAAAAATAGTGCCCACCTGGCTTGTCTTGGCTTCAATCTGCGTGCTTGTTGTAGATATTCGAGGTTTCTGTGATCTGTAAGGATGATGACGGGATGGTGTGCCCCTTCGAGCAAATGACGCCACTCTTCTAGTGAAAGCTTAATAGCGAGCAGTTCTCTTTCGCCTACGTCGTAATTCCTTTCTGCCGAGGCGAGAGTTTTTGAAAAGAAGGACACCGGACGTAATATATCATCTTTCTTACCCCTTTGAGATAGTATCGACCCGACGGCAAAGGCTGAGGCATCCACTTCTAGAGTGTATTGTAATGTAGGGTCGGGTATCGCCAAGACAGGTGCTGTAGTTATAGTTTCTTTTAGTTGTTGGAACGCTTTCTGAGCTTCTTCAGACCACCGGAACGTAGTTTGTATCTTGGTCAAGTTAGTTAATGGTCGAGCTATGGCAGAGAAGTTCTTTACGAATTTTCTGTAGAAATTGCAGAATCCGATGAAACATTGAACCCCTTTTTTGTTAGCTGGTGCGGGCCATGTGGTGACTGCTCTCACTTTAGCCGGATCCATCTGTATATATCCTGGAGTGATAATGAATCCGAGGAATTCTATACTTCTGGCGTGGAATAAACATTTTTCTAGTTTGGCGTATAAATGATGTTTCAACAGTCTTAATAATACGGTCCGGACGTGGGTCTCGTGGGACTCGGCTGTGTTTGAGTAGATTAATATATCATCCAGGTATATTATCACAAATTGATCTAATATATCTCTAAAAATATCATTAAGGAATCTTTGGAAGGTGGCGGGGCATTGCATAGGCCGTACGGCATTACCAGGTACTCATAATGGCCGTATCTGGAACGGAAGGCGGTTTTCCACTCATCCCCGTCTCGTATTCTGACGAGGTTATACGCACCCCTTAGATCGAGTTTCGTGAATATCGTAGAAGTTCTTAATCTGTCCATTAATTCTGTTATCAGGGGTAGTGGGTATTTGTTTTTGATGGTGATAGAATTGAGGGCGCGGTAATCCACACAAGGTCTGAGTCCCCCATCTTTCTTCCCTACAAAGAATATAGGAGCACCCGCAGGTGAGGTGGAAGGTCGAATAAATCCTTTTTGCAAGTTTTCTTCTACGTATTCTTTCAGGGTTTTTAGTTCAGGTTCTGATAGCGGGTATATCCGCCCATGAGGAATAGGAGCCCCAGGTAGCAAATCTATAGGACAATCGTAAGTTCTGGAGGGTGGTAGCGTATCTGCTCCTTTTTTCTCGAATACTTTATGGAGGTCACGATAGATCTTGGGTATTTCGGTACACACCGCTACTGTGTGTATTTGTGAACCAGTAGTGCCCAGGGTGTTTATTGGTTCTTCTTGGTCGAAGGTTATGGTGCTGTTGATCCAGTTTATACTCGGATTATTCTTTCGCAACCAATTCAGGCCAAGGACGGCTGGGAATACTGGTGATGATACAATATCAAAGACAATGGTGTCATTATGGCTTTCGCCAATACGAGCGGGCAACGGTATAGTCTCTTTGGTGATCGGTCCAGACAACGGCGAGCTACCATCCAGGAGTTGTATGGGATAAGGCTGTTTCTTGTACATGGTGGGGATCCCCAAGGATTGGGCCATATTACAATCCATGAAGCAGCCGCTTGCTCCTGAGTCAAGCATGGCGTTGATGTTCATGGCGCGGTTGTTCCACTGTAAAGACAAAGGTACAATCATATGGGTAGACATAGCATTGCACACACTTCTGACTGAAATAAAGGCTGGGACAGCTAGCGGCTTACCCATATGACTGCTAGGTTTTTCTCGGCACTCCCGTACATGATGACCGGCACGACCACAGTAGAGGCATAGGCCTAAGGAACGTCTCCTCGATTTCTCGGCTTCTGTAAGCGGCCCTCTAGCGACCCCTATTTGCATCGGTTCTTCCTCGTCCAAACCGGTTGTAGGAGCGCTTGGTGGTAGAGACGGAAGAGGCCTCCTGGTCGGTGTTGGGGCGTGGTAACCGGCACGTTCAGCCCTCCTTTCGCGGAGCCTACGGTCAATATCGATGCTTAGAACCATAAACTTCTCCAGAGTTCTGGGTTTCTCGACTCTTGCGAGCTCGTCTTTAATAGTTTCTGATAATCCTTTTCTAAATCTGGCTATTAGGGCCGGTTCATTCCATTCGGAATCCAGGGCAAGATGCTTGAAGTCTGTTATATATTCTTCGACGTCGTTCTTTCCTTGTCTTAAATTTTCGAGAGCTTGAGCTGCATTACTCAGCCGGTGAGGGTCATCATACATTTCCTCCATTTTCTTAGAAAACACATCCCAACTATTTAATAGAGAACTATTGGTGCTTATCAAGTGGTGTGCCCATTTCTGGGGTTTACCTGTTAGTAGTGATATCGTAGTCCTGACCTTGATAAAGTCGTTCCTGTAGGTACGAGGTTGTAGACAAAACATGAGGTGGCATGATGTTATGAAGGAACGGAACTGGGCACGGTCACCGCCGAACTTCTCCGGGGGCGCCACGTATGGTTCGGGTCCCGTTGGGTTCATGTCAGGTGGAGGTACGGTAACTACTGCGGCTCCACCAGTGGTAGCACTACCGGCTGACCCTTGGTCTAAACGGTTCAGATGTCTTTGCATAGCCACCTGGTTGGCTTCCAGTACCTGGACAGACTGTGTCAGTACGTTAAGCTGTTGTGATATGGCGGTCAGAGCTTCTGGTATACTTGCTGGTTCCATGATGATGGCTAGTTCGTTCTGTCAGGATTAGTCGGTGGTGGGAACCAATGTGCGATGTATACCAACTCGGCTCATCTACTATGTGGAGGGTTAGATATAATATACAACCTTATCCACAATAGTGCATGGGTGATAGGTAGAATCAGGTGCGTGGTGATGTCCAAAGCAGGTTTCAGGATAAAGGCAGGTAACAACGTCGATAATCTTAGCCGGGGTCAAAAGGGTTATTTCAGACAGCATAAACGGTGAATCAGGCAGAGGGTCTTAGGATGAAGGCAGTCAGCAGAATCGTTGGGCAAAAGCAAGGTTCGGTACACGGTAATATCAGAGTAGGCTTCAGAGTATCAAACAGGTTGAAACACATGAGAGACTAGACGAACTAGCAATGAACTCACCAATCAGCCGGCTTCTTATAGAGGAATCTCAGGCTCTAGCTGATTGATGGGCGGGAGGATGTCAGACGTATAGAGCGTCGCGGCGCGCCGCGCGCGCGCATGCGCGGATCATTTTCATCTCTGGATGTGGTTGTGGAAGGAGCCTGGACGCTGTTGGTAAGCTCGCCGGTGGCCATCTTGGGTCCGCGCGGCGGCGCGGCAGGTGGGTGATCCTCACAGTGCCCCCCATCAAGGCGACCACTCCGGGGGCGCTTGGGATGAGCGATGTGAAATCGCCGGACAAGAGTAGGTGCTCTAACCTCAGCAGCCGGGATCCAAGAGTCCTCTTCGGGCCCATAGCCTGCCCATCGAACCAGATACTCAAGACGACGACGGTAGAAACGAGAATCCAGAATCTCCTGAACCTCGTACTCATCATCACCGATGGCCAGCAGAGGACCAGGACGAGGCGGCGTGCGTTCAGTGAAAGGATCTGGAGGGGACGGACGTAACAAAGAGACGTGGAACACTGGATGTACATCGAGCTCTTGAGGAAGTTGTAGTCGCACCGCTGTAGGGGATACTACTTTGGATATAACGAAAGACCCCAGGAAGCGAGGTCCCAACTTCCGAGATGGGCACCGCAGTCTGATGTGATTGGAAGACAACCATACTGAATCGCCCACCATGTATTGTGGTGCTTGATCTCGGTGCCTATCCGCAAACTGTTTGTAGGATCGTTGGGCTGATAGTAAGGATGCCCTGACCTTTTTGTACCCCTCAATGATCTGTGCCATACGTTGATTTAGTGAAGGAATATTACTAGAGATCGGTGATCCTGGTAACATCGTAGGGTGTTGTCCATAATTCACATGAAATGGTGATTGACCAGTAGAACGATGAACTTGGTTATTATACGCGAACTCAGCAGTGGGCAGTAGGTCGTACCAGTCATCTTGTAGGTGGGAGACAAAGCATCTTAAATATTGTTCAAGTGTACCGTTTGTTCTTTCAGTTTGGCCATTAGTCTGTGGATGATACGCGGTAGATAGGTTCTGTTGGATATGTAGGTTGTTACAGAAGGCTTTCCAGAATTTAGAGGTGAATTGAGTTCCTCTGTCAGAGACGATGGTGGATGGTAGGCCGTGTAGGCGGAAGATTTCTCTGATGAATAAGGATGCCGTCTGAGCAGCGGTAGGTATACATTTATGAGGGACGAAATGAGCCATCTTTGAAAAGCGATCTACTACCACCATTATGGTATCGTAACCGGCAGATATAGGTAATTCTACTATGAAGTCCATGGATATATCCACCCAAGGAGCTTGTGGTATAGGCAACGGTTGTAGTAGTCCTTGGGGACGTCTACGAGGAACTTTTACACGAATACACACCGGACAATTGGTTACATAGGACTTTATATCTTTGGCCATTTGTGGCCACCAGAAGGAACGGTTGATCAGGTCAGTAGTCTTACGAATTCCTCCGTGGCCACCCAGGAGGGAGTCATGACAGTATTGGAGTACGGGCAGTAGTGCTGCAGCGGGTACATATATTTTCTTATCGTGTAGCAGAAATCCGTCTTGTCGACGCAAGGATAATGACGTGTTCTTCTGTTCCAGACTATTCGTGTGTTGTTTAATAGTATCCCATAGAGACAGTCTGGTGATCGCGAAACATGTTCTAGGCAGTATAAAATCATTATCAATTTCAGGAAGATTTTCTTGTGCTCGAGACAAGGCATCGGCCTTCCCGTTTTTACTACCAGGTCGGTACGTGATGATTATATTAAATCGACTGAAAAATAGTGCCCACCTGGCTTGTCTTGGCTTCAATCTGCGTGCTTGTTGTAGATATTCGAGGTTTCTGTGATCTGTAAGGATGATGACGGGATGGTGTGCCCCTTCGAGCAAATGACGCCACTCTTCTAGTGAAAGCTTAATAGCGAGCAGTTCTCTTTCGCCTACGTCGTAATTCCTTTCTGCCGAGGCGAGAGTTTTTGAAAAGAAGGACACCGGACGTAATATATCATCTTTCTTACCCCTTTGAGATAATATCGACCCGACGGCAAAGGCTGAGGCATCCACTTCTAGAGTGTATTGTAATGTAGGGTCGGGTATCGCCAAGACAGGTGCTGTAGTTATAGTTTCTTTTAGTTGTTGGAACGCTTTCTGAGCTTCTTCAGACCACCGGAATGTAGTTTGTATCTTGGTCAAGTTAGTTAATGGTCGAGCTATGGCAGAGAAGTTCTTTACGAATTTTCTGTAGAAATTGCAGAATCCGATGAAACATTGAACCCCTTTTTTGTTAGCTGGTGCGGGCCATGTGGTGACTGCTCTCACTTTAGCCGGATCCATCTGTATATATCCTGGAGTGATAATGAATCCGAGGAATTCTATACTTCTGGCGTGGAATAAACATTTTTCTAGTTTGGCGTATAAATGATGTTTCAACAGTCTTAATAATACGGTCCGGACGTGGGTCTCGTGGGACTCGGCTGTGTTTGAGTAGATTAATATATCATCCAGGTATATTATCACAAATTGATCTAATATATCTCTAAAAATATCATTAAGGAATCTTTGGAAGGTGGCAGGGGCATTGCATAGGCCGTACGGCATTACCAGGTACTCATAATGGCCGTATCTGGAACGGAAGGCGGTTTTCCACTCATCCCCGTCTCGTATTCTGACGAGGTTATACGCACCCCTTAGATCGAGTTTCGTGAATATCGTAGAAGTTCTTAATCTGTCCATTAATTCTGTTATCAGGGGTAGTGGGTATTTGTTTTTGATGGTGATAGAATTGAGGGCGCGGTAATCCACACAAGGTCTGAGTCCCCCATCTTTCTTCCCTACAAAGAATATAGGAGCACCCGCAGGTGAGGTGGAAGGTCGAATAAATCCTTTTTGCAAGTTTTCTTCTACGTATTCTTTCAGGGTTTTTAGTTCAGGTTCTGATAGCGGGTATATCCGCCCATGAGGAATAGGAGCCCCAGGTAGCAAATCTATAGGACAATCGTAAGTTCTGGAGGGTGGTAGCGTATCTGCTCCTTTTTTCTCGAATACTTTATGGAGGTCACGATAGATCTTGGGTATTTCGGTACACACCGCTACTGTGTGTATTTGTGAACCAGTAGTGCCCAGGGTGTTTATTGGTTCTTCTTGGTCGAAGGTTATGGTGCTGTTGATCCAGTTTATACTCGGATTATTCTTTCGCAACCAATTCAGGCCAAGGACGGCTGGGAATACTGGTGATGATACAATATCAAAGACAATGGTGTCATTATGGCTTTCGCCAATACGAGCGGGCAACGGTATAGTCTCTTTGGTGATCGGTCCAGACAACGGCGAGCTACCATCCAGGAGTTGTATGGGATAAGGCTGTTTCTTGTACATGGTGGGGATCCCCAAGGATTGGGCCATATTACAATCCATGAAGCAGCCGCTTGCTCCTGAGTCAAGCATGGCGTTGATGTTCATGGTGCGGTTGTTCCACTGTAAAGACAAAGGTACAATCATATGGGTAGACATAGCATTGCACACACTTCTGACTGAAATAAAGGCTGGGACAGCTAGCGGCTTACCCATATGACTGCTAGGTTTTTCTCGGCACTCCCGTACATGATGACCGGCACGACCACAGTAGAGGCATAGGCCTAAGGAACGTCTCCTCGATTTCTCGGCTTCTGTAAGCGGCCCTCTAGCGACCCCTATTTGCATCGGTTCTTCCTCGTCCAAACCGGTTGTAGGAGCGCTTGGTGGTAGAGACGGAAGAGGCCTCCTGGTCGGTGTTGGGGCGTGGTAACCGGCACGTTCAGCCCTCCTTTCGCGGAGCCTACGGTCAATATCGATGCTTAGAACCATAAACTTCTCCAGAGTTCTGGGTTTCTCGACTCTTGCGAGCTCGTCTTTAATAGTTTCTGATAATCCTTTTCTAAATCTGGCTATTAGGGCCGGTTCATTCCATTCGGAATCCAGGGCAAGATGCTTGAAGTCTGTATATATTCTTCGACGTCGTTCTTTCCTTGTCTTAAATTTTCGAGAGCTTGAGCTGCATTACTCAGCCGGTGAGGGTCATCATACATTTCCTCCATTTTCTTAGAAAACACATCCCAACTATTTAATAGAGAACTATTGGTGCTTATCAAGTGGTGTGCCCATTTCTGGGGTTACCTGTTAGTAGTGATATCGTAGTCCTGACCTTGATAAAGTCGTTCCTGTAGGTACGAGGTTGTAGACAAAACATGAGGTGGCATGATGTTATGAAGGAACGGAACTGGGCACGGTCACCGCCGAACTTCTCCGGGGGCGCCACGTATGGTTCGGGTCCCGTTGGGTTCATGTCAGGTGGAGGTACGGTAACTACTGCGGCTCCACCAGTGGTAGCACTACCGGCTGACCCTTGGTCTAAACGGTTCAGATGTCTTTGCATAGCCACCTGGTTGGCTTCCAGTACCTGGACAGACTGTGTCAGTACGTTAAGCTGTTGTGATATGGCGGTCAGAGCTTCTGGTATACTTGCTGGTTCCATGATGATGGCTAGTTCGTTCTGTCAGGATTAGTCGGTGGTGGGAACCAATGTGCGATGTATACCAACTCGGCTCATCTACTATGTGGAGGGTTAGATATAAATATACAACCTTATCCACAATAGTGCATGGGTGATAGGTAGAATCAGGTGCGTGGTGATGTCCAAAGCAGGTTTCAGGATAAAGGCAGGTAACAACGTCGATAATCTTAGCCGGGGTCAAAAGGGTTATTTCAGACAGCATAAACGGTGAATCAGGCAGAGGGTCTTAGGATGAAGGCAGTCAGCAGAATCGTTGGGCAAAAGCAAGGTTCGGTACACGGTAATATCAGAGTAGGCTTCAGAGTATCAAACAGGTTGAAACACATGAGAGACTAGACGAACTAGCAATGAACTCACCAATCAGCCGGCTTCTTATAGAGGAATCTCAGGCTCTAGCTGATTGATGGGCGGGAGGATGTCAGACGTATAGAGCGTCGCGGCGCGCCGCGCGCGCGCATGCGCGGATCATTTTCATCTCTGGATGTGGTTGTGGAAGGAGCCTGGACGCTGTTGGTAAGCTCGCCGGCGGCCATCTTGGGTCCGCGAGGCGGCGCGGCAGGTGGGTGATCCTCACAGACCGTTGACTTCATAAAGACTGCCTCGACAGAGCTGTGGCCTAGTAAATAAGGAAAAGGCAATGAGCCACACCAAAAGTTAGTAGGGTGAAGGAGGATCTAGGCAATGTTTCAGTTACAACTGCAGATTTTATTAAGTCTAGGCTTGGACGTGGTTGAGAGTCTGCAGTGACTAGTCCTGTATAAACATCAGTGTATGCAGCAGGCTCTGAACCACGTGAGTGCGTTACCTCTGCGTTACCTCTAACTAGATTTCACCGCACGCTTTTGAGTATACTGTAGATGATACTGCACTTTGTTTTAAGCTTTTTCTGGGTTTTTTTAGATCTATAAGAACCAACAGCCACTGGAATTTAAAGGGGATACGCTCATGCTATTAAAAATCAAGTTCCCTTTTTTTTTACTTAAATAATGGGGTAGGTCCTGCTGACAGCCTCTGCTCAATTATTATGACTTTTTTGTTTTTGTTTCAGGTGACTTTACTCACTGTTTGTCCCTCATCGCGCATGGATCCTAATCTTGAGCTCAGGGGCTTCCAAATGAGGTAATCCCACAAGCTTTTCTGCGCAATTTCCACTCCTATAAAATTAGTGTAGCATAGAAACAGCATATTGAGCACCACTACAGACTTGCACACTTTACGTACACAAGACTTGTAACGCCAGCCCAGAGCGATGGATTGGAACTGCACGCGCATGTACAGATCTGATCCATTGGCTGCCTCTCTGAGAACACTTGCTAAGTGATTGGTCTCACGGGGTGATGTCAGCCACTCTCTGCATGTGACATCACTAGTGTCCGATCTGGGGACTGGCAGGCAGGAAATTTAAATTCACGGCTGCTAGGTGATGCTGGGTGGGTGGCGGAAACTCCTCTGCTTCATCCAGCAGTTACACCTTATCAGGGGAGAAGTGGAGGGGGAGACGTGGGGCACTCCTCACATCCTGAGCAAACAAAAGCAAGAAAGTGGTCCAGATAAGTAGAGTTTTTCTTAAAATTCCAGGACCTGTTGGTTGTTACAAATCTCAAAAAAAAAGAAAAAACATAAAACATAGTGCAGTATGGTTTGTACTCAAAAACGTAGAGCAGCATCGCACTCATGTGGTTAAGAACTTCCTGTGGTTGGCTCTCAATAAACTGTAGCAGGCGCTGAACCATGAGAGTGTGATGCCGCAATAAGTGTTTTCACCATCCGTTTTTTAGTACAAAAGATACTGCACTATATTTTATGTTTCTTCTATCCTTATTTGAGATCTGTAAGAACCAACAGCCCCTAGAATTTAAAGTACATTAACACTTTATTTATTCAGGGAGCGTGCACTTAGCATAAGTGCGCGCGCACGCGCACACACATCACTTTTGTGCTAATTTCTCACATTCCGGAGTGTGTTAGATTATATTTTGGATATAAAGAAAACTGATAAGCATTAATTAATAATGTCAGTTTAAGCAGTGACATTTTATTAAAGAGAAAAGAAACCAAAATGTGCATTTCTTGTTAATTTGAATGATTCATCTTTAAAAATAATCATTTTGGGCTGCGGCAGCGCTGCATTTCATTATTAATGGGCTTATTCTGGGCTTTGTGCTGTGACAAGTTAAGATTCCGTCAATTACGAAAGAAAAGAAAATGACTTTTTTAATAACACATCCGTAATGTATAATTATGCACTTAATAATGGAATGAATGTGTGGCTTTCAGTTGTACAAAATACGCATATTTGATGTTTCTTTTAAAACCATGCGGAGATAAAGCAGTGATTTGCACGGTCTCTCCACATTCAGACGCTTTTACTGGACGTGCTGTAATATGTGTCTTTGTTCCCATATTGTCTTCTCATACTTCTCCTCCAGCCCATCTTTCCCATAGACTTTGTGATGCTACAGATTTCAATTTAAAGGGACAATAAGACCAAAAAAAATTAAATATTTACTTTATGGGGGTTATTCAAAGAGATCCGAATTGTGAACTGAAATTCAGCGTACGGTTACCTTTCCTGGCCATTTGGCTATTCAGAGAGCAATGTTGACGAATTGCCTGCACATACGGTGCTTGTTCGAGGGCAGTGAATCCCCATAGAGAAGCAATGCTTTGTCTATTCAGAGACACCGAACAGCAGGGAAAAGTTGCCAAAATGCCCTGATGTTCAGTGGTTTCATTCAACAGATTTATTCAGGCGAATCCCATAGGCTTCAATGTTAAAATTACTCCAGTTTTAATTTAATATCTAATAAACCGTTTAATATTATATTCTGCACTAAAAAGTCTCTTTATTTATAGATTTTCTAGGATCTTTTAGGTATTTTTTTTTGGAAACTTTTTTCCAGTTTGTTTTTATTAAATCTTATTTTCCTTTTTCTGTAACAGCTCTTTTTATTATCGTTCATAGGATCTTATATGTAATTTCTAGGCATTTTCGTTCAGTAGTTTTTTTGCAAACGTTTCAAATTTCAAACTTTCAAGCACACAGGTTTGGTTTTTTTCACCTCGTTCGTCTGCGTGTCGGTTTTTTCCAGCGGCTGCTCTGCTCTGTGATCGGCGGTTAGTCCGGTTTCTCCGGCGTGTTCGGTGGGATTAATCCAGCTATTTTCTCTGGGTTTCGGTAAGTGTTCGGTGAGTGTTCGGCGGGTTTGCGGCGAGTGTTCGGCAGGTTTGCGACAGGTTTTCCCTGCAGTACGAAGTACGATTGTACGGTGACTTTTTGATTCGTTTTGAATAACCCGGTATACGTGTCACTGGGTGCATCCATTGTGTGATATTTTCCTCTATATGTGTCACAGGGCGCATCCATTGTGTGATATTTTCCTCTATATGTGTCACTGGGCGCATCCATTGTGTGATATTTTCCTCTATATGTGTCACAGGGCGCGTCCATTGTGTGATATTTCCCTCTATATGTGTCACTGGGCACATCCATTGTGTGATATTTTCCTCTATATGTGTCACTGGGTGCATCCATTGTGTGATATTTTCCTCTATATGTGTCACTGGGTGCATCCATTGTGTCATATTTTCCTCTATATGTGTCACTGGGTGCATCCATTGTGTGATATTTTCCTCTATATGTGTCACTGGGCACATCCATTGTGTGATATTTTCCTCTATATGTGTCACTGGGTGCATCCATTGTGTGATATTTTCCTCTATGTGTCACTGGGTGCATCCATTGTGTGATATTTTCCTCTATATGTGTCACTGGGTGCATCCATTGTGTGATATTTTCCTCTATGTGTCACTGGGTGCATCCATTGTGTGATATTTTCTTCTATATGTGTCACTGGGTGCATCCATTGTGTGATATTTTCCTCTATATGTGTCACTGGATGCATCCATTGTGTGATATGTTCCTCTATATGTGTCACTGGGTGCATCCATTGTGTGATATATTCTTCTATATGTGTGTCATTAATGTGTCTATAATGTGTTTGTTTGTAATGCACATGTAATCTCAAGGTTCTGTTGTGGGCCCCCTACTCTTCTCTCTTGGCAACCTCATCTCTTCCTACAGATTCCAATATCATCTCTATGTTCAAAACACCACAAATCTACCTTTCCTCCCCCGATCTCTCTCCTACTGTGTTGCACAGTGTTACTGCTGGCCGATCGGCTGTCTCCGACTGGATGACTTCCCGTTTCCTAAAGCTTAACCTCTCTTCTAAAACTGAACTTCTCGTCTTCCCTCCCCCTAAAACTAACCTTCCTGCACCCATTTCCCTTCAGGTGAATGGTGCCACTATTACTTCTAGAGGTGTGCATACGTTTCGGGAAAAATTCAGAATTTGGAACGAAATTTGATAATTCGTATTCGTAAGTAAGAATAACGAATCGATACGATACAAATTCGAAAAGAAACGGTATATAACAAATTTATTTCATTTTACACTGTGTCATCATCATAAAAGAAAAATTTGAATAACTGATATCAACTATCGAATTGATCTTAACTTAAAATAGAAGTAATAGTCAGCAAAGCACTTTATGAAACAAATTAATTTTGTTTCACTGTTTAATTTGACTCAAATACTAAATCTGTGACACAGCTTAAAATTTAACCCTAGCTATACTTTTAACAGCAAAATTAGATTAATTGGGGTTTTATCTAGTGATCCAAAATTTGAATTGATATCAACTATCGAACTGATATATGAAATTCGAATCGATTCGAAATTTCAAATCGATCCGAAACTAAAGTAAATGCGAAACGAAATTAGTTACGAAATTCCGAAAACGAAATGATTTAAAAGCGTAACTAAACAGAACTAAACAAAACAAATTTTTCAGCCATGCACATCCCTAATTACTTCTTCCTCTCAGGCTCGTTGCCTCTGGGTCCTCTTCGACTGTGTTCTCTCCTTCACTCCTCACATTCAGTCACTTACCAAATCCTGGGTCCACCTAAAAATCATTGCAAGTGTCCGTCCCTTTCTTAATCAGGACTCTACTAAAATGCTCATCCAAGCTCTTATTATCTCCCGCCTTGACTACTGTAACCTCCTTCTCTCTGGCCTGAGGTCCCAGATTCTCCCTCTGCAGCTTCTTCTTTTGTGAAATGTCACGTTTGCCAGCATTGTAAAACTGGCGACCAGGGCTTGACTGGAACAAAAAAATCAGCCCTGGACTTCATCCAGACCGACCCACTTTAATTATGCATACAAGCTCAAAAATAATATTTAAACCAACTGGATCACTCAATCAATCGCTCTGCAGATACCCGAGTTGCTGTGGAGTGATTGGGTAAAGCAACGCAGCGGCACTGAGGTTTAGTGTGTACCATGTCGCAAGGTGAGGCGTATGCGCAGCAGTGGCCCAAATATGAGACTGCGTCTGTTTTACAGACAGTGAGGAAGTTCTCCCCCATTAAGGGCAGTGTGAACCTCGCAGTAAACCAGCATTCACACCGACCCACCGGGAATCTCCCTGTAGTCCCTATGGCCAGTACATGCTTGCTGGCGTCTTGCTCTGTTATGTGCAATACCGCCACTTTTATGGGGAACTGATGACGATGCACAAGGAAAAGACACACTTTAGGCTAAAATAGCAAATGAACCCCAGAGTTAGTAAAAAAAATAATAATAATATTAAAACTAGAAATTCACAAACCTTTGATATTCTCCATTAAAGGAACAATGTATTAACCCTTTCGCTGCTGAGCCATTTCACGCCTGTGTGATGCTGAGGTCATTTTTACTGGTTTTGCTCATTATGTTTAAACGCGATTTGAAGCCATATTTTATTATATGACCCAGACATATTATATATCGTTCTTTCCGTCAGACTCGGCAGATTCATAATATATCATTATTATATGTATACGTCATGTCCTGTCTGTATATTATAACAAAAAATGCAATAAAATTTTAATTTTCAATAATTTTCAACGTGTAAAGTGCTTTTTTCACATTTTAACATGCGAGCATTTGAGGTCATATTTCCTAGGGGTTGCGCTTGTTAAAAAAATTAGAAATGGGGTCTCGTTACATTTTTTTGGGGGGAAAAGTACGCGATTTTTAACAAACGCACCCCATACAAAAATCATTAGTGCAGCATCATTGTTCACATTATAATTGAAATGAGAACGATACTGCTGCATTAACAAAAAAATATTTTTTTATCATTTTTTTTAAATATTTTTTTTTTGTTACCTTTTACATGGTTATGTTTGGTATCGTTGGAAAGGCCATGCTCTGGCTGATCCAACAATACCAGTCATTAACCCCTATACACACATCAAACACTTCCCATTTGGGGTTAAAACAAAAACATGGAAAAAGGAACAGCAGCAAAACGACGTACAGGTGTTACAAGCACAATATACATACATACAGGAAAAAATGGCGTCGCTCCCATACCCACCAGAGCGGCTGCAACAGCCAGGAGAAATACATAGAAATGAGCGCAGATGACACCTTTTTCTCTTGTTATGTTTTATACATTAACTGGGCTGTTACTCCTGGCTGTTGCAGTCGCACCGGTGAGTATGGGCGCTACGCCATTTTTTCCTGTGTGTATGTATATTATGCTTGTTGTAACACCAGTTCGTCGTTTTGCTGCTGTTCCTTTTTCCATGTTTTTGTTTTAACCTCAAATGGGAAGTGTTCGGTGCGTGTATAAATAAAACCCACCATCTTTCTGCCTCTCCTTAGCTGATAAGCAGCAGGAGGGGCATGGAGCTGCTCAGTAGAGCGGCTTTTGGTACATTGGTTAGGTACTCACTCTACAAAGAGGTGCCTTGAAGGGGCGAGTGAGCTTACGTTGCAATGGCCATTGAAACAAACTAAAACCTCATAGTGTTATGTTGTACATGGAAATACATAGAAACGAGCGCAGACGACACCTTTTTTCCTCTTGTTATGTTTTATACATTAACTGGGCTGTTACTCCTGGCTGTTGCAGCCGCTCCGGTGAGTATGGGCGCGACGGCATTTTTTCCTGTATGTATGTATTAAAAACTAGAATTCCTTTTATTTTCTCTTAAATACCGTATATACTCGCGTATAAGCCGAGTTTTTTGACTCCGATTTTGAGTCAAGAAAACGCGATTCGGCTTATACGCGAGTCAAGGACAGGGCCGGACTGGCCTCCCAGCTACTTATCACGAGGCTGGAAACGGCCGCGGCTGTGTGCGACGCACGGTGATGTCATCATGCTGGAGGGGGCGGCGCCAGTGCAGCATGCTTGTTCCCAGCCTTGGGATATGTAGCTGGGAGGCATGCTACAGCAGCAGGCTAGACCTTCGTAATGGAGGACTAAGGAATCGGCGGCGGGCAGTGCATGCTTGGGTGACATGCAGGGATGGCTGGGGCAAGGTGTCTGCAGTCCTAGCACAGTCCGCCACCGCAAGCTAGATGCAGTCGCAGGCAGTGGTGTATTTAGGTTTTGTGCTGCCCTAGGCCTGACTAAACTCGTGCACCCCCTAATTTAAATTTGAGGCACCCCTTCCTGTCAAGGCCACACCTCTTCCTGGTTAATCCCCACCCTTCCTCTTTAAGATCCACCTTTTCCTCTTAGAGCTACGCCTTTTCCTCTCTTTATATTAAAAGTGGATATCAAGTGTCTACTTGTATATTTTGTATACCATTTCAAATGTATCTATTGAGATAAATAAAATTATGAAATGTTTAAATGCAAGCATTTTTACAAAGAACAGCCACACATGTTAAGTATACTGGATCACAGCCGCTCTAATTGGTTGAACAATAAAATCCACAGACACGTGCACTGCATATGAGCATATCAAAGAGCTGCACAGCAATAAAACCCACAGAAATGTGCACTGTGTATGAGCATATCACAGAACTGCACAGCAATAAAACTCACAGTAATGTGTAGTGTGTATGAGCGTATCCCAGAGCTCCAAGGCAATAAAACTCAAAGTACTATGCAGTGTGTATCACAGAATCCACAGCAATAAAACTCCCAGCAATGCAATGTGCAGTGTGTATTAGAATCCACAGCAATAAAACTCCCAGTAATGCAATGTGCGGGTCAGCGTATCAGAATCCACAGCAATAAAACTCCCAGCAATGCAATGTGTGGTGTGTATGAGTGCATCAGAATCCACTGCAATAAAACTCCCAGCAATGCAATTTGTGGTGTGTGTCAGCGTATCAGAATCCATGGCAATAAAACTCCCAGCAATGCAATGTGTGGAGTGTATGAGTGCATCAGAATCCACTGCAATAAAACTCCCAGCAAACCGAGTGTATATGAGCACACAGCAATTATTTATTCTATATTTACCGGCCTCCGTCCGCGGTAGGGCTGTGTGCAGAGTCAGCAGGGACTGTGTACAGACTCAGCAGGAGGTCCCTCCAGGCCATGTTAGGATCGCGGCTGTGCCTGTGCGTGGAGCCATCTTGTCAGCAGTGGGGTGCCACTGCCAGAGGGTGCACCGTGGCTTTTATTCCCTTCCTGGTGGGTGTTCAGTCCAGAATAGAGTGACAGTCCATGTTAACGAAAGGGTGGGCAGCTGCGTGCGTGTCACGTGGTTCAGCCAGTCAGGTGGTACTGAGACTCAGTACCACCTGACTGGCCGGACCGAGTGTGACCTGCACGCACGCAGCCTCACCAGGAGCCAGGCAGCTCAATGACAAATTTCTATCACTGCAGTGCTGGTTAAGGAAAGGTCCACTTTAAACAGCAGTAAGCAGACAGGGCTTCATATTCTGCTGATACCCCCCCCTTACCTGCCGTTTACTGTCATCTTCTCTCTCTGGACACAAATCGCATCCCCCTCCTAGAGCTGCTGCGGGGCAGGGGAGGAGCTATGGAGGGAGGAGAGGGGGATTTTTATTCTATTCGATTTTATTCCGTATGCAAACGCCATGCTCCGCTGCTCGTTGTTTGAGAACACAGCTCAAAGCTGACACACAGTGACAGTGGCACCTCCTAGTACCCCCTAATGACACCCCAATAATCACTGTTACCTGGGGCGGCCTGCCCTCCGCCACGCCTCTAAGTACACCACTGCTCTGGTGATATGCTCACACACAAGTTTGGCGAACTGCCAGCAAGTACGGTGCTGTTTGAAGGCAGTGCAAATCCCCATAGAGAAGTAATGGTTAATCTATTCAGAGAACACCAAACAGCAGAGAAATGTCAGTGAAATGCCCTGATGTTCGATGGTTTCAATCAGCAGGTTCAGATATTCAGGCGAACCCCATTAGGTTTCAATGTTAAAAATATTCCCGTTTTTATGCAATATTGTCAGGTATATTACACAGAACAAAGAATTTAAAATGGATGCTTGTAGCCATTTTGTTTTAAAGACGTTTTTCTTTCAAAATATTCTCTAGGTTTAGAAATGAACAAGATTTTTTTACAAAGTTCATTCCTGGGTTAAGAAGTCCCAGACATGAAGGAACCTAGAATGAATGTGAGATAATGTTAAGACGTGTCATAAGTAAATTTATTGGTCTGTTTTAAATTTTAAAACAAAAGAGATTTTGTCTTTTGAGTATAGGAATAAGAGAAAATGTTTTGTAATATAAAATTATATTCACAAAATATATGTTTATAATCAAGGTATATTTTATTATAATTACAATAGTGAAATATATACTCCAATAAATATTGTAGAAAGTATAATTGATAAATAAAAGAAATCACTGAAGAATATTCTGTAACCAGAAAAGAATTTAGCTGATAAGGCTCTTAGCAACCAAAAGGGAGGAGAGCTATAAATCTCAAGAGACAGTCTAGAGTCTAGAGTCTAGTTAGAAGACAAGGTTCTTTGTTAAGTTAGTCTGACCTTTTGACCCTAAGATAAGAATTAATGGAATTAATGGAATTAATATAAGAAGTGCAATACTGCCCTCTACAGGATAGTAAAAATAATGATTTATATTATCATTAATATTAACTGTGTGGCTATAATAAGCGGGAAAAAGTTTTTGGTAAGTCAGTCAGAGATTGCCAGCCATCGGGACGCATCGCAATGCACTCAGACGTCCATTACATATGACCCTCTGAAGAGTCAGAGATTCCAACAGACAGAGACTGACATCAGACTCACATCGCCATGCACTCAGATCCCAAGACATGAGACAATCAATATTCTCACCAAATCTCTAACTCGCATGCATTGATTATCTAATATCGATAATTTTCACATATTCCAAAACAAAGCATCACATAGAAATTCCAAGGCAGACTCATCAACATCCAAATTGGACAGGTAATGTATGAAATAAGGAATTAATGTAAAAATATATGATTTGTAGAGATTTTCGAGCAGACGAGACTCGATACGGTTAAAATCCAAATTCTAAGTATTTTCTATTATTCTGCAGATAGAAATATGAAGAAGAAGTGGATATAAGGATTTATTCCTAAAGACATGTTGCAAGATTGATACCAATATATATATGAATTTGGAAATTACTGTGATTAAAATTAATGAGCAAGGAATTATATAACTACAAAATAAAAAGCAAAAGATTAGAAGTTTAATTCTCGAGATTAGGGGAGGATTCACTAAATAAGTTTTATATTATTACATATCAAATTAGCTCATCTTTTGTTGATCCATGTCCATGTAGCATAGATATATATATATCTATAAGAGCTGGCTGGTTAAACATTGTTTGCTGGGAATTGCATGTTGTATTAAGCAGAAATGTTTATTAACCATTTGTGTATTAGTTACTAACTGAGAAAATAAATGATATTAATCATATATGCAGTTACTAACCGGAGATACATATATTGTGAAGCTATTTTTTATATGCTGATGGGTGTGGTTTATAATTGTTGTTGATCATGATATGAGATTTGAAATTCTTTTGTATACGTAATAAATATATATATATTTTTATCCGATTATTGATTAGTATTTTTTTTAAAGCAAAACACAGACAATTAAAAGAATTCAGGATAATTTCTAAGAGATATAAACGATTGATATTTGTGTCTCGTATAAGTTTCTTATGAAATAATAATCCCTGATATATTGGAGACGACTGCCGAGGTAGGTCCAGTAGGTCCAATATAGACATATTGGAGGCTTGGCTGATAAATCCAATATATAACAACGTGTTGTATTCACGTGCAGAGATTATATCTGACAAATTGGAGGCAACTGTTGAGATTGTAGTATTTGTTTGGAATATAATTGTCAGTGATTGTCTGATTAGACAGAGATAAAATATATATATATATTTTGATTCCTTGTTGTATTTTGACTTGTGTTTTTACGGTTATCTACTAAACAGTGTAAAAATGTCAGAGTCAGAATCTGAGACTCAGGAAGATACATACTAATCAAATAATATTGATAGATGTTATGTCTTATCTAAAGGACAAGTTACACGTCACAGACGATTTATTTGAATGGATAAAAGAATTGCGATCAAAATATCGAATTATGTTGATTCAATCTGGTCAGATCAATCAAATTTTCTTGAGTGTTTGCGAAAGATAAGTGCAGCCACAAATAAAAAGGACAAAGAAATGTTTGCTTTAAAAATTGTGCCTGAATGCATATACTTGATCGCAGAAATGAACAAGAGATTGAATGATGACAAAGAAACCAGAGACAGATTAGAAAATAAAAATTGTGACTTGCATGAAACCGTAAATAAATTAAAAGATGAGTCAGAACGAATGATAATGGAATTGAAGGTGTGTGCAAAAGATAAAGATCAAATGTATGATGAGATTGCTCAATTATCCAAATTAAATAAGGAGCTAAACAAACAATTGGCGAGAATGAAACGCGAACATGAGAAATTCGCTGATGAGTTACGTCAGGTTGAAACTGATGTTCGAAGGGTTAAAGATTCTTCGTTAGAGAAGTTCCCTTTGAAAGCTTTAAGCCATACATCACTGATAAGACCTGATGACAGCTCTGTTTTCTGAAGAGCCAAAGCGAATGTGAAAGTGAAACTAAATCTCATGATGAAAAAAGAGTAAAATCTTTTACACGGGAGTATTTCAAATCACATCACTCTAGCCAGCCACAGCCTATTAAGAAATATCATAAAGTGAATGATTTAACGAAAATTATTAATTTCCTCAAAACCTCAGTAGGTATTTTTGATGTTAAGGTATCATCACAAATAATAAATCATTTATCGATGTTTGAAGAAGCTGTGGAAATAATGGGAATAGATTCAGATGCTCAGAAAATTGAGTTTATTCCATGGGTCTTTGAAAGTAAACATAGGTATTTTTTTCAGTCTTTGAAAGAATCTGGTATAAGGAAATGGAGTAAAGTAGTTTCTGAGGTCAAATCTGAATTTGGGCCTCACCGTACCAATCTAGCTGCGAAAAGAGCAATTTTAACTCTAAAATGCAGACCTAATCAAAGCCCCCGTGAATTTCTGTCAGTCCTTAAAAATGCGTACAGCTTGGCTGAAAGAAACCCAGACTTTGAAAACCCTGAATTTATCCAATTATTTTATGACGCATTGCCAAATAAAATAAAGGTTATTTTGGCAAGAGATTATGACCCGAGAAATGGTTTGGATTGGGTACTAAAAGAAAGTATGACCCTATTTACTGTATTTGAATATAGTGAAGAAACTCAGGGGAAAAGAGTGAAAAACTCACCTGAGGAAATAGCGGAAATTCACGCTAAAAAGGGAGATATTAAATTTGAGTCCCACAAAAAGAGTTATGCGGAAATATTGCGTGACTCCATACCCCAAAGGGAAAAATCCAAGCCAGATCAGGAAAAAGGGTTTGCCAGAGAAAATTCAGGAAGTAAATTTCAATCTAGGAAGCAATGGGTACCTAGAAGTCAGTGGGTTAAATCAAGGGAAAATGTACCTAGACAGGAAGAAACCAGAGGTAAGACTGAATCTGATGTGTCTGATAATGCGCAAGCTTCGTCCCCAAGGACGAATAGAAAGCGGAGATTTAATGTACGCCAGCGTATGGGTCAAATGCAGGAAGATTTCCGTGTGCTGACAGAAAAACTGGATCAGATCACTCAGTTAATGACTGGAAATAACACTGGTCAGGTTGTAAGCGATGCAATACCTGCAGCCCCACCCAACCAGTGACTAGATGATGTTTCTGATGAAGTAACCAGCATCCATGACAATTTACCAGAAAGTGATGATGAAATGATTAATACAAATGTTTGTATGGTTGACGATTTAAACCCTTCCCTGCAAAGAGAAGGAAAATGTATTTTATCTCCCCAGACTAAGTGCGAGCAAGCTGAGAAGACTGGATCCGAAATGGTCAGCACAGCTGCCAAAAGCACGTTTGAGAGAGCAAAATCAATTGGTAAAATCTGTCAAAAAACTAATTTCATATCTCACTCTAAATTTCTCTGTAAATTGCATAGCATTGAAGACCGATATTATGTGAATGTAGAATTACAAGATAATTTACCACATATTCCGTCCTTGCTAGACAGTGGAAGCCAGGTTACGTTAATATCAGCACATTATTTTGAACAGGTCCAAGAACTGTCCTCCAAGAAGCCTAGATTAGATAAATCTAATGCTAATCTAGTGAGTGTGAGTGGCACATCTCTGAAAGTTCTGGGCACGGCTAAATTGGATTTTAAATTGGGGAATAAAGTAATTCGGCATCCAACGCTTGTTGTGGATCTGCCCCAAAATCGCCTAATTATTGGAATGGACCTTCTCAAAAGGTTAAATCCAATCATTGATTTTATCAATGAGGTTATTTGGTCCCAAGTAAATGTTCCAATCAGCTATGATAGATCCCAATCCCATCACACTCAGCGTAACTGCCACGTGATTGAGGAAAGGCCGGATTCTATTGAAGTCCACTTCAGAAATAGCCAGACACCTGATATCTCTTTCTTAAGGCCAAAGCCCCTGACTACAGGAGAGCAGGAGGATAACACCATATGTGTTTCACCCGAGAGAATTCGAGATATATGTCTGGAAGATGACGTGCTAATTATTCATCTCCACAAGATGGAGACAGTCCTAATGTTATTGGAAAAAGTTATGTTATATATTTCTAGAAGAAATAAAACTGCCAAGCTCAATTGCATGATTTTCATTCTAGATTATCTCAGGATATGTGAAGATGGAACAACAGAAGACACTTAACTGGTATCATGTGAAGTGATGTTTTAATTAACATGTGATTCTTCTTCCCAGCATTCAGATGTTTAACTCAAGCTAGTAGATAGACTAGATCCGTACGGTTAAAAAAATTAATCAGAGATCAGAGTATCTATAGGGAAATTGAGTGAAATCGCTAGTCTATGAATGGTTATTTATACTCTTTCTTCCAACAGAAATTGAGATAAATGGTTAATCCGAACTGCGACGCTTAATCCGCAAAGATGAATCGGACCACCAAAGATTGCGACTATCTGGAAATTCTACGGTTTTCCGCACAATTCCAAAGAGAATGCTAAAGTCCCATGCGCATCAAGCTCATGCAAGCCTGAAAGACATGCGGGATACAGCTAGGATACCGTTGATTGCTATGTACAAGAAACACCGAAAGAAAAGATTTGCTGCATATTTTATTGCAACCACTGTTTGATACACAGAAAGAGAAGCAAATGTTTACCGGAAGAATCTGGTACAAAACAAGAGAGTGTTCATACCCACACCAGTGATTCTCGTGGAAGTTTCTAAAGAATCAAGAGTTGTTATCGAGAAGCTATTTTTTTTTTTAAATGAAGTCTGGTATGACGAGAACAAATCGTTGTCGTATTCCAAGGGCAAGAGATACCCATGAATCCAGATTTGAAATCTTGCTAAAGAACTAGCATGACCATACTATTGAACTTCTAATAAATAAAAAATTTATCTAACAATTTATGCTCCAATGTATTCACAGATTGATCATCAATTGCTATCTGCTTATAATGGGCCGAAGATTACAGAGATTGTGATTTGTATAGTAATTATGTTTCTAACAGTCTGGATGATTATACTAACAAAGAAAGTACGTACATTGAAGTTTAAAAACACTGCATCTTCAATTATTAAATGGATGAAAGAAGAAAAACGTGTCGCGAAAGGCGGAGACCTAGCCTAATTGGTAAAGGGGGGAGATAATGTATGTTTTCCTGAAATTTATTAATTGGTCAATAAATATCCAAGAAACCAAAGGGGGGTATGTCAGGTATATTACACAGAACAAAGAATTTAAAATGGATGCTTGTAGCCATTTTGTTTTAAAGACGTTTTTCTTTCAAAATATTCTCTAGGTTTAGAAATGAACAAGATTTTTTTACAAAGTTCATTCCTGGGTTAAGAAGTCCCAGACATGAAGGAACCTAGAATGAATGTGAGATAATGTTAAGACGTGTCATAAGTAAATTTATTGGTCTGTTTTAAATTTTAAAACAAAAGAGATTTTGTCTTTTGAGTATAGGAATAAGAGAAAATGTTTTGTAATATAAAATTATATTCACAAAATATATGTTTATAATCAAGGTATATTTTATTATAATTACAATAGTGAAATATATACTCCAATAAATATTGTAGAAAGTATAATTGATAAAAAAAGAAATCACTGAAGAATATTCTGTAACCAGAAAAGAATTTAGCTGATAAGGCTCTTAGCAACCAAAAGGGAGGAGAGCTATAAATCTCAAGAGACAGTCTAGAGTCTAGAGTCTAGTTAGAAGACAAGGTTCTTTGTTAAGTTAGTCTGACCTTTTGACCCTAAGATAAGAATTAATGGAATTAATGGAATTAATATAAGAAGTGCAATACTGCCCTCTACAGGATAGTAAAAATAATGATTTATATTATCATTAATATTAACTGTGTGGCTATAATAAGCGGGAAAAAGTTTTTGGTAAGTCAGTCAGAGATTGCCAGCCATCGGGACGCATCGCAATGCACTCAGACGTCCATTACATATGACCCTCTGAAGAGTCAGAGATTCCAACAGACAGAGACTGACATCAGACTCACATCGCCATGCACTCAGATCCAAGACATGAGACAATCAATATTCTCACCAAATCTCTAACTCGCATGCATTGATTATCTAATATCGATAATTTTCACATATTCCAAAACAAAGCATCACATAGAAATTCCAAGGCAGACTCATCAACATCCAAATTGGACAGGTAATGTATGAAATAAGGAATTAATGTAAAAATATATTTGTAGAGATTTTGCAACGCAGACTGAGACTTCTCGGATACGGTTAAAATCCAAATTCTAAGTATTTTCTATTCTGCAGATAGAAATATGAAGAAGTGGATATAAGGATTTATTCCTAAAGACATGTTGCAAGATTGATACCAATATATATATTGAATTTGGAATACTGTGATTAAAATTAATGAGCAAGGAATTATATAACTACAAAATAAAAAGCAAAAGATTAGAAGTTTAATTCTCGAGATTAGGGGAGGATTCACTAAATAAGTTTTATTACTTATCATCAAATTAGCTCATCTTTTGTTGATCCATGTAGCATAGAGATATATATATATCTATAAGAGCTGGCTGGTTAAACATTGTTTGCTGGGAATTGCATGTTGTATTAAGCAGAAATGTTTATTAACCATTTGTGTATTAGTTACTAACTGAGAAAATAAATGATATTAATCATATATGCAGTTACTAACCGGAGATACATATATTGTGAAGCTAGTTTTTATATGCTGATGGAGTGTGGTTTATAAATTGTTGTTCATGATATGAGATTTGAAATTCTTTTGTATACGTAATAAATATATATATATTTTTATCCGATTATTGATTATTGTATTTTTTAAAGCAAAACACAGACAATTAAAAGAATTCAGGATAATTTCTAAGAGATATAAACGATTGATATTTGTGTCTCGTATAAGTTTCTTATGAAATAATAATCCCTGATATATTGGAGACGACTGCCGAGGTAGGTCCAGTAGGTCCAATATAGACATATTGGAGGCTTGGCTGATAAATCCAATATATACAAACGTGTTGTATTCACGTGCAGAGATTATATCCGACAATATCTAATAAACTACTTATTTTAATCTGCAGTAAAAAGTCTTTATTTATTGATTATTTTTTTTTAGTACCATTTAGTAATTTTTCAGAATTTTTTTGGCACAATTCCCCCCCCCTTTTTTTAATATCGGTTCTTCTTTTTCTGTAACAGAACTTTTTATTATCAATCATAGGATCTTATATGTAAATTCCAGACATTTTCGTTCAGTAGTTCTTTTGAAAACAGCAGGCCATGGGTTTGCGGTGGCAGCATTCAGCGGCCGACTCCATGCACTTTGGGGACCCTGCGGTGAATGGTGAATTCACTGCAGGGTGGGGAAATTTTATTCCCCGAAGTGCAGGGAACTACAGAACACCAAAATGTTGGCGTCATTTCGGTGCTCTGTGAGTAACCCAATTAGTGGTGAGGTTTTTTGTTGCCCCCTGGAAAGTGAAAGCCTAGGCATTGCCTACCCAGGACATACTTGAAAATTAGTGACATCTCAATGTTTCCTTCCTGGTAAAATAGTTTGCAAAAGTAAAAGTAGTAAAAGTAGTTTTTTTTAGGGGTGGGGCCACCCGGCGGGCCGCCGCCCCCTGGAGAGTGCCGCCCTAGGCCTAGGCCTTGTTGGCCTAGGCCAAAATACACCAGTGGTCGCAGGCCAGGAGGACATGCTAGTCCTCCAGCGTTGTTACCGTGCGACAGTCAGTGCAGGGTTAAAAGGGGTGCGTGTCACTGCCTCTTAAAGATGACCCGTGCAGAGCCGAGGGGGATCCACGAACGTACTGACATGCACATTCACCTTTAATCCCAAGTACAAAAAGCAGACTAGTCTCCCATTGGGCTGTCAGTTCCCCAGTGGGTCTTGGACGTGTATGTAAACATTAAAGGGGTTATTCACTAAACTCAGAATTGGCCCAGAATTGCAATTTTCCAAATACAGACGAATTAACAGCAAAAAATCTCATATCGGAGGACAGGCAAGAGGCAGGACGACAGAGAGCACTCTCCGAGTGCCGAGTTGATGGTGAGTAACAGTTGCACTGAGGATTATATTTTGTTGCAGGACAGAATGGATCCCCCCAATGCCCCTCTCATTCTTTTAACCCACCCTAGCAGGTTTTTGGTATCTATTATTATTTTTGAAATTTACCAGTGGCTGCTGCATTTCCCACTTAGGCTTATACGCGAGTCAATACGTTTTCACAGGTTTTTTGGGAAAAAGTAGGGGGGTCGGCTTATACACGGGTCGGCTTATACCCGAGTATATACGGTAATTGGAAAGATCCTGTTGACAGACTCTGATTAATTATAATTATTTATTTTTTTACTCTCCTTTTCCCCCTTGCCGCGTGCTGCTCCTCCTCTTCAACTCAGGGACTCCCGAACCCAGAAGTCCCTGAAGCTTTTCTGAGCATTTTGCGCTGCTGCGCAATTTGTGTACTATAGGAGTGCACCAAAATGGGACACGCACACTTTCCATACACAAGTTGTAGCGCCTGCGCAGAGCGATGGGTCAGAGCTGCACGCGCATGCACAGATCTGATCAATCTCTGCCTCTCTGAGAACGCTCGCTACAGCGATTGGTCTCAGAGGGTGACGTCGCCCGCTGTCTGTGTGACAATACTAGTGACTGGCAGCCAGGAAGTTCAAAATCCCGGCTGCTGGGGACGCTGGGGGGCACTCCTCACACTCTGTAAAGTGGTCAGGGTGAGTAGCGTGTCCCTTTAATGTACGCCTTGTGAATAACCGCTTTGATGTTTGCTTTTTTTCGCGGTCAGAACGGGGATTCCATTGTTCCTATGTAGCGCCCGTATCGCAATACCGCTATTAAAAGCAGCAGATGCGGAGCGCGGCTGTAATTTAGTGGCGTAATAGTTCATATTAGTTCAGGGAATTATTACATTCGGCGTTTGTCAGACGCGCGGCGCAGAGTCAGATTTTTTTAGCTCTAAAAACCCAGGGGTGATTTCTAAACGTGCACGTCTTGGGAAGAAAGATTTTAATAAGTGCGCAATTAGATTTCCCCAAAGTATTATTGTGTCTGGTGGAATGCGCGAGGATATTATGTTGCTTGTAAATGCTATCATTTCCCTAAAACAAATTATAAACCAAAAATGTATTAAAATATTTTGTCTAATTAAATTTAAGATCGCTGTCGAACTGTACTCCTCCACCCGATGCAATTTATTTCCATTTACGCTTCGTAAAATACTATATAATATGTACCAAGTGGAATGCCGGGGTTTATTTTCTCTCTTTCTTTCTCCGTAGAATCCTAATAGGTGCCTTAATTTAAAAAAAACAAAAAACAGTTACGGATTTTTGTTTGCCCGTGTTGTACAGTTTAAGGGAAAATTATTTTGATGTGTGTGTGTATTACAGAGTGTCCATAAATTGATTAAGGTAAGTAATTAATTACTCCCAATTATGAAACCTTAGGGGTTATTCAGAGAGTCTAGTACATTATATTATTATTATTTTAGGGGGGTTTTTTGTTTTTATTTTTTTCTCTCTAGAATTCAAATTTTTAATCAGCCAACTTCCAATTTGCATCTCTAGCGCAATCAAGGGTTTGATAAAAAAAACTATTACATGTTGAAATTTTATAAGTTTATTTTATTTTTCATCCATATAATTATTAGGCATTAGCATGATTCTTGCATTTACAGAAATTAGACTTTATTATTATTATTATTATTATTATTTTTAGGAGGGGGGTTTGTTTTAATTTTTTTGTCTCCATAATTCAAAGTTTTGATCAGCCAACTTCCAATTAGCATCTCTAGCGCAATCAAGACTTTGATATAACACTTAAACCTATAATATTTTTAATTACATTTTTTTATTATTTTTAGGATTGTTTTGTGTTTTCATTTAATTTTTTGTCTCCAGAATGCAAACTTTTGATCGGACAACTTCCAATCTGCATCACTAGTGCAATCAAGGCTTTGATATAAAATTTCAACATATAATATTATTTTTAATATAAAATTTTTTATGTATTTTTATTTTTCATCAATATAATTATTATGCATTAGCATAATTCTTGCATTTACAGAAATTAGGCTTTATTATTATTATTATTTTTAGGAGGGGGGGTTTGTTTTATTTTTTTGTCTCCAGAATTCAAGCTTTTGATCAGCCAACTTCCAATTTGCATCTTTAGCGCAATCAAGGTATTGATATAACACCTAAACATATAATATTATTTTTAATTACTTTTTTTATTTTTTTAGGTATTTTTATTTTTCATCCATATAACTATTATGCAATAGCGTGATTCTTGCATTTACAGAAATGAGTCTTGTACTTTTTATTATTATTATTATTAGGATTTTTTTTGTGTTTTCATTTAATTTTTGTCTCCAGAATGCAAACTTTTGATCGGACAACTTCCAATCTGCATCACTAGTGCAATCAAGGCTTTGATATAAAATTTCAACATGTAATAGCTTTTTAAAGATTATTTTATTTTTCATCCATGTAATTATTCTGCATAAGCATGAGTTTTGCATTTACAGAAATGAGGCTATTATTATTCTTATTTTTAGGAGGGAGGTTTGTTTTAATTTTTTTGTTTCCAGAATTAAAATTTTTGATCAGCCAACTTCTAATTTGCATCTCTTGCGGAATCAAGACTTGGATATAAAACTTAAACATATAATATTTTTAATTTAATTTTTTTTTATTATTATTTTTCATCCATATAACTATTATGTATTAGCATGATTCTTGCATTTACAGATATGAGGCTATTATTATTATTATAATTATTTTTAGGAGGGGATTTTGTTTTAATTTTTTTTTTTCTCCAGAATTCAAACTTTTGATTAGCCAACTTCCAATTTGCATCTCTAGCGCAATCAAGGCATTGATATAACACTTGAACATATAATATTATTTTTAATTACATTTTTAACATTTTTTATGTATTTTTATTTTTCATCAATATAATTATTATGCATTAGCATGATTCTTGCATTTACAGAAATTAGGCTTTATTATTATTATTATTATGTTTTTTAGGAGGGGGGTTTCTTTATTATTTTTGTCTCCAGAATTCAAGCTTTTGATCAGCCAACTTCCAATTTGCATCTCTAGCGCAATCAAGGCATTGATATAACACTTAAACATATAATATTATTTTTAATTACTTTTAGGTATTTTTATTTTTCATCCATATAACTATTATGCAATAGCGTGATTCTTGCATTTACAGAAACGAGTCTATTATTTTTTATTTTATTATTTTTAGGGTTTTTTTATTTCGTTTTAATTTTTTGTCTCCAGAATGCAAACTTTTAATCGGCCAACTTTCAATTTGCATCTAAAGCGAAATCGAGGCTTTGATATAACACTTACAGTAAACATATAATCGTTTTTTTAAATTCTTTTTTTTATTTTATTTTTCATCCATGTAACTATCATGCGTTATCATGATTTTTTGCATTTACAGAAATTTGTAATAATAAAAATATTTTACTATTATTATTAGGGATCTTTTTGGTTTTGTTTAATTTTTTTGTCTCCAAAATTCTAACTTTTGATCTGCCAACTTCCAGTATGCATATCTACTGCAATCAAGGCATTGACAAAACACTTAAACATATAATCATTTTTTTCAATATTTTTTTTTTATTTATTTTATTTTTCATCCATGTAACTATCATGCATTATCATGATTCTTGAATTTACAAAAATTATTGAAATATTTGTATTATTATTATTATTATTATTAGGGTTCATTTTCGTTTTGTTTTAATTTTTTAGTCTCCAGAATTCAGACTTTGGATCGGCCAACTTCCAATTTGCATCTCTAGTGCAATCAAGGCTTTGATATAATGGCTTTTTTTTTTTGCTTCATTTTAGTGGGATTATCCAGAGCTTTGCATAACAATGATTCTTAAATAACAGCATTCATCCTTTTCAAGCGTCTCTCTCTAATTTGCTTCTTTCCACCTCTATTTGTTGAAATGTTGTATTTTTTTTTCATATAAAAGGCGGCCATTGAAGTCTCGACGGGGAAACAAGTCCAAATGCTCACAGTTTTCCAGCTTCTCCTCAGTTTTCTTAATTTTTCCTTTTTTTTACAGAAATATTCTTCGGAGTCGCTCTGGGGAAGGTTTAGTCCCTGGTATTTTATCTTGGCTCCTTGATACATTGTTGCGATCGTTTCCCAGCGTGTTCCATCCCAATGAATGGTTCTTGTTTCATAAATGCAAATCTTGTTTTCTTAGGTACCCATCAAAGTGGTTGTTTTTTTTTTCTTTATATTCTTTGTTGGCGCATTGGTGTCAGCATCACTTTCCCACACAACCCTTATCCTTACTTTCAATCGGGCTTTCTTAGAGCGAGCTTGAAGTGTCGCAGCGTTTTGGCTCCGTTAAACGAGTTCAGTTCAATACATTTTAATTTTCTCCCAGTTGTGATGTGATTTAAAATACCATTGGCATTAACCCCTTCACTACCACAATCAAGTTATCTCATTCTTCAAACGTGCCTACATTTGCCTGGCATCGAGTTAACTCAATCTGGACATATTCTGCAGGAATCCCGTCAAATGAGTTTAATATGTGCCTCGGCTCCAGACTATATGGTTTATTAAGAGAGCAAGGAAAGGTCACTTACATTAAATTGAATTCCCCAGGTATCTATACCCGCACCCCGAGAGGAATAACTGACTGAATTAGATGGAGTGATCCAGACGAGATGATGCTGGACGACACTACATAAGACACCCGCACCCATAAATATATAGAGGAGCCCCTAAAAAGACACCTGCACACCCAGGACATATAGAGGAGCCCCTAAAAAGACACCCACACACCCAAATAAATGACAGAGCCCCTAAAAAGAACACCACCCAACCCACATATATGTCGGAGCCCCTAAAGAGACACCCACACACCCTGAATATATGGAGGAACCCCTAAAAAAACACCCACACACCCTGAATATATGGAGGAACCCCTATAAAGACACCCACACACCCTGAATATATGGAGGAACCCCTAAAAAGACACCCACACACCCTGAATATATGGAGGAGCCCCTAAAAAGACACCCACACACCCTGAATATATGGAGGAACCCCTAAAAAGACACCCGCACACCCTGAATATATGGAGGAACCCCTAAAAACACTCACACACCCTGAATATATGGAGGAACCCCTAAAGAAACACCCACACACCCTGAATATATGGAGGAACCCCTATAAAGACACCCACACACCCTGAATATATGGAGGAACCCCTAAAAAGATACCCGCACACCCTGAATATATGGAGGAACCCCTAAAAATACACCCACACACCCTGAATATATGGCGGAGCCCCTAAAAAGACACCCGCACACCCTGAATATATGGAGGAGCCCCTAAAAACACACTCACACACCCTGAATATATGGAGGAACCCCTAAAAGACACCCGCACACCCTGAATATATGGAGGAACCCCTAAAAAGACACCCACACACCTGAATATATGGAGGAACCTCTAAAAAGACACCCTGAATATATGGAGGAACCCCTATAAAGACACCCGCACACCCCGAATATATGGAGAAACCCCTAAAAGATACCCACACACCCTGAATATATGGAGGAGCCCCTAAAAAGACACCCGCACACCCTGAATATATGGAGGAGCCCCTAAAAACACACTCACACCCTGAATATATGGAGGAGCCCCTAAAAAAACACCCACACACCCTGAATATATGGAGGAACCCCTAAAAAAGACACCCGCACACCCTGAATATATGGAGGAACCCCTAAAAAGACACCCGCACACCCTGAATATATGGAGGAGCCCCTAAAAAGACACCCGCACACCCTGAATATATGGAGGAGCCCCTAAAAAGACACCCGCACACCCTGAATATATGGAGGAGCCCTTAAAATGACACCCACACACCCTGAATATATGGAGGAGCCCCTAAAAAGACACCTGCACACCCTGAATATATGGAGGAGCCCCTAAAAACACACTCACACCCTGAATATATGGAGGACCCCTAAAAAGACACCCACACACCCTGAATATATGGAGGAACCTCTAAAAAGACACCCTGAAATATGGAGGAACCCCTATAAAGACACCCGCACACCCCGAATATATGGAGAAACCCCTAAAAGACACCTGCACACCCTGAATATATGGAGGAGTCCCTAAAAAGACACCCACACACCCTGAATATATGGAGGAGCCCCTAAAAAGACACCCGCACACCCTGAATATATGGAGGAGCCCCTAAAAAGACACCCACACACCCTGAATATATGGAGGAGCCCATAAAACAGACACCCACACACCCTGAATATATGGAGGAACCCCTAAAAAGACACCCGCACACCCTGAATATATGGAGGAACCCCTAAAAGACACCCGCACACCCTGAATATATGGAGGAGCCCCTAAAAAGACACCCGCACACCCTGAATATATGGAGGAGCCCCTAAAATGACACCCACACACCCTGAATATATGGAGGAGCCCCTAAAAAGACACCGCACACCTGAATATATGGAGGAGCCCCTAAAAAAGACACCCGCACACCCTGAAATATGGAGGAGCCCCTAAAATGACACCCACACACCCTGAATATATGGAGGAGCCCCTAAAAAGACACCCGCACACCCTGAATATATGGAGGAGCCCCTAAAAAGACACCCGCACACCCTGAATATATGGAGGAGCCCCTAAAATGACACCCACACACCCTGAATATATGGAGGAGCCCCTAAAAAGACACCTGCACACCCTGAATATATGGAGGAGCCCCTAAAAACACACTCACACCCTGAATATATGGAGGAACCCCTAAAAAGACACCCACACACCCTGAATATATGGAGGAACCTCTAAAAAGACACCCTGAATATATGGAGGAACCCCTATAAAGACACCCGCACACCCCGAATATATGGAGAAACCCCTAAAAAGACACCTGCACACCCTGAATATATGGAGGAGCCCCTAAAAAGACACCCGCACACCCTGAATATATGGAGGAGCCCCTAAAAAGACACCCGCACACCCTGAATATATGGAGGAACCCCTAAAAATACACCCACACACCCTGAATATATGGCGGAGCCCCTAAAAAGACACCCGCACACCCTGAATATATGGAGGAGCCCCTAAAAACACACTCACACCCTGAATATATGGAGGAGCCCCTAAAACAGACACCCACACACCCTGAATATATGGAGGAACCCCTAAAAAGACACCCGCACACCCTGAATATATGGAGGAACCCCTAAAAGACACCCGCACACCCTGATTATATGGAGGAGCCCCTAAAAACACTCACACACCCTGAATATATGGAGGAGCCCCTAAAAAGACACCCGCACACCCTGAATATATGGAGGAGCCCCTAAAAAGACACCCGCACACCCTGAATATATGGAGGAGCCCCTAAAATGACACCCACACACCCTGAATATATGGAGGAGCCCCTAAAAAGACACCCACACACCCTGAATATATGGAGGAGCCCCTAAAAAGACACCCACACACCCTGAATATATGGAGGAGCCCCTAAAAAGAAACCTGCACACCCTGAATATATGGAGGAACCCCTAAAAAGACACCCGCACACCCTGAATATATGGAGGAGCCCCTAAAAAGACACCCGCACACCCTGAATATATGGAGGAGACCCTAAAAAGACACCCGCACACCCTGAATATATGGAGGAGCCCCTAAAAAGACACCCACACACCCTGAATATATGGAGGAACCCCTAAAAAGGATTTCATACACTCCAAATACATGGAGGAGCCCCCTGATATATTAGACCTCTAGAAGAGAGAACATTTGGGAAGAAATGCTGCCTCCTCCAATCTATTGCCCCTGGCCCAGGCTTAAATAGCCTTTGGAAGGATTCACTCCTGCATAGTAAACTGAAACAAAAGACATTGCCATAGAGTAATGTAGGGGAAAATATATTAAAATTAAGTTCTGTATCAGGACATATTTACCTGTAATATATTAGTCTGCCAGGGTTATTCAGAGAGAGGTGAAACTCAAGAGAATGACTGGAGAAGTGAAAAATCTAGGTCAAAATAGCCAAACCAGAAACATTCTCCCATTTATCTCGCTTTCTAAATTGGCTATTTGGTCTAAATTGTTCTCTTCTCCTGCCAATTCTCCTGGTTTTCACCTCTCTCTGAATAACCCTTTGCTTCTGCAGAATGTCTAATTGGAATCAGTGCAGAGGGTAAAGCCCCCCCAGCTCTCACTCCGCATCGCACATTGTATTTTATATCGCTTCCACTTCCCAATTACCAGCGAGCAATTTATCTTGATTGATTTACCCCAACGTGTCAGAAAAAGAGAAAACAAGACAGGCTGTTCAGCAGAGATAAAGGGAGCGAAAAAGACAGAGAAATTGTCTGTAGGTCATAAGATGTCAGGAGATAAATAACACAGCCTGGGTATTATTCCATCAAACTCATCTGAAAAGGAAAAAAAAAATATGTATTTCAGTCGAACAAACATGCTGGAGTTTTATAGAGAAATGATCATCTGGATTTGAGATAATTGAAGAATTAGTCCTGGTCAAAGCTTGGCAACGTTGAGTTTGACTTCTGCTCGGCTCTTCTGGGTCTACACGCAGAGAGCACGGAGTTTGTAAGATAAAAGCTAAAGGCGTTTTATTATGAGATTGGTTTAAACTATAGGTAATTCATCAAATACTCATCACATAAATTACCAATTCGCATCTCAACGAATGACCTGGAAAATGAAATCCTTAGGTGTGATTGGAGGAGTTGCACCAATACTTTAAACACATAACTCGCAATGTCCTTACAGTAAAAGCCGCATTTTCACATTACACACGTATTTGCAATGTGCTACTGTAAAATACACTATTGTACAGAAAGTCCACAACTCACAAATCCAATGCTGTAATACCTGCAATTTTACATTAAGCATGTGACTCGCAATGCCAGTACTGTAAAACCCGCAACTTTCCAGTAAACACGTAACTCAAACCTCTGTAGTGTAAAGTCTACATTCTTAAATAAAACACCTAACTATTATAATGTCAGTACAGTAAAGTCCTTATTATACAATGAACCCCAATTTTTACAGTAAAAACATAATTAGAAACATAGAAACATAGAAAGATGTTGGCAGATAAGAACCTTTCGGCCCATCTAGTCGCCCAATTACATGGATACTTTACCTGGATTTATCTTTTGTTTAGGATAGCCTTATGCCTATCCCATGCCTGCTTAAATTCAATTACTGTTTTGGCCTCTACCACTTCTACTGGAAGACTGTTCCATGTATCCACCACCCTCTCAGTAAAATAATGCTTCCTGATGTTACTTTTAAACCTTTGCCCCTCTAATCTAAGACTATGTCCTCTTGTTTTGCTAATTTGTTTCCTTTTAAATATACTCCCTTCCTCTACCTTGTGGATTCCCTTTACGTATTTAAATGTTTCTATCATATCTCCTCTGTCTCGTCTTTTTTCCAAGCTGTACATGTTAAGATCATTAAGCCTTTCCTGATAACTTTTCTCCTTCAAGCCGTACACCATTTTAGTAGCCCTTCTCTGAACTCTCTCTAAGATGTCTATATCCTTCTGGAGATACGGTCTCCAGTACTGCACACAGTACTCCAAGTGAGGTCTCACCAGTGCTCTGTACAGTGGCATGAGCACTTCCCTTTTCCTACTGCTAGGTGCATTATCTTGCACTTATCCACGTTAAAACTCAATTGCCACAGCTCCCACCATTTTTTTTGTTTACCTAAATCATTTGTCATTTGGCTGATCCCTCCAGGAACGTCAACCCTGTTGCAAATCTTTGTGTCATCAGCAAAAAGACACACTTTTCCATTAATACCTTCTGCAATATCACTAATAAAAATATTAAATAGAATGGGTCCAAGTACTGACCCCTGAGGTACCCCACTGGTAACAAGACCTTGCGCCGAATAAACTCCATTTACCACAACCCTCTGTTGCCTGTCACTCAGCCACTGCCTAATCCATTCAACAATATTGGAATCCAAGCTCAAAGATTGCAATTTATTGATAAGCTTCTATGCGGAACAGTATCAAAAGCCTTACTGAAATCTAAATAAGCAATGTCTACTGCACCACCTGTGTCTATTATTTTTGTTACCAATCAAAAAAATCAATAAGATTAGTTTGGCATGATCTCCCTGAGGTAAACCCATGTTGTTTCTGATCCTGTAATCTATGTGTTTTTAGATGTTCAACAATCCTTTCCTTTAACATGGTTTCCATTAATTTCCCCACTACTGACGTAAGACTAACTGGCCTATAGTTCCCAGATTCCTCCCTACTACCCTTCTTGTGAATGGGCACAACATTTGCTAATTTCCAGTCTTCTGGGACGACTCCCGTTAGCAAGGATTGGTTAAATAAATCTGTTAACGGTTTTGCTATTAAATTAATTTTACAGTAAAAACGCTCATTTTTACATAAAACGTGTAACTCGCAATGCCCCTACTGTAAAATCCGCTACTTTAAATATAACTCGAAATCGCAATTTGTCTACAGTAAAATTCAGTAGTTTACATTAAATAGGTGACTTGCAATGCCCATACTGTTAAAGTCGTATTTTACATTATAACCCGTTGTTTACAGCAAAGTCTGCATTTTGTATTATAACCTACCCTTTATAGTAAAGTCCGCATTTTATATTATTATAACCCTCATTTTACATTATAACTCACCATTTACAGTAAAGACCACATTTTATGTTATAACCCACATTTTACAGTAAAGTCCGCATTTTATATTATTATAAGCCTCATTTTACATTATAACTCACCATTTACAGTAAAGACTGCATTTTATATTATAACCCACATTTTACAGTGAAGTCCGCATTTAATATTATAACCCGCATTTTACATTATAACTCACCATTTACAGTAAAGACCACATTTTATGTTATAACCCACATTTTACAGTAAAGTCCGCATTTTATATTATTATAAGCCTCATTTTACATTATAACTCACCATTTACAGTAAAGACTGCATTTTATATTATAACCCACATTTTACAGTGAAGTCCGCATTTAATATTATAACCCGCATTTTACATTAAAACTCACCATCACCAACAGTAAAGACTGCATTTGATGTTACGTTACGACCCATATTTTACACTAAAGTGCGCATTTTATATTATAACCCACATTTTACATCATAATACCATTTACAGTAAAGACTGCTTTTTATATTATAACCCACATTTTACAGTAAAGTCCGTATTTAATATTGTAACACGCATTTTACAGTAAAGTCCGCATTTAATATTGTAACCCGCATTTTACATTATAACTCACCATTTACAGCAGGCCTCAAAATTTCCACTCGCCTGCTAGCATTTGGCGAGTGGAAATTAAGTGAGGGCGAGTGGGAATGCAGATGCAGGCAGCATGATAAATGATTTTGTGCCGCCTGAGCTGCATATTCTGGCACACCCTGAATATATGGTGCGACGGACGACAGAAGGCACGTCAGTGTGGACGCACATAGTGCGCTTGACCCCAGCCTAAGGTGAAATAAATCTGCATTCTTTTAATCCTGGAGTTGCTTGGTCATTATTGTTTTCTTGATTTACTAATGGGAATACGAGGGATCCCCGGACTATGGACGCAGGTGCAGTAGAGTGCATCATCCTTATTGTGTTTAGTGTTTTACATAATAACACGCATTTTTTCTTGAGTCCGCATTATATATTATAACCCTCATTTAACCTTAAACTCAGTAAGCATTTACATTATAAGCCGCCTTTTACAGTAAGCACATAATGTGTATCCGTGCGCTCATATTTACTCTCAGACTTGATTTATTGCTTGCTGTATTTAGGTGAATTGGTTTAATGGGGAAAGTCCAATTTAACTACGTTAAACCCTAGAAACCGTGCAGGCAGTCATCGCACGGGTTTCCTAACTATCGTGCAAAATTCAGTACTCAGCCGGCCGCCTTTCTCGAATTTCCACCCTTTAGTGAGAAAACGGCATTTCCGCGTTCAGTAGGCATTCCCACTGCGTAGTGGTTTTGTCATGCCAACTTACAAAGCGCTTGACCCCCATCGCAGGGAAATCAACAACTACTCATCCCGCCCATAAAGGTATTAGTTGCATCCAATGCAATTTTAATTGACTGTATTAATTAACTGAAAACATTGCTATCATTATTATTATCCTTTATTTATATAGCGCCACATATTCCGCAGCGCTTTACAAGATCAGTGTACAAGGGGTTGATACATTGTAATACCACACATAGATGATACGGCCTGATTCAGGGGGTCCCCGTTCCCAAAGGAACTTACAATCTATGACATGTACAAGTATTTTGTGAGGTTGGCGCATCCATATCGTTAGGTGTTTTGCCCAAGGACACTCGCTGGTGGCGTCTTCTAAGTGGGATCGAGTCGGCTTTCCATGATTGTAGAGCAGCGACCTGGTGGTTGGGTTGAACGCGCCTCTCGTAAAGTTGCTTCTCCACAGTTGTATTGGAGGGATGTGCTGAATGGGATTTACCAAGATTATTTTAATTATTTTATACCAATAAATCCCATTATACCTTGCTTGCTGTCCCTATTCTTCCTGTTTCCTGGCTGCTGTACCCCACATGATTGTGATCTACACCGCTGCTGAGGATCAGGGGAACGGATACTGAAACAACATCAAGGCTCTTGGAGTACCCAAAGATTGGAGGACCACCACAGACGTTGGAGCACCACCAAGGAAGTCTGGCGTTCCTTCCATAATTCTGCCAGCCGCTATAAACATCTGGTGTCTGATACTAAGACACCACACCATGTGAGTGCAATCCTCTTATCTTTATTTTAATAGTATACTGCCTTGACATACTGCACCATTATTTTTGTTTTCTGTTTTGTTTGAGGTTTACACTCATCCAACAGAGGGGAGAACTGTCATTTAAGTGAGGACATCCCTGTCAGTGTGAAGGAAGCGCCTGTCCCGCCACATTTTTTCTCTATGTACCGTTAGGTGTCTCGCCCAAGGACACTTACTGGAGAGGTGCTCTGGCCGGGATCGAAACTAGGTATCCACGGTTATAGAGCAGTGGTGGTACCTCTACTCCATCCAGCTGGTACACTTTCATGCAGTGTCTGTGGAAGGTCTAGCTCAAGGCTGGCCTTTGGGGTGTACAAACTGTGCCCACTGATTGGACTGTGCCCACTGAATGGACAGGGCATGATAGGGGTGTGACTACTGTGGGGCTCTTTGAAGATGTCTCGGACAGGTCAACCAAAGGCCTAAAGCCGGCCACGGACTCTAGCTAGATAGTTGTTCAAAACGGATTTTTCTCATTCCGCGTGTTTGCAGACTTTCTGTATATCATAGATGCGACACAGTGCATCCTACTCATTCTTCACTGAGGACCTTCTGTCCTTTGATCCCTCAATTCCAGACAATTCCAAGTAGTTCAGGTTTTTTTAAGAACTCTTCCCTTCCCTCGGTTCCGGCAAATCTGATGAATAAATACGGCATCGTTGCTAAGCAATAAATTCTCCAGCTTACCTACAACATTTGATATTTTTCTGCTGTGATGTTCCTTCAGACAGGGTTGTGATGGACTTATCAAACAAGGCTGAGATGACAGAATTACAGCCCAGAAGGAATAACGAGGACGAAAAAGCGATTGGCTTCAGATGCAGGTCTGACCAAAGGCTGTCCAGATTCTGAAGCATTTTCGAAGGAAAAAGATACATTTACAAACAATGATCAAAAAAATATACATAACAAAGTATTAAGATGATAAATGGTATGTAGTTATTGGTTGAAAGACTATGCAGTAACGTACGTGACTTTAGACTGTTTTATGAAACAGAGTTTCTTGTTTTTCTTTTATTTTGTTCTTAAAGGAACAATCTAAGCTAAAAATCCCCCCTTTTTTAATTTATATTATAGCTATTGCCCTACCTAGTTATTCAGTATTTTTTAATTTTCTTTTAATTTAGTACTTCCCCTAAAAACCACTTGTTTCCAACGGCGTGTTTTTTTTTTATACTCACCTCCCTCCTCTTCTGCTCCCGTCCTGTTAAATCTTCAACTTGGCTAATGGTTTACGTGAAAAGCGCGCATGCGCGCCTCTCACGTAAATCAGCCAATCAGCAGGCTTCCTCCGGCTCCATCTTCAGCCGGTGCGGCGAGTTGGAGACGTCATCGCACTGAAAGCTGAAAGCGCGATGACGTCTCCTACTCGGCAATAGTCGGCAGAAGCGGGAAATATGAATCCCGCTCTGCTGACTGACAGCTGGGAGGGCGGAGTAAAGTCCTTCGCGTCTCTCAGCTGTTTCAGCCAATCGGCTGAGCGGAGGGGGCAGCGGAGGAAAAGGGCATACTTAGGACATCATGACCACCTAAAAAGCTTAGGTGGTCATGTTGCCTAGAGTATCCCTTTAAACATTGTCTGATTTTTGCCCATGTACAGTAAGTAATATGTTATCTTCCTTGTGGCATTATGCTGCCTAAAACAAGTCACCCGCTAACTATTACTTTAGAACTTCGGCTTTAAACTTAACCCCTTCTCTACGAGATCGAGATATCTCGGGCTTCAAAGGCACCATGTGGTGCCTGTTATCAAGATATCTCGATCTGCACCTCTGCAGCCCAAAGGCTAATGAAATCCACTTGCTTTTGGGCTACAGAGAGTGCCCCAAAGTTTTAGCCATGTGGGCATAATGCCTAAAGAGCTAAAACTTTGCAAAATCAGCCAACTGAATGTCCTGATATCGGACATTCAGCAGCCGATACAGTTGCAGCTCGTGTTCCCTGCAGCGGCTGTAACTCAATTTGACAGTAGAAGGCACCGTCTACTGGCCAAATATATTATTTACAGTAAGAAATACACCGGGAATATGCCCAAACTTTTCTTACCGTATAAATAATTAAAAATGATTTTTCAAAAAACCTCTGGTAGTGAAGGGGTTAACACTTGGGACAAAAATAGATTTAGGTGAAATTGCACACTTAGGCTAGGGTCAGACGAGCGTGATTTCTACGGACTGTACGTCCGTGCACACGGACGTACGTCAGTACGGAAGACGCAGTAGTGGCCACACAGTCTGTTTTTTTCACTGACGTATATTTTGACGTATGTAGGAGGGAAAATAAATTAAAAGGCAAAACCATTTTGTCCGTGAAAAATGCTGGACATATAAATGCAGTCCGTCTGACCACGTTCCATCACTCACACACAAAGCTATGCGGACGTTGCGGACGCAGCGCACTTTGTGCGGCCGTTCTAGTGGTTGTACGTTCTTGCCTGCCTTGCATCCGTTTGCCGCGGCCGTTGTGCGTCCGCAGTTCAGTGCAGACGTACTTCATGTGTCAGGCTCCAATGGGCTTCCTGTCATGCTATCACGGACGTACTTTTAGGCGCAATCACGGACGTGAACACTACGCTCGTCTGACCCCAGCCTTAAAGTGCACCTGCCATTTGTTATAGAGGTTTTTAATATGTGTTTTTTTGTAGCTTAACCCCTTCACTACTAAGGCTAGGGTCAGACTAACGCATTTGTCGCGTTGTTCGTGAAAAAGTGCGTTCGAACGAATGGACGCATTTTTTCACGGAATATGCGATAGCGGTCATACGATGCGCATTTTCGTCCGTGATTTTGTACGGATCATCAATAAAACACTTTTTGTGTCTGGACGTTATGTTGGCCGGACATTAGCAGCGTCTGACGTCTCCTAATCACGCACACACGCCGCTATGCGGCCGCAGCGCACTCTGTACGTCCGTACTAGCGGTTTGACGTTCTAGAAAAAAATGCGTTCGTTTGCCACTTGCGTTGCACGGACGAACTTTCATGCGGCCGTTCTTCATATGTTACCCGGCATTGGACGTCATTTGCTGCTAGCACGGCCGTGATTTCGTGCGTCTAAACGCACGTTAAAACTGCTTTCGTCTGACCTTAGCCTAAGTGATTTTCCAAAAAAACATTGTCAGAAACAAGTGTTTTTTTGAAAAATCATTTAAAATTATTTATACAGTAAGAAATATTTAAGCATATTCCCATTGTATTTCTTACTGTAAATAACCTATTTTGGCCAGTAGATGGTGCCATCTACTACCAAATTGAGTCACGGCAGTTTGAGCTGTTGCTCTATTTTCTTCTTTTTTTCCCTGCATCGGCTGCTGCATTATGTCCACAGGGCAAAAACCTTGGGGGCACCTTCTTCCTTTGTTTGCTGCCTACAAATTTCATTTGCTTTTGGGCTGCAGAGCTGCAGATCGAGATATCTTAATATCGGGGCACGGAAGGTGCCTTTGAAGTCCGAAATATCTCGATCTCGATAGTGAATGGGGTTAATTAATCCAGTAAACCTTTTTATTTTACAACTTCCAATGGAGTTTTGTGAGTTTTTGTAGCTCACAATCTGCCTGCTCTAATCATGGAAGCGGCCATGTTTTTTGCTTCCTCTCTTTCGTGGGAGGGACTCACTATCTAAGCTGTGTGATTGACAGCTCAGCCTGGGACGGCTCACATGGGAAGGGGTATTCAGATAGCTTGAAGGCTTCTAATATTAACTTTGAAAGGCTGAAAAGGTTTTTTTTTCTTTATCCCACTACTGAGCTGAAGCACAAACACATAGATATGGCTTTTAATCTCACTTTTTGCCCTTCACCGTAACTTAAATGAGTATTAGGGATGTGCGTTTCGGGTTTCGGAATTTCGGAATTTTCACGAAATTTCCCGATTCGTGTTTTCGGATCCGGACGATTTTCCGAAAATTTTTAGATCCGAAAATGGCAGATCCGAAAAGTTTTCCGAGCCGAAACGAAAAATTTTCGGGATTTTCGAATGGACTTGAAATGTGTCAAATCGAAATTTATTTTCGCTCTATTCATGATTTCGGTTCCATTCGTGATTTCGGTTCCATTTCGGTAATTCTGGAAATCGTATATTTAACTATTAGCGGTTATATCGCTGATTCTGTAAATTTTGTATTTGTAAATGCGTATCACTTGTTTCTTGTGGCATTCGGGTCAGTTTAACGTTTTTTAAATCGTTTTGTTCATTTTTTTTGTTCCTTGGCTTTCATACCATTTTAATATGATTAAATAAAGTTGTGAAATGTATATTCAATTATTCATAAGAAAAAAAGGATCTTTATGTAATAAAAAAAAAAACGATAGAATCGCCAGATTTATCGTAGACACTTTGAAACGAGGAGAACAGACGTTCCGAAAAAACGAAAATTTCCGAAATTTCCGAAAAGTCGATACAAAAAACGAGCAAAGTGACCCGAAAATACGAAAAATGGTCGATATTCCGAAAAAAAATTGTACCCGAAAAACGATCCGAAACGAACCGAATCGAAACAGCAATCGGTCGAAACGAGCCGAATCGAAAAGTTTAAACATCCGAACAAATCGAACCGAATCGAACCGAAAAAAAAATCGGTGCACAAGCCTAATGAGTATTGATTGCCCAGGTTAAGCATCAAATAGCAATGAGTCACAGTCTATCTCCTGCTGATGAGGGCATAATAAGTCTGAAACAGCTGTCCAGGAGTGCATAACCTGACCTTTGCTAAAAAAAAGTCATCTAGTATGGCCCGGCACTGGCACGGAGAGATCTGTGTTAAAACAGACCCAGGATGCAAAAAGGTGGAAAATTGCAGACTTCATTTGCTTGACCTTCCCAGAGTTCCTTGCTGCATATGGGGAATGTAGCACATGAGCTCTGTAAAGTAGTTCTTTGAATTGTTGGGATGTGTAAATGTCTTCTACAATTCTAAACTTTATTATTTGCTATGTGGAGGCTTTAATCTCACTTTTTGCCCTTCACCAGAACTTAAAGTAGTATATTATATACAATATATATAAATATATATGTCAGGTATGTTTATATACACCCCTTTCCCATTAAAAGTTTGGGAGATCTCTCAAATGAGCTAAAACTGTTTTGGGCGTGATTTGTACACTTAAATTAATAGCAATTATTAATAGAATATAGAGATGTGCATTCATTTCGGAAAAATTCAGAATTCGGAACGAAATTTGATAATTCGTATTTAGAAAGTACTTCCGAATAACAAATCGATACGATACGAATTCGAAACGAAACGGCATATAACAAATTTATTTCGTTTTACACTGTGTCATCATCATTAAAGAAAAATTTGAATAATTGATATCAACTATTGATTTTGAAATGAACTATCAAATGGATATCAACAACTATCGAATCGATTCGAAATTTCAAATCATTCCGAAACTAAACGATTTACGAAAAAGAAATTAGTTACGAAATTCCGAAAACAAAATTCTTTTAAAACGTAATGAAACGAAAATAAACGAAACAAATTTTTCAGCCATGCATATCCCTAATAGAATATATACAATGTACACCTTAATTATATAGTATAAATATATTCCAAAGAGGTTAAAATAAAGTGAAGTCTAAGCCGCTGAAAGGGACAAATACAAATGGATACATGGTCAGTACTTGGACCCATTCTATTTAATATTTTTATTAGTGATATTGCAGAAGGTATTAATGGAAAAGTATGTCTTTTTGCTGATGACACAAAGATTTGCAACAGGGTTGACGTTCCTGGAGGGATCAGCCAAATGACAAATGATTTAGGTAAACTAAAAAAATGGTCGGAGCTGTGACAATTGAGTTTTAATGTGGATAAGTGCAAGATAATGCACCTGGGACGTAAAAACCCAAGGGCTGAATATAGAATACTTGATACATATGTATCAAATATGCTGCTCTATTGCTGCTCAATTACATGTATCAATGTAATAGAGCAGCAGGAAATGCTGGCAGAATGCTTGGAAATGCTGGCAGAATGCTTGGTTGTGTAGGGAGAGGTATTAGCAGTAGGAAAAGGGAAGTGCTCATGCCACTGTACAGAGCACTGGTGAGACCTCACTTGGAGTACTGTGTGCAGCACTGGAGACCGTATCTCCAGAAGGATATAGACATCTTAGAGAGAGTTCAGAGAAGGGCTACTAAAATGGTGTACGGCTTGAAGGAGAAAAGTTACCAGGAAAGGCTTAATGATCTTAACATGTACAGCTTGGAAAAAAGACGAGACAGAGGAGATATGATAGAAACATTTAAATACGTAAAGGGAATCCACAAGGTAGAGGAAGGGAGTATATTTAAAAGGAAACAAAGTAGCAAAACAAGAGGACATAGTCTTAGATTAGAGGGGCAAAGGTTTAAAAGTAACATCAGGAAGCATTATTTTACTGAGAGGGTGGTGGATACATGGAACAGTCTTCCAGTTGAAGTGGTAGAGGCCAAAACAGTGATTGAATTTAAGCAAGCATGGGATAGGCATAAGGCTATCCTAAACAAAAGATAAATCCAGGTAAAGTATCCATGTAATTGGGCAGACTAGATGGGCCGAAAGATTCTTATCTGCCGACATTTTTCTATGTTTCTATGTTTCTATGATATATTATCTAGAATGAATGTATCTACTATATTTTTAAACATTTGTCGTAATGTTTTGTTCTTGGTCTATTACTTAAGTTAAAATCAGAATGAATACAAACAATAAATTAACATTTTGTCAGGTCCAAACAAAACCCCTTAACACAGTAGATTCAGAAAGAAATGCTAAGAAAGAAACGAGTGTAAGGCTTCACAACGCGTGTAACTCCTGTCGATTAGCACTTCCTGAGCGATGTTACATTGTCACACAGCGCGCCAATCAGATACTGCCCACTAAGCCGCTAAAACTTTCATTACAACAAAAGAAAGAGAAGAGAAAGGTGAAGTAAACAACAACAAAAAAATCCAATAAAGCAATACGTGCCAGATTCTCAAAGGGAGAGGAACGAGCGTGCAATTTTCTTTTGGTCTTTGAAACTCTGATACCATGGCAACGCTAAATACTGAGAGGTACAGAAAAAGAATTGTCAGTTTCACATATCAGAAAACATTATTTCAAAAAATCACGACAATTATTAAAAAAAAATAATTATATAAGAAACAGCAGTTAATAAGAAGAAATCAACAAATCTAGCGGACGGATCGTTCCGTTTTGACTTACTATGGAAGTGGAGCTCAGCCGGTGGATGACTCTGCTGCCATGCCAACTGGCTAATTAAACTACAGGGTTCCCGTTAATACGATTAAAGGCTAAGGTTATTGAATGACCCTCTGATTAGAATTACATGGGGAACACGGCTTTCCAAATGTTCTAACGTAGCATCGGGTTAATGGCTTATTATATGGACGCTGACTAGTGTTTTCTCTTTACTTTTGCATTCCCAGTGGCACAAAGAGCTCCTCTTGGCCATGGTAGCATGTGATCTAATAAAAACACGCATTTCCGAACCTCTGAAATACAATGACCATCAGTAATTTGTGACCGGCTAATCTTTTTATGAGTGACTTTAATCAAAAACAAAATAAGGCAGAAGAGAAAGCCATTAGAAGGATTGGATCGTTCTACAGGATGATGGAAGAAGGTGGATGAAGTTCCAGGTACATGGAAGAGCTTGGAAATCGTCCTACCAGTTCCAAATTGATCATTTTATAAGATGTTTGGAAATGATGTCATGGGAAGTAAGTAGTGAGTGAGTTAAAGAGAAAGTTACTGGTATTATTGTATTGTCCAAGCCTACTGGATGATGGAGAAGGTGTTTGAAGTTCAAGGCATAAGCTTGGGAATCGTCTTACCAGCTCTAAATGGATCGTTTTATAAGATGTTTGGAAATGATGTCATGGGAAATCAGGAGATGAGGAATACTGGTAGGAGAAAAAGTTACTTGTAGGATTGCACTGTCGAAGCCTCCAGGATGAAGGATGAAGGTGGATGACGTTTCAGGTATATGGGAAAGCATGGAAATCGTCTTTATGACTTCTGAATAGATAATTTTATGGCATGGTTAGAAATTATGTCATGAGAAGAAACGAGTGAGGTCATGCACCCATAGGTGAGCGCAGAAAGGTGTGACTAATCAGTAAACTAATCCCGCTTTTGATCTTTTTAGGTTCTCATTAACATTTTGGGTTTAACATTATTTGGTTTATGATAAATTTAATGTAACACCCCACAACACAATGGATGCGCCCAGTGACACATAAAGAGGAAAATATCACACAATGGATGCGCCCAGTGACCCATAAAGAGGAAAATATAACACAATGGATGCGCCCAGTGACACATATAGAGGAAAATATCACACAATGGATGCACCCAGTGACACATATAGAGGAAAATCTCACACAATGGATGCACCCAGTGACACATATAGAGGAAAATATCACACAATGGATGCACCCAGTGACACCGATAGAGGAAAATATCACACAATGGATGCACCCAGTGACACATATAGAGGAAAATATCACACAGTGATACTGTGATACACCAGTGACCCATAAAGAGGAAAATATCACACAATGGATGCGCCCAGTGACACAGAGGAAAATATCACACAATGGATGCACCCAGTGACACATATAGAGGAAAATATCACACAATGGATGCACCCAGTGACACATAGAGGAAAATATCACACAATGGATGCGCCCAGTGACACATATAGAGGAAAATATCACACAATGGATGCACCCAGTGACACATATAGAGGGAAATATCACACAATGGATGCACCCAGTAACACATATAGAGGAAAATATCACACAATGGATGCACCCAGTGACACATATAGAGGAAAATATCACACAATGGATGCACCCAGTGACACATATAGAGGAAAATATCACACAATGGATGCACCTAGTGACACATATAGAGGAAAATATCACACAATGGATGCACCCAGTGACACATATAGAGGAATATATTTACTAAATTAAACATACAAGAGAAAAACAATCACATGTAAGATATCAGCAACATCAAATAAACACAATAAGGACATGTCATTTTTTGGTGGTACTGGCCCTTTAAAGGGGCTTCAAAGCCATAGCGGCTCGTGCTATGATTTTGTCTTTGTGGCTCCACATTACGAGGCAAGTCAGATACAGACCCTTATATTTCATCTGAGTTATGTTTGTTCAGGTTTCCTCATATATCTCTCGCCTTCATGCTCCGCGCACTGCACGGCCGGCTGTGATTGACTGTAATCTGAGGTGAATCTAAGTTTCCTTCACAGTTGGCATGGTAACAGCTCCAGAAGCACTCTGGTCATACAGGTTTTACCACGTGTGAATTTGGCTCAAAACCCTCAAAACCAAAACATTATTTTTATTAATATTCACATGGTGCACTTAGAGGACCGGGAAGCCTCCAGCCAGCAGCATCCCACCTGTACTATGACATTAACCCCTTCACACCTACAATCAAGTTAACTCAGTGTTGCATTGTAATACATTGAAAAGCACTCGTTAGCATTGCACAAACCCAATTTCACACCTTTTTAAAGCAAGATTAGTGACCCTGCAGTGAAATAAAATTATTTGTTTTATCTATATCCAAGCCCCCTGAAGAGAGATAAAACAAGCTGCAAGAAGCTGCTCCGAACCTCACTATAACAAAAAAGTTAAATAGATTACTGCTGCATTCCAAGAGATACAGGAGATCTCATCGTTTTAGGCTGGGGTCAGACGAGCGTGATTTCTACGGGCTGTACGTCCGTGCAGTACGGACATCGTCAGTACGGATGACGCAGTAGTGGTCACACAGTCCGTTTTTTCACTGAAGTTATTTTTGACGGATGTAGGAGGGAAAATAAATTACAATGAAAAAACATTCTGTCCGTCAAAAATGCTGGACGTATAAATGCAGTCCGTCTGACCACGTTCCATCACTCACACACAAAGCTATGCAGACGTTGTGGACGCAGCGCACTCCGCACGTCCGTTCTAGCAGTATTACATTCTTGCCTAACCTGCGTCCGTTTGCCGCGGCCGTTGTGCGTCCGCAGTTCAGTGCGGACGTACTTCCTGTGTCAGGCTCCAATGGACTTACTTTCATGCTATCACGGACGTACTTTTAGGCGCAATCACGGACGTGAACACTACGCTCGTCTGACACCAGCCTTATTATAAGTGGTTATTCAGAGAGAGACGAACTGGCCCCGAAATGTCACCGAACAGGAAATTTCCCCGTACGGTGACATTTCGTGGCCATTCGACTATTCAGAGAGTAGGCAGGTTGCCAAATTTTGGCAAATTGCCAGCAAAATACGGCGCCTGTTCAATGGCAGTGATATCCCCCATAGAGATGCAATGGTTAATGTATTCACATTGAACAGCAGAGAAATGTCAGTGAAATGCCCTGATGTTCAGTGTTTTCATTCGGCAGGTTTATTCAGGCGAATCCCATAGATTTCAATGTTAAAAAATATTCCCATTTTAATACAATATCTAATAAACTGTTTATTATTTTAATCTGCAGCAAAAAGTCTCTTTTTTATAGATTTTTTAGGATCTTTTAGGCATTTTTCGGGATTTTTTTAACCACTTGGCTGCTAATGACGCGTTCAGCGCGTCCAGCCAAGTGGTTCTCCTGTGCTATGGACGCGCTGAACGCGTCCTAGCACAGGAGGCAGCAATTGGCTGGGATTCTGGCCGATTGCTGCGCCCCTCCGGTGCGGGCTAACATCTTGGATGTCAGCCCGGCACTCCGGGACCCCGGCGGGGACAATAGATTTCATCACGCGAGCGCGATGACATCTATTACAGGCACCACCCCCCGTGAGTGCGGGGAAGGTGCCTGAAAGGGAGGGGGAGGACCTCTCGGACCTCTCTCCCTCCCGATCGGCTGGGGGCAGCGGTGAAAGTCAGGCACCATTTGGAAGGGCACAGCCTGCACCTCCAAACAGTGGCAGGCTTTAACCCCTTGGGGGCCGGATCGTGATTCGGCGCTGAAAGGCGCCAGATCACGATCCTCTCCAGTAGCTGGCCGACATCTTAAATGTTGGCCAAGCTTCCGGAATCTCCCCCTGATGACTGGTATCATTGTGCATAGTGCGATGACGTCAGTTCTGGAGTTAACCCCTAGCTGCCCCCAATGGTGGAGATAGGGGTTCCAATAAACCCATATCTCCCGATATGTGCCAGCTAGGGGTTAATGTTTGGTATCATTAGTTCGGCCAGAGCATGGCCTTGATAAAAGTTAAGAAAAAAAATAAAAAAATAAAAATGAAAATAAAAACATATTAAAAAATAAATAAATAAAAATTAAACAGTTTTTTTTGTTTTGTTTTTGTTAATGCAGCAATATTGTTCCCATTTCAATTAGAATGTGAACAATGATGCTGCACTAACGATTTTTGTATGGGGTGCGTTTGTTAAAAATCAGACCCCCATTACTAATTTTCTTACAAGCGCAACTCATAGAAAATATAACCGCAATTGCTCGCATGTTAAAATGTGAAAAAAACACTTTACACGTTGTAAATTATTGAAAATTCATATTTTTTTGCATTTTTTGTTATAATATACAGGCAGGACATGACTTATACATATAATAATGACATATTATGAATCTGCCGAGTCTGCCGGAAAGAAAGATATATAATATGTCTGGGTCATATACTAAAATAAGGCTTCAAATCGCATTTAAACATGATGAGCGAAACCAGTAAAAATTAGCTCAGCACAGAGGCGTGAAATGGCTCAGCAGCGAAAGGGTTAAAAGCATTTTTTCCTTTTTCTGTAACAGACCTTTTTATTATCATTCATAGGATTTTATATGTAAATTCCAGACATTTTCGTTCAGTAGTTTTTTTGCAAACAGCGTTTCAATTTTCAAACTTTCAATCATGTCGTTTTTGGGGGGGTTTTACCCTGTTCGTCAGCTTGTCGGCTTTTTCCGACGGGTGGTCTGCGCTGTAATTGGCGGCTCGGCGGCTTTTTTTGACGTGTTTTGTGTGTTTTTTGTGAATAGTCATCGCTGGCTCGAGGAGTTCTCTCTAATTAAGCAGAACGGGGAATACTTGCCGGTGAAAGGCTAACATCTCCTCGGCCGGAGTTACTGGAGCGTTCCTCACATCATATCTACAAAGAGGAGAATAATCGCCCTTGAAATGGCGCCAGGCTCCGGGTTAAGACGTTCTTCGTGGCAGTGTTTTGTCTTGATTCTTTGCTTCGTAGCAATCCTGAGCTGTCCAGAGGTGCGAGCTGTGAGCTCTTTGCGTTGGTCTCCAATTAAATTTGTCCGGCGATGCTCAGTCTGTACGTGTCGACAATCGATAAACCAAGGTTGAAAACTTTCATAATTTAACTCCTTAAAAACGCCAGGCAGGGCCGGATTTACATATCAGGAGCCTGTAGGCACATATAAGTGGAGCGCCCCTACACCCCCACCCCCACCCTCAAATATGCCAAAATGACTTTTTACATTTTCGTTTTGGGGCAAACTAAGATTTGAAGAAAAAAACACATTTTAAAAAATTTCAGAAAATTCTTTCTGCGTCAAATTAAAGGGAGTGTCAGAATCTGTTGCGTTAGTCGAGTTAGTGCAGCGGCATTGTTTGATTTACAGTATAAGTAAAAGCATATGTTGCCTCTGACGGAAAACACATTTTGCATTTACTTTTTTCCAAATTTTTTTTTTTACGCATTACGTGGTCATGTTTGGTATCATTATAAAGACCAGACTCTGACCTTCCAATGACGCCTCACTTAACCCTATGCGGTGTACAATTCAGAGATGCAGGTTCCAAAGTCTCCCTGTCCCTCCTCACTGCAGCACCACGGTCTATGTTGTCGATGAAACAATGCATTGCATCATCAGCTCCACTCTTGCTGGCAGTGTGGGAAATGAGAAGGTGAGTTAGCGCAGCATCACTGTGCACTTTATAATTGCAAACTGAATAATAGTGCTGCGATAGAAAAAAAGAGAAAATTCATATTTTATTTGTTATTTTATTGTTATATAACTCTAATATTTGGTATCCCTGGAATGGCTAATCTGACCTTTCCAATGATACCTCACGTGTCACTCTATCCCTTAAGGCTACAGAGATACAGTGCTCTAAATGATTCTAAATTGGGGGGACTTTTTAGGGTCAGGTTTTGTATATGTAAATTATTATTCTTTATTTATAAAGTGCCAGCATATTCCACAGTGCTTGAAAATAACCCATGTTTAGCCATATAATAATGTGTGCCTGTTCCTAATTAAAAGAGTTCTATTCTGACCCTGAAAACCTCCAGATATACAGCCTCATCTTATTTCTGGGGCATGCTAGCAGGCTTTTTTTTTTGGAGAAAGGATTTTAGCAGGAAGGATACATTGAGATTTCTCTTGTTTTCAAGTATGTCCTGGGTGGCGAGTATGTACCATTAGGCGTCTTGCCAAGGACACTTACTGGAGAGGAGCTCTTGCCGGGATCAAACCTGTGTCTCCACAGTTTCTCTCCCCGCAGAGCAGTGATGTTACCTCTACTCCACCCAGCCGGTATAGAAGATTTGATGGTGTCTGGAAGGTTATTGCATAATTGCAGTGCTCTGTAGGAAAATCAGGACCGAGACACTTTCTTTTTGTATTGTGGTATTGCAAGTAAGGTGCTGGTCCTGGATCGGAGGTTATAGGATGAGGGAACTGCTGGCGGGAGCAGCCTATTCAGGTAGGGTGGCAGCTTTCCAGAAAAGCTCTTAAACACCAGGTTGGAAAAGTGAAGGGTGTGTTTAGAGTCCAGCGATGGCCAGTTTAACTCTTTTAACATGTCACAATGGTGGGTCATGTAGTTACAGTGTAGCACAAAGCGGCAGAATGAGTTATACAATGTAGTAAGTTTATGAAGGTGTATATCAGGGTTATTCAGAGAGAGGTGAAAAACAAAAGGATGGCTGGAGAAGTGAAAATTCTAGGTCAAAATAGACGATTTGGAAAGAGAATTTTCTGGTTTGGCTATTTTGACCTAGAATTATCCATTCTACAGTCATTCTCAGATAGATACAGATACAGATAGAGATACAGATAGATAGATAGAGATATAGATAGATAGATAGATAGATAGATAGATAGATAGATAGATAGATAGATAGATAGATAGATAGATACAGATAGATAGATAGATACAGATAGATAGATGCAGATAGATACAGATACAGATAGATAAATACAGATAGATAGATACAGCTAGATATACAGATAGATCGATAGATAGATACAGATATACAGATACAGATACAGATAGATAGATAGATACAGATATAGATAGAGATAGATAGATACAGATAGATACAGATAGATAGATAGATAGATAGATAGATAGATAGATAGATAGATAGATAGATAGATAGATACGGATAGATAGATAGATACGGATAGATAGATAGATACAGATAGATAGATAGATAGATAGATAGATAGATGCAGATATACAGATACAGATACAGATAGCTAGATAGATACAGATATAGATAGAGATAGATAGATACAGATAGATACAGATAGATATACAGATAGATATATAGATAGATAGATAGATGGATAGATAAGATAGATACGGATAGATAGATAGATAGATAGATAGATAGATAGATAGATAGATAGATAGATAGATGCAGATATACAGATACAGATAGATAGATACAGATAGAGATATACAGATACATATATAGATAGATAGATAGATAGATAGATAGATAGAGATAGATAGATAGATATATAGATAGATACAGATAGATAGATAGATAGATAGATAGATACAGATTGTATCTATCTATATGTTCGAGAGAAAGACTAATTAGGAATGAAGGAGGTTTAAGGATTATCCCTGTATTGCACAAGAGTGAAAGGGGGGAGGTTTCCTTTGTCTATGGGATCAGACTTTGTTTTATGAGCTGAAGCAAGGCTCTTTGTGATTGGGTACAATGGGAAAATAAACAATGGAAAAGGAGGGGGAAGGGAGGATTCAAGAGGCTGGGCGGGGGGCATTTTGGGATTGCAGTAATTTTTCTTTTACTCCCACCCAACCCACCCTGTTTTGTTTTCTCTCTCATAGATGCTGGTTCTCTACAACGTCAGAAAGGTCACGCAGCACAAGCACCATGGATAGGGGCAATGGAGTGGTGATTCCACCACTCATGCAAGACCGCCCGTGGTTTCCCATATGGAAATATGCCATGTTGCATGAACCCGGTTCATGGTTTATACGGCCATGTCTGGGGGATTGT